>BLBF01000057.1:60408-135916 GCA_015471245.1 Laticauda colubrina
CACACACACACACACACACACACACACACACACACACACACCCCTCCAAGGCCTGAGCAGGTCTCTGCTGTTGGGCTTTGGAAGAAGCTTCCTCAAGTGGCACCTTCTGCGCCAGGAGGGCCTTCCTTCTGTTTTTCTTCTTTGGCACTTTCACATTTCTTTGGTGTCGCTTCTGAGCCTCATTGGCCCCAGTGGCCAGCCAACAAGGGCAGCAGCTGATGAAGAGCTGAGCATTTTGCCCATCCTGGGATTAATGCCAACATTTCAATAGGATGGTGGCTGCTGTTATTTAACTCGCCACATCGCTCTAGATGGCCATTTGACAGCATGGAAGGTATTGCTGCAGTTTGGCTTACCTCAGAGCAAGCACCCTTGGCAGGAACAGGCCGGGTGTGTGTGTGTGCAGAAGGCGCACGTGTGAAAGGACAGCAACTGACTCAGTTGTGCAATGTTTTTACTTAGGTGCATGTTCTCTCTCCCTCTCTCTCTACACAAATATGGAACCAGAGACACAACCACCCCTGCGTTGCCTTCAAAGTGATTGTTTAGTAAGAGGCTCCTGCACATTGTAGGGCTACCAACTAACTCTGTGGGAGCCATGAGCAGCTTGGGGCTCTCAGGTGGAGCCATAACAATTTGTTATAATTATGATGATGACTCACCCTGTGCAATAGGGTACCATCACTATAACTCTGCCACCCAGCCTGTTAAACAAAGGTGAAGCGCAGCGTGACCCAGCCGAAGGCCCACCTCGGAGTTGCAATGATGGGGCAGCTGAAATGGCTCCTTTACAGCAACGCTTTGAGAGCCGTTTTCCCTCTGGGAGTTATTGTGTCTGGGCTCGCTGGCACTGTGCACGATCACTCTCTCTCTCTCTCTCTCTCTCTCTCCCCCTGTGGCATGTGTGTGTGTGTGTTTGAATTTGCAATTTTTTTGGCTGGCCAGAGACCAAACAAATAACTACTGAAATAATTAAATCGTCTTGCTTATCTCTGCCTTGAGTTTGTCTTTTGAGTTTTTCTCCCTCCTCCTACCTTCGCTAGCCTCCAAACAGAGAGCTTTTATCTGGTGGGTTTATGGGTCTCTCCTGCCCCTTTTCTAACATTGATTACTCTTGAAGCTCTTCTATTATTTTCATAGGGCTCTTCTCCCTCCCCAACATCCCTCCCGGCCTGATTATTTATTGGATGTCATTCGAGATTGCTGGGAGACAAATATTTCTTTGTCTTCTGCAGTTTGTGAGGCAGCCTCTCCACACTGGCCAGCCAACTTATCTGCACTGTTTCTGGAAAAACGAAGCAACATTCTTGGGAGCTGGTGTAAAAAATATTATCTGATTTGAAAGTGGGAGTCATAGCTTTCAGAGTCCACCCTTCTCCTCACTTCTGCCAAGGGTTTCTTGCTGCTGAATAAGCTATCAATTGGGGTTGTGCCAGCAGCCTGGCCCTGCCAAAGAGTATAGGAAAAGCCATGAAATATTATCGGGACGAACAAATTGAAGTTAAGCGACTTTGGAAAAAGAAATTGTGTGTTATCCCACAATTATTGGAGTCCTTGGAGCAATACCTAAAGGGCTGCCTCACTATTTGGAAATCCTGAATTAATCAGACTTGAATAACCTGATTTTACAAAAAGCCACCCTGCTTGGAACTGCTTATATCCTGCAATGCTACCTGAATAGTTCCTAGGTCCTTGGTTAGGTCCTCGAGCTGTTGAGCTACCAACAGCTCCAAAGGTTGTGAATCTCACCAAAGATTTAATAACAACAACAACAATAATAATAATAATAATAATAATCCTGCAATGATATCTGCTGCATACCCACATCTACCTATCTCAGGTCCTTGGATACCAGGCAGACAAAAATGCCAAATCCACTCTGAACATCTGGGTGACTGCAGCAAACCATGAGGATGAGCATGAGGATGCTTCAGGATGAACGTTGAAGAAGTTTCCCCGAATTTTTCTACAAAAACATAGAATAACCAGAGTTGGAAGGGACCTTGGAGGTCTTCCAATAATCCGTCAACCTCTTTGGTCAAGCAAAAGAGCCTATATACCATCCTGGACCAATGATTGTCCAATCTCAAAACCTCCAGTGATGGGGCACCCACAACTTCTGAAGGCCAACCATTCCATTAGTTAATTGCTGTCATGGCTATGAAATTTCTCCTTAGTTCTAGGTTGCTTCTCTCCTTGATTAGTTTCCAACCATTGTTTCTCGTCTTGCCTTTTGCTGCTTTGGAAAATACCTTGACCCTCTCATCTTTGTAGAAAACCCTCAAATATTGGAAGGCTGCTATCATGTGTCTCTCTCCCCCCACTCCCATTCTTCATTTCATTAGATTAGAAATACCCAGTTCCTGCAACTGTTCTTGGTTCCCGCTGTTTTGAATTGTTCCTGCAATCCATGTGCTGCTACTGTTTGGGCAAGAGATTGGAGTGCCTCTCGTACACGACCGGGACACACTTCTGCCACCTGGACATCCTGCCCTTCGAGAATTTCAAACTCCAAAAGACACAACAAAAAGACTCCAAGTGTGGCCCTTGACTCCACCGCAGAGCTTTCTCACCTAAAGAGGCCACTTTCTTCTCAACTGCAAAGGATCAGGGCTGGCCAGTTATAGTGAGCTAGCAAGCTCCAGCTGTTACGTCTGCCATAAAGCGAGAAGTGCACATTTTGCTTACCCAACAATGGAGATGGACAAAAACTTGAGGGGAGGTACTGAAAGGGTCTCTTCACTGCCCCCTTTTTGCTGGGGAGTCCTGGTGTAATCCAAGCACCCCTTGCCACCTTCCCCATCACATGAATTAGAAGCAGGCAAGTCTATTGGAAGGTCTTGGGATAAATATTGAACTGGCACCGAATCTGTTCATTCTCACAGAAGGCCCTCTTTGCAGAGTCTTTTATTCTCCCTTCTCCCTCCTCTTCCTTTTTCCCCTAGTGTGCCCTGTCTTTGGTCCTCTCGCTGGCTGTCCAGACAATAGCAATGAAAATTATTTAAGCGAAGAAAAAAAAAAAAAAAAACGCCTGGGGGAAGTCATTTGATAAATGTGTGTGTAGCTCTTAAAATCTCCTTCCTGGCCGGGTCTTTTCTGTCCTTCGCCACAGACCTTCTGGGCTGGATGAGGTTGCAAATGGGAAAGCGCTTGGTGCGCCCCCAAAAGGAGGCTGCAGGTGCAGATGGGGGCTCTGTTTCAGCTCTGCAGCTCAGTGCAGCCGGGATTTGGGTCCTGCTTTCCTGGTTACCAGCCTAGGACATCTCTGTGTGAGAGAGCGCTAAGGCCTGGTCCTTCCCAAATCAAGGGGTGCTCTGCCTTGAACCTCAGTGGGTGAGCCTCCCTCCATTTGGTGCTGGGGGGCTCATTAACGGGGGTCTCCATCTTATTTTATTGCCTGAATCCAAATGGGGACTTCCACAAAGCCCTCTCAGCCCTCAGGTTCAGGCAAGCCAGGATTGCAGAGTCAAAACGGGGCATCTCAGGCAGAAGAGAAGGGCAGGGATGCGTGGGGGCTTTATTAAGCCAATATATTAGTGATAATGTCTTGATACAAACAGCATCAAATTATATTTTAGAGATATACAAATACTTGCAAACCACATGGTCTAAATTATCATGGGGTTTAAAGGCTTGTTTTAATCCTGATTAATTTATTCCCAATAAATAAGTCCCTCTTTAATCCCATAAATAAATAAATTGATTAAAAGAGTTTTATTAAAACCAAGCAGGCTGCAAAACCTGCGATGGTGTGGTTTATTTGCATTGTGATTTACATTCAGTTCTCTGTGATTTCTGAGTTTTTGCTTCTTTTCTGTTGCTGGGGACCAGAACAAAAGTGGTTTTGTTCCCTATTTTTGAGACTTAATTATTAAAGGTGCCGGTACAAGCAGGGAGGGCAGAGGGGAGCCACTTGTGCTCCTTCCTACTCTTTGCAGGTTTTTGTCTGCCAGTAGAATTGAAGAGAAAAAAAGTGGACTTCAGGGGTTGGGGAGATGGGGAAACATCCTTCGATCTGTTTGTCTACATTATGGAAACCTCCCCATCAGAGAAGGGCTCTGGAGCATCTCTGCTGCTTCTGCATTAGGCACGGTTCTGTTTCAGGCCTTTGGCCCCTTCCAGTTTTTCCAAATTCATGTTTAATGAGCACACATGCTAAAGTCCACTGAGTCCACCGCGACTGTTTTTGCAGCTTTGCAACATTTGTGGTTCTTCCGTTCTTGTGCAGCATTTTTCTCCTCTGACAACCTCAGTCCACCTTTGTGCTGTGAGAAAAGCAAAAACTTGCCGTATCAGTTGACAGTTCTGCTTCCCCGCCCCCTGCATTGCATGGATCCATCTCCCTATCGGTGAAACACTGTGCAGAGAACAACACAATGAAGGTTTGCACAGCCCCCTCCCCCCCAACCCTGCCTGGTTTGGAGGATGAAGCGGGGGATGGGACAGAGTTTCAGGCCACGGTTACCTGATCTGGGACGGCTTCTGAATTGCTCGGTCATGGACGCCAGGAGGTTATGTCCAAAGGGCTCCAACCTCGGGTGGTTCAGATTTGAGCAGAGTAGATGAAACCAGCCCCTGTAATGTACATGGCATGAATGGCTATTGATGCCATGAGTTACACTGGGGACTTGAGGGGAGACCCCTTCTTGTTTCAGAGGCCCCCACGGTGCAGCATAGAGCCCCTCAGCAGTCCCTGAGGTGTTGAGGAGGGGCTTTCCTCCTCCCTGGAAAGCTGCTCCTGGCCAACACCCCCCACGGCATTCTGCAGGGTAGAGCAGCGGGTGGGTCTCCTCCCAGCCCCTCCAGATCTAAGGCAGCCGGATCAGTTAAATTTATGTGCTCCCCCCTTTGACTCACTGACCCAGCTTATTCCGCTGCGACTCCTCTGGAAGATGATAGAGGCCTGGGGGATCCCGGGGGGAGGGTGGCGCAGAGCCTCCCAAAATCTCCCCTTGCAGACCTGCCTCTCAGCTCTCACCGGCAGCCAGTGAGGCCTTAGCTTTCCACCTTGAGTGCCAGCAGGCAGGATACAACTCAACAGTCTCACTCTCAGAGTGAAACGTGTGTCCTAGATGAACATGTGGTATTATTATGGGCTGGCTGATAATTGACAGCAATGAAAATTGTTACAGCCAAATTGCCCGTTTTCTTCCCCCAAACAAGCCACATAATTTTACCCTGAGACACTGCAAAAATAACCTCCCGCTGCTCGCCCCACCACAAGGGACCAGCGGGGTGTGTCATTTGCAGAAGGCAACATGGGGTCACAGCACTTCCTGTGGCAGCCCTGCTTGGAGGGCTGCAAAGTTTTCATGGGAGAACCAACCATGGGCTGCAGCCCAAATTTCTTCAGGGAGGGAAGGAGGGAAAGCCCTCCTGATGATCTCTGCGCTTCCTTCAGGAAATGGGGCCCAACGTGAAAGGAAAGGAATGTGGTTTGGAAGGAAGAGCCAGGTGGGGTCCAAGCGAGGGCCCTGGGCAGCTGTCAGGCAATTCGAAACCAGGCTTGGTTCCCAGGGGCATCTTGGCCAGGCTAATAGGAACAGGGGGCTGGTCATTTTCTTCTGAGAAGCTTCTTCAGCCTTCTGGTCAGCCGAAGCCCTGCGGATGCTAAAGGCCGAAAAAGGGTCTGTTTTTCCAAGGCCCCAGAGTGTGCCCTGAAAGCTTCCCATTGCATGGCCTGGGGGGGGGGGCATTAAATTTCCCTCCCTCTCTGTCAATCTGGTCACGTCTTCAGGTGGGACTTTTTGGAGGGAGGGGCCTCGTTTTCCAGCTTCACTCTCTTGATAAATAATGCAAGAGGTCCTCCCTGAGGACAACCCAAACCCTTCCCCTCCCTAGGGTCCAAGCCCAGGAAATGGCCCCGATGCCTCCTGCTGTCAAGCCGAATGCCCACATGCTCCTGTGAGTGCAGCCCAGCTCCTGTACCCTGGGCTGCCCCTCAGGCCGGTGGTAACAGGCATCGGGCCCTTCCGGGACCAGGCTGTGGGCCCCTCTGCAGGCTGCCAGGGGGCTGCTGGGATGGCAGCCGACCTCTGTTTGGCAAAGAATGAGCCAGCTTGGGCAGAAGCCGATGGAAACAAACATTTATTTCTATGGAAACGCCAGGGAACAGAGGACGGTTGGGGGGGCGCTTTGCTCACTCTGCTGCAGAATCCGGGGAGGCTGTTAGGCCTTTTGGTGTGTGTCTTTCTGTGTGTCTCATGTGTATGTGTGTATGCAGAGCAGCTTCCAAGCTGGCCCACCCCGGGGATGGGGTGCGAGGAGCTACAGTCCATGCAAAAGGTCAGTTGCAGGTGCCTCTAGACTCCACACACAGCTTGTCGGCTGTGGCTCTGTGGCAGGAGACCAAACAAGCTAAGCCATAGCCAGGGTTTACAAACACGCCGAACTCAGTCCCCTCCCTCCAGCAAACGTGGTGGTTTCCTCCCTCAGAGCTGCCTGCGAGCCGAAGCCGCCTCAGCCATTGGTGCCATGTGTGGCTGCCATTGGATCCCCAGCCAAGATCTAGAAGGCATAAAACAATCCCCTGACCTGAGCTCTGTTCGCTTTGGCAGGGCAGCTGGAGGGGAGGGGTAGGGGAGACTCCTTGGGTCTCAGAAGGGGGAGAATCCATTAACTCTGCTCGGAGGAGGAGGAGGCTGGCCAGGCCCTTGGCTCAGAGCGGAGCTGCAGGGCCGACACAAAGGCAAAGGAGCCAGGGAGCCCCCCCATCCCGGCTGGATAAGCAGTCCCCCCCCCACATCCGAGTCAAGGAAGGAGAATTTGCGAGAAAAAGACGCGGGGGGCCCCTCCGGCCTTGATGTAGTGAGGAGACAGCCAAGGGGTGGGGAGGAGGGGTCCCCTCTGGAAGTGCAGTCAACTACACTGTGGCAGAGTGGGATGCGAAAGCCCCCCTCCCACCCAGGGCTCAACTCCCAGGACTCCTAAAAGAAACAGCTTTGTGCATCTTGAAGGGAGCGGCAGGAAGCCCTTCTCCCCGGTTCTGGGACAGGGCCCCCCTCCCCTAGCCCAGAAAGGCTCCCTCGGATGCCATCCCTGTCCTCCTCAGGGAGTGGCAGGACTGGGCTCGCTCCTGCAGGGGGGAGAATGTCCCCCATCGCCAGTACTCCTCAAGAGATGGGAAGATGGCCGTTGTCAGGGTAACCGCAGGTATCTCTTCAGCCCCCGCTCAGCAGGAAGAGGGGGAAGCTCTGAGTTGTCATGGAGGGAGGAGGCGAGGGGCAGCACCATGGGCAGGAGAGGATGGGCTAACAAACACCCTGTGTACCCAGGGCTCCATCTGCCCCCAGAGGACAACCTGAATGAGACCTGCAGGTTATCCAGGTAGAGTTTGGGGGGCTGGTCACTGGGTCCCGCAAGTCTTGGCCATGAGATGGGATGCTGGCAAGAAAGCAGCAGAAGGCAAGGGCACCCCAAACCAAGCCTGGCATAGCCAAATGCTCCAGTCTGGCTCCACCTTGGCTGAGGGTAGCCCCAGCTGAGAGGCGGCGGGGGGCGTTGTGGGCTGGACTGTGCTGAGTGTGGGCCTCCTCCTCTGACTGGGGTGGGTGGAGCACTCCCCCTCTACCAAAGAGCCCGTTCCCCACAACTTCCAAGCATAAGCAAGCCAAGCAGCACTTCAGAGTGAACCCGATCCAGACGGGAGGCTTTCCAGAGCACGGTGGGCCTGGCACAGACCCCCTCTTTGGGAGGAGGGCAGGGCTGGCCTCTCTGGGTTTCAGCAGCAGCTGGTTAAGGGGTGCACAGGGTGGCTGCTCTGTCCGTATTTGCAAGGTGTGGGAAGAAGGGCAGCCCATTGCCAACTGCCTGCCAGGATGATCCTCCCAATTTATCCTTGGCATTTTAAGCGATTGATTGATAAACTACATCTAAATGCATCTTCTGCATGTTGCCCACGGAGAGGAAAACGTGCAGGTTGGGGAAAAAGCCAATCTGGCCTCGTGCCAGTCACACCCACTAGTCTCACCTGTCCCTGGCATCCTTCGATGGGGAGAGCCTGGACGGAACCTGCACTTGATGTAGTTTCATTTAATCTCAATGTAAGCTTAATTAAAATGGAATTAGCCAGTTAGCGTGATTACTCCCCTGTGCATTTGATAATTTTCACTCTTGTATCCCATTAAGCGCAGCTGTTTGAGGCACCCTTGTGGGGCTTGCACGCACGCAGGAGGAGGCTAGGGACCCCCAGCCAGGGAGCAAAGGGTGGTAGGACTCACGGCGCCCAACATGCTGGAAGATCGAGAGAAAATGGAGCCAGGGAGTGTCCTCCTTGTAGTGCAGGGTCCCCAACCCTCGGCTCGTGGCACTGGCACCAGGCCATAGCATGCCAGAAACTGGGCCACGCAAACAAGTGACGCACCCCCCACTGAATGCAGGCAGCACACGGAACCAGGCCCCCTCTGGTCCGCAGAAAAACCTCTCTATGGAACCGGTCCCTGGTGCACAAAAGGTTGGCGGCTGCTGTTGTAGGGCACTGGGTGATGTGGGCCGTCTCCATCAGCTGCCACAGGGCACCGCACATTAGAGGGACAGACTTTCCTGACTTAACTTTTTGTGTTGGTGCAAGGCTGCATCTGTGCAAGGGCTCATAACTTGCACAAAGCAAGCAGAGCCAATAGTCTTTTGTGACCGGTTCAGTATGTTGCGTGAATACTTTCCTGACTGAAGTTCGGTGTTGCCTAGTAGTGTGAACCCAGACTCAGAGAAGTGCTTTCTTGGGCATAAGCGCTGCGAGCGTTAGTCCTACGTTGAATTGAGCTGGTTGTGGTTTATGCAAACTTTGGGTGGGCCTGGCTCGAGTCTCAGAAAAGGCAGGTCTGGGTCACCTTGATGATGACGCAGCGGGAGGGGGGCATTTCCAACCTCCTGCGAAAAGACTCCTTTCAATGCCAGGAGGATTCTTTGCAGCAGCTGCGCCTTGAGGCGGAGCTCCTTCCAGGTGGGTCTCTCTCTCTCTCTGCCAGCCTCTGAGGCCGGGGCAGGGAACCTGCTGCCAGCTACCTGGCGTGGGCATCTTGCTGCCAAATGCGGACTTGCCCTATGCCAACTGGCTACTACAGATGCCAAGTGTTTATGGTATGAGTTGTTATGATTAATTACATTGGGATAAAGATGGTTGGAATTCAGCGGCAGACTTTGATCACACAGCCTGGGCGTGGGTCAGTCGAGTGACCGAGGTGCCTCTCGTGCTGAGCCAGAGCGGGCAGTTCACATGTGTCCAGGCCGAAGGGGGAGGGGTTACAGTGTTATAGCATTCCTTAACTTACGTTTTGCCCAATTTGTGCAACATTCAGAAATGGTAATTCAGTCAATTGCAACTGATTGCAATCTTTGAATGTTGTATTTTGCTGTTACTTGGTGTGAAACTAGCCTCGATAGATGAGTAATTGTGGTTTGTGGCTTGTTTCCATTTGTATGGCAGTGAAGTCCTTGTCCGAGTGTTGCTGCTGCATTTCTGTAGCCTAATCTGCCCTCCGTGCAACCTGGGGGCTTGGGGCAACCTATCCCGATCCCATGAATGGATTCTGCTGGGGGGGTAAAGAATTCAGGGGGGAGGATGGTTGCAGATTCTGGGTCACGTGATCCCTTTCCCAGCCAGCTTCCAGCAAAGTCAATGGGAGAAACGGGGGTCCCTTCATGAGAGTGCAATTCACTTAACAGCCGTGGGGCAAAAGGTCCTAAAATCGGGCCTGGCTCACTTAAGCACCATCTTGCTTAGCAGTGGAAATTCTACTCCCACCTGTGGTCATGCCTAGAGGACCCCTGTCCTGCCTCTGCAGCCAGAGACCCCTTCACAGCCTCCTTTGGGTGGGGGGGGGGAGGGTCTCCTAGGTCTTAGGTTCAAGATCCAGCAACCCTTGTGCTGTGGGAACCCAACAGGCCTGGTTTCTAACTTCTGTTCGGGGGGGGGGGGTTGGGAGACGGAGGACTGGGATTTAGCGTGTTGTGTGAAGTGCCGTCTCAGCCAACCGAAGCTCGTCAGCGCATCGGGTACCGGTGCGATGTGCTCAGGGAGTCCCCACCCGAACAGGCACCCCAGACATTGACGGGGCTGCCACCGGCGAGGAGACCTCCCAGCCGCGCGCCGGCAATTTCTCCGCAGGGGCTTCGCGACGGGCAGTGGTGGTGGGGGAGCGCGGGGTCGGGAATGGCCGCGGCTGCTTCCCCTTCGCCGTTCCGGAGAGGCGGAGGAGCTCCGAGTCCGAACCGGCCAGCCGCCCTTCCTGGACTCCTGGCCGGGGTGGGCGAGCCGCGGGGCGGGGGGAGTGGCGGCCGCTGCCCTGGCCAGGCCGGAGGAGGGGCCGCGGCGGGCGGGGACCAGCCGGGGGCGGAGCGGCCGGCCGGCTGGCGGCTCCTCCCCTCCCGTCGCGTTCCCTCTCCCGCCGCCGCGCTCCCGCCCCGGCCGCGCTTCTGCCAGCCGCGCCGCCGGCCTCGGGTGCAGCCCCAGCCGCCGGGCGGACGTCGCGGCCCCAGGAGCGGCTGGCGGAGACGGCGGGGCCGGGCGCGTCATGCGGCGGCTGCTGCAGCGGCTCAGCCTGCCGCCTTGTCCCCCCCGCAGGCCAAGATCGCCGGCATGATGGAGGGGAACCAGCAGCTGGCGCTGCGCATCGACGGAGCGCTCCAGGCGGCCGGGCAGGAGGTGAGCGCCCTGCGAGCCGAGCTGGGCGCCGCCAGCCGCAGACTGGCCGAGCTTAGCGCCGACGGGCCCCCAGGCGCCGCCGAGATGGCCGCGGGCGGAGGCGGCCCGGACCCCGCGCAGCCCAGCCTGCAAGGTAAGCGGCGGCCGGCCCTCCGGAGGGCTCGGGGACGCGGGGAGGAGGACGGGCGAGCACGGGGGCTGCGCCGCGCTCTCGAGAGGCGCTCCGGGGCTGCGCGGGACCAGCGGGACAATCCGGCCGGGGGCTCCGCTCGCGGGCTGCTCGGCCCGGCGCCCTTCCGGCCGGCCGCGGGATCGCTGTTCGGCCTGTCTCCCGGGCGGAGCCGGAGAAGCGCTGCCTCCCTCCCTCCTGCCTTGCGGCTCTTCCTCGCGAACCTGGCCGTGGGCCGAGAGACTCGGTGGCGGGGGCGCGCTGGCTCCTCCGGGCTGGAACTCGGCTGTGCCGGCAGGGCGCCCGGGGGGCTGCCTCGGAGCGAGCGGCCTTCAAGGCGGCGGCTGGGGGCTCTTCGGAGGGAGAGGCAGGAGACACGGGGGGGGGGGGGGGGGGAATTGTGCAGAGAAGGGTTGGAGCGATGACGTCATGGGGCGCGAGGCTCTCGGTGGAAGCACCGGCAGCATCTGGCCACTTGCTCTCCGCCCCCACTCCGAATGCCCGCGGGGTGTAAATGAGCAACGCCCAGAGGAGCCGCTGGGGAAGCGGTTGGGAGGTGAAGGGCCCAGCCCGCTCCGCCCAGGAATCGGGAGGTCCCGCCCGCTGACTTGGGGGGCGATCTTGCTTGCAACCGAATCCAAGGATCTGCCCCGCCGCTGTTTATCTTTCTAGTAACACGTCGGAATCTGTTTCGGAAATCGCCTCTTCCTGGGATTGGCGGGGGGGCGGGGGCGGCGGCGGGGGGGGGACACCTGGCAGATGGAGCCATGAAGGCGTCTCGCTGGGGCTTCTCGGGGAAGCGTTTGGTTCGCACGCAGCAGCAGCAGCAGCAGCAGCAGCGTTCTAAGAAACGTGTGTGGGAAAGCGAGTGGCACCCACTGCAAGCAAGCCAAGGAAATGGTTGTGGAGCTAAGGGGAGGGGGAAGAAGAGGCTGAGCCCCCTGGCACAAGATGGGCACTCCCCTCCCCCCAACCAGGAGCAGCCTCCGGAAAAGAATGGGCTCTCTGCTGGGGGAGACTCCCTCACCACCGAAGGGGGGGGGGGCTGGAGGCTGGCAATCCACCCCCCCACCATCCTGAAGTCTGCTTCGTGTGTCAGGGCCCATCAGCACCCAGAAAACTGCAGTGGGGTGGTGGGGCAGGCCAGCCCTGGCCTTCAGGGGTCCTGTGGGGCAGAGTTCGGGGGAGGAGGGAGGTTCAGCAGGCTGTGGAAGGCAGTGGTCTTTGCAGACCCAGCCCTCTGCAGGGGTCTCGGACCTGCCTTTGACAGAAGCGCTCTTCCTGTTCCAAGCACTATGAAGGGTGGCTGGAGGGGGCTTTTCCACCACAGTAACCCAGGTAGCCCCCTCCCCCTTGCCTGCAGAAAAGGCGGTAGCAATTTAGTACCTATGTGCTCTTTGCTTCATTTTGTCTTTTCTTACTTGCCTGCCCAAGGGACGGAGGGCTTCACACTTTCCCACTGCTTTTTTCAAGGGAAAAGAGAGCCGGGAAAGGGGTTCAAGTCCAGGGTCCTCGGGAGTCATGCACAAAGCTCCACAGATTGTCAAGCCTTAGTTGCCAATTGGTGGCTCCTCAGATCCTGCTCTGAAGTTTGGGGCCCAGGACTGATCAGGAGGAGGCCCGGAAGCCCACTCTTCCAGCCCTGCGAGGTAGGATGGGCTCTGTGATCCTGCTTTTCCAAAGGCTTCTTTCTTGCATGTTTCCATTCAGTGTAAGGAAAACAGAAGTGGCTCTGCCAACCTCTGTCCAGGGAGAAGGGCAGGTTTGATGTTTTTTTGTTGTTGTTTTTTGTTTTTTGTTGGGGGGGGGGTTGGCTTTCAGGAATGATCAGCTGGCCAAGAATATCCTGCCAGTCGGCACACCACCATCTGCCCGGAATTCCACCCTTCCCTTCCACTGGATATCTGAATGGAAGCTGCATTGTGACTGCTCAGAAGCTCTTCCTCCATTCCGGCCTCAGTTACACAGAGGAAGTCTCCTGCCTGTGAACAGAGGTGTCTGCTTTGCAGGGAAGGAGGAAGAAAGGGTTGGTAGGGGCAGGGGTATCCTGGCCCCCTCCCCCTTCCTGGGGCCCAGGGATACTCCTTCTGTAGCGGGGGCTGCCCTGAGCCCCTTCTTGCTCTTCCTTGGTGAGCCAGCTTCTCTGGTTGCAGCTGGCACGTCAAGCACCCCAAGGCAGCCTGCCTTCAGGTCCTGTGCCAAGCTGGTGTTAGGTTTGTGAGGAGCGGGCCCAGCACCTGCAGCATGAGTTTGACTTGGGCCCCAGGGCCTCTGCCAGCCCCTGTAGTAAAGCACCCCCTGGGTGCAAGGAAGGATTTTTCCCTCAAAAAATTTGGGTCTAGGGAATTGCTGTGTGTCCTAAAAGCTGGGCCAAGCTGGGCATTGAACTGCAGCGGGCACCAATGGTTGGGGTCTCTGGGAGCTGCAGAGGCTCTTTCCAGGCTAATTGTGGGTGGTCTCCAGTGGCCCAGCTGAGCCCTTGAGCACTCCTGGCCTGGGACTGCACCTGCATCAGCCCCAAGTGGCTGCCCTCAGTCCACCCCCACCCTAATGCAGCACCACTCTTTGCTGCTCTGACTTCCTTTCTTCCTGGGCAGCTAAGGCTGTGATGATCTGGAGGGGGCTCCAGAGTGGCAGGAGCCAGGCCTAAGGAAGGATGTGGCTGTTTTAAAGAGCAGAGAGCCTGCCCTTGTCACAGGCTCCCGGTATATAACCCTGGTCTGCTAGGATGCGTTTCAAACTTTCGGGCCAAGAGTTCAAGTTGTACAGCTTGGCCATTTCATAGGTTGTGGCCATCATGGTTTGTGGACCCTGCAGAGTCCTTAACTTTCCTTTCCGGGTTGCAGCGACTGCATTCACACGGCCAAAGCTTGCACGAGGCCTGGACCGTTCATACAGGGTTCTCTACTGTAAGGTGAGGAACTAGGTTGCTCTTCCACAACCAGAGGCCCATCCTCACATTTAGTGGGGGAGGGGGGAGGGGGAGGAGAATTTTTATCTATTGGTGTTTTTCTTTCATCTGGCTTTGTTCCTGGCCAGGTCAGAGGGCTTTCAGCCACCCAGAGAAATCCCTCAGCCCCTCTTTCCCGCTGCAGAAAAACCAAAGGGCAAATTAAAAGAATTAGGAAATTAATTCTAGTTGACCCAATGTTATTTTCACGCTATTGGTGTTCGTTATTGTATTGCTGTCAGTGCAGCTGGGAGGTCTGTATTGCCATTCCTATTTTATTGCCACTCTTCCTATTGTACCCAGATTGTGGCTGCCTTATGGTAGCTGGACTGGGAGAAATAATGTTGCCACGATTGGCTTTTTGGGGGGCGGGGAGACATCTCGGCATTGACATCTTGTGTTTCTGAGAGAGTTTGGCACTCTGATGCAGCGACTTCGCTAACAAGATACTTTGAAGGGGTAAACACAGCCTGTTAATTAAATTTGCAGGCTATGATTAAATTGGAAGCAGTTGCAAATATGGGAAGGGGAAGTTCAGCACGGGAAGTCAGCCTTGTGTGGCGTCTGTCAGGGCAGGGAGCCTGGCAGTTGTTGATCCTGCAAATTCCTTCTTTGCCCCAATGGGAATCAGGTCAGAGAGCAGCTCGCTGGGGGATGATGAGATCCGTGGCCTATCTGCTTTTGAGATATTTTTGGGGGCAGGGGCATTGCATTAGTACAGGACCGAGCTGTTCTCCTACGAAAGGCCTTGATTCCAGCTTGTTTTCGCTGCCATTGGTTTCATTTAGAGGCCAGCCTGCATTTGTTTTTTAATGCTGATATGGTTGTCTCAAAAATCCACCCTGCAGAGTCCTGTTTTCCAGGAAAGAGCACATCAGTGTATCAAAACGTAGGAAAGCCAAGAGCATTTTCTGTTCTAATCTAAAACTCTTCATCTTTGAATGGCTTCTTATTGTGCAATAGAAACCTGGCATGCCAGCCTGTAATTAAGGGGGGGGGGCTCTCTCTCAACAGAGGAAGTGTTTGTGTCTCTGGAGGAGGCACCCCACTGAAAGGGAAGGGGCCACGGAAAAGATACCACCCAGAGATTTACTTCTTGTGAGGAGGCTGAACTAAAATCACCAACATGATTTTGAAAAAGAAATGGAGAGGGAGGGTATTGAGCTTTAATCAGTTACTAAATTTGACATGTTTCCTTTGGGATGCCCTGAATCTACTCTCCTCTTTTTCTCATAAGCATCCTCCACCTGCGGAGGGGGCTTCTCATCCTGAAGAATAATTAGGGGGGGTTCCAGGGAAGAGCCTGCTCAGCAATGGTGGGTTCCTTTTCCGGTGGGGTGGGGGCCAAATCTATTTTCTTCAGGCTGTGAACAGCAGAATGGGAAGCGACTCCCCCAAAGTGGGTTGGGGTAGGCTTTGCAGGGGGGGCACAGGCGGTGAGATTCCTGCCTGCCTCCTTTGCTTTGCTTGTTCGGTCCAAGGGTTGAAGGACTTGAAGTCCAAAATTGTCCGGAGGTTTGGCTGTGAGATCAGGGAAGCCCCTCCTTCCAGCCATCTCTTGCCCAGGAACCAAGTCTCCTGCTGGGGTGGCCACAGATGTCAGGAGCATGGAGGGTTGGCCAGGGCACCCTGAGGAGCAGCTCTCACTGGTTTTCCCAGCCAGGCTCAAGCTCCTGGGACCCTCAGAGGTGTCCCGCGGGTCATGGAAACTTCCAAGGAGGATGTGGATGTCCTTGATCGGTGGCCAAAAGCAGAGAACCAAGCTGGCCCCGCTTGTGCCTCAGGACGTGACTGGCCCACGTCAGCCACGGAGGGCTTCCTGTTGCAGCTGCCCTGGGGCTCCGGCCGGCAGTTCCAGAGGCCTGAGAAGTCTGTCTGGTGGTAGTGGTGACTGAGGGGGAAGCAGGGGACTCACCCATCCTGGGTTTTTCCAAGGCCACTTCCAGAGGCTCCCTCTGTGCCCCGCCCAGAGTGAAGGCAGGTGCGAGAGATCTTTGGCGTCCCTGCCCCTGGACCAGCTCGGCTACTGCTGTGGATGTGGGGCTTAACCCAAAATGGGTGCACGCTGATCCTGGACAAAGGCACATTACAATCTGAAAGTTAACAAACAGTTTCTAAAGTAAACGCGGATCAGCCCTTTTGGGGCAACACTTTGAAGGGGCCAAGTAGATGCCTGGGGTTTTTCATGGGTGTCTTTCTCGGGGGGTGCCAAGCGAGCTGTCTTGCTGAGTGTGTGCCACTCTTGTGCCTTCTGTAAACCTTGTGCCTGGTGATGGGACGCCAGCCTGGTCTGTCTGTTGAAAGAGCCCATCCCCCCATACACACACACAGGTTGGCTGGCCTGGTAGGAACCCATTTCACACACACACACACACACACACACACACACACACACACACACACAGCCCCGTGGGAGCAGGCAGAGTTCCTTTTCCTGTTGCAAGGACAGCCATCTGCTGGGAGCCGGGGTGTCTTTGCCAGAGAAGAGACGGAACAGTCGCTCCCTGCAAAGGACCATTTGGGAACATGAACCAGTTGCCTGCGGGGTGCTTGGAATTGGGGTCTACACGGGAGTGAAATTTCTGAGGTTGAGAAAGCCCCCACTAAAAGGCACCTTTCCCTTGTTAAAAAGAAACTGCCTGTTTGGACCTTTGGGTGTCTGAAGAGAGACCGGGCAAAGTGGGGAGGGAGGGAAAATAGGACTGGTTCACTGGCGTCAGAAAAGGAGTTAACAACTATATATCAAATTTCTCAATCTTTCCTCCTAGTCAAGGCCAAATGAAATCTTTATGAGGCATGGGATTTCATAGCCCTTTTTCCATCATGATTTCCTTGATTTTTGTGAAGCATTGATAGGAAGTACAACCATCTTAAACTTTTAAAAGGAAATTGTACTTCTTATTATTCAGCATATTAGAAATCTGTGTTAGGTAAAGCCTTCCTTCCTTCCTTCCTTCCTTCCTTCCTTCCTTCCTTCCTTCCTTCCTTCCTTCCTTCCTTCCTTCCTACCTACTTGGCAGAGCCCCCCTTGGAAGGTGTCCCATGCTTTGAAGGTCCAATTCTGGGGGGTTTTCTTTGTGTGGGCCTGCGCACACACTCCTGCTTACTAAATCCTGTTTCAGGGTAAAAGAAGCCCAAGGAAAGGAATCCTGAGGCCATCTGCTTTTAGTTTTAGCTTACTCCCAAAGTCTGAGTTCTCTGAACAGATTGCAAAGTTGTTTCAAGCTGCTTATTTATCACATTTGTGAGCCTGTCCGACTGCGTAACAACAACTCTGGACGATGGGTAGAAACAAATGGAGAGCAGCAGAAAGGAAAAGAAAAAAGCAGGAAGCCTCTAAGGCCAGCATCTGGTCAGGTTTCCCTTCCACCCTCTGAGAGGGCAGCTGCTTGAACTAGGGCCCACCTGAACCTGCTTCCCTTGAGGTGCCTGTGTTCAATGGATGGGACCCAAACAGGACCCCCCCCTCCCCCCCACCCGGGAAAGGGGTGTGTGCCACCCATTTTGCTCTCCTGCTGGAGATGTCCAGGGCCCTCCAGCCTCCTCCATTTCCCCGGCCAGCCTTGTGCCAGCCCTCAGTGCCAGCCCTGCCTCTCCTCTCCTGGCACCGGATAATGTGCTGACTCGCAGACTCGCCAGGTAATTATGGAAGGGCCTGGTGGTTCAGCTGAGTGGCGGTAAATACCAGCTGCAATGTGCCCACATTTGGCACCCTGGAAGAAAATGTGCTCTTGTCTTCTGGATTGAAGGGGGACCTCCAGGCCCAGCCTCTTCCTGAGGGTCATCTGAGGCATTTGGGGGTGAGTGGGGGGGTCTTTTGAGCTCTCTGCAAGAGCTCCTCCCCTTTCTCTGCCAAATGCCTCTCCTGGCCCCCTCCTCTAGGTTCAAGCAGGCTACGTTTTGAGGATGGGGGGCTGCTCTCTATCCAGGCTTGGAAAGTTACGGGGGGGGGCATCTTCCCCCATCCTGGCCCTCCTTCAACCACTGTGACAAGTGACCAATGAGCTGCGGTCAGCATATCCACCTCCCTTGTGCCCAGGAAGGAGCACAGGACTCCCCCTCTGCCCACATTGCTGCTTCATGCCGAACAGACGGCCTCATTGCCTGCCTGCTGCCCACTTGATTGGCAGTCCCAGGAGGGCAAAGCTGCGAGGAGACCCTGGCCATGGAGGAGGACCCAGATTCACCTTTCCTTCCCAGCACCTGGCCTTGAAGGCTTTTGGGGTAGCGAGGAGAATAGGGCCGGGGCTCATCGAGCAGAATCTGGGGGGCAGCTGAGGAGGAGGTTCCCGGGGCAGCTGGGTCTGCCTGCGAGTGCTAGATGCAGCCTGGGAGGGAGATGCACTCTGCCCCCGGCTATGGCCGGCTGACCCTCCGGAAGGAACGTGCCCTTCCTGGCCAGTGATGAAGGGTGCCCGCTGCAGAGTTGGTTCAGGGCAAGGAGAAGGTCAAGGTCCTTCCCAGCGGTTTCCAGTTGCTCTTTGAGGAGGAAACTCTTCCTCTTCCTCTTGAGAAGAAGTTTAAGAGTCTGGAACTCTCAGACAGCCACCCAGTCAAGACCCTGCAGGCAAGCTGGAGTGAGATGAAAGCTCAGCACGAGAGGGTAGGAGGCGGACCAGAAGCAAGAGAGGGTTGCTATGTAAGTGTGCTCAGTCGCTTTTCCATTTGGTTTAATTCTGCCATTCCAGAGTCCTTTGGGTCTCCTGGCCCCGCTGGGCTTTTTTTTTTTTTGGGGGGGGGGTGAGGGGGCTGCCATGAGACCTGTAAAGGAGGGGAGCTGCTGGCAGGGAGGGGGCCAGAGTAGAACCAGACAAGGGCCCGAGTTGGCCAACAGCAGACAGAGATTGATTGGAGCGAGCTTGGTTGAGCCTCCGAGTTGATGAGGCGTCAAGAGCCTCCAGGTGAAGGGGGCGCACTGTTGCTCTGGGTGTGGGTAATGAAGGGCCTCCCCCCTCCCCAGTGCCCAGGGGACCCTCCGTTGCTGCTGCGTTGGGGCTCTTCTTGAGTGCACAGCCTTGATGGGCTCTTCCTCCTGCCAAAAAATGAGCTGACCTGCAGGGGCTTTGTCTGGGTGATAAACCCATCCCTGCTTGCTTGGTGTAGAAGGCAACCCCCTTCCCCTTTGCCCATAGTCAGGGTGCTGAAAGGCCCATCCGTGGTCAGGGCTTGGACGGGCATCTCTGCCGTGCTTTGTTCTGGAAAAGGAAGAGTCCCTGTGAGTTACCACACTGGCTGCCCACACCTCCAAGCCATGAAGTTTTGGGCCCGCCTTTAAAGGCAAGGAGGGCTCTAGCATTCGGCTGCCAATTTATAGCTGCAGGATGGGAAATGCTGGTTCCGGTCCCCTGTTATTTCCACTGGAGAAATGCCTTGGATGTGTTTGTGGATGGATAAGGTGCCCCTGATGGGTTTGATTTTGGGGTGAGAAACCATATTTTATGTGAGCAAGTGAGTGAGTTTATCAACGGAAAGCAGTTTTCACCTCTTCCATTCCTGTGGCTGCCTCCACAACGGAGCAGAAGGACCACATGGTGAGGCAACGGGCCGGCCGTTTTGTCTCAGCAGCTTCTCCGGGCTGCCCACGTGGGTGTTGGATACAAAGGTTATTCCTCTGCCACAGGCTCCAGAGCTTCTGTGCCTCTTAATGAGCATCACCGGCTCCTGATGGCCCAGCCTGGTAGCTGTCAGAACAAGGCAGGTTTGGAGAGAGTCCCTGCCAGGAACCCGGCTGACAGGAGGAGGGGAAGGATGGCCGGGCGCTTGGGAAACCTGCCACTGGCCAGCCTGTTTCCTGGATCCACCTTAGAGCTCATGGCTGCTTTGGGCGTGTCCGGCCAGGATGGAGGGCGACGTCTTTAGGGGCAGCCCAGGGTTAGGGTTTGGCTCCCTCTGAAATGGGTCCTGGGGAAAGCCTCCCCCACCTGCTCCCGGCTCCCACTGGCCAGCTGTTCTGAACACATTGCTGCCCCTGCAGGAGGAAAGTTGCCGGTGGTCACCCAGATTGTGCGCGCGCGCACACACACACACACACACACACACACACACACACACACACACCAAAGATGCCTGTTAGTTTTCCATAAGCCATGTCTTCCTTTCTCACCTCCCTCCTCTGGATGATGTAACCTTTGGGGGCTTGCTAATAAGTTGTGTTTGCCCACTCCTGCCCCCCCCCCCTGCATCTCTCCTGCCTTCTCTTTTTACTTATTTATTGGGGGAAAGAAAGAGCAGCGCTACTGTCGGATAAATTAATTTCTTACCCGTTTCCCTGGCAGTTCTTGTCACGAGAATGGCCCCCAAGAGGATCCTGTCTTTAGCGCTGATAAACCACCCCGGCAGGGCTGCCATCCACACCTGAGAACGGCCAAGGATTGGAGGAGGGGAACCCTGCGAAGTAATTAAAAGCTTTGATGTGCCCCATTTCTCTGTCTGCCTGGGGGTCCTGGTGTGAAGGTCTCCCACTGGGGCTGCCTGGAGGAAGCGAAATAAGGGGGGCTTTTGAGGATGGTGCCTGGTTCTTAGGCCAGCGGGACCAGCAAATTGACCCTCCTCACCCTTGCATTTATCTATGTACAGTATATGCCCCCCATCCCCAACGACACTGTTTTGAACTGGCTGTGTGTGTTTGTGTGTGTGTGTGTGTGTGTGTGTGTGTTTTGTAGGCCAGAATAACAGCTCCATGGGTTGCAGGGGTTCCCTTGTCCTCAATGAATCTGGCAGTGAACAAAAGCAATATCCCCTCCTCCTCCTCCTCTCCTCTTCACAACAACCCTGTGAGATGGGCTGGGCTGAGGGTGCGTGGCTGGCCCAAGGTCACCCAGCTGGCTTTCATGGTGAAGGTGGGACTGGAACTGTCCTCTCCCCGCTTTCTAGCTTGGTTGCTTTCAATCTCTCTTTGTTCACGGCTGCAGCTCCTTGGCCCCCAACAGCCTTTGGCTGCTGGTCTGAATGGGGATGCTGCTGCTGCCGGGGATGTCAGCAGTCTCCCCCTGGACCACACAGGGGCCGGCGGAGGAGGAAGCAGCTCTTGCTCTTGGCAATTGAAGGTCTTCAAATCCGGGGCTCGATTGAGGAGGCTGTTAACAGGCTTTTGCCTCCTTCTGTGTTTCCCATTTCAGTAGCAAAAGTTCACCCTCCCGGTCAGCCCACAAACACTCCTGCAGAGAGAATATTCCAGCCCGAATGTAAATTCAGCCGGGGGTCTTATAAAAAGGCCCCATCAGCCACTGAGTTGCAAATCTGCCAGAATGCTTTCTGAGCACGGCTGAACGCAGCAGCACAGAGGCCCCTTTCAGTTCGGAACAAAAGCAACTTGGGGAAATAACTTTTTCTCCCCTGAGTCCCAAACTGGGTGAGGGACAATCAACCCTCCTTGAGCAGCTCAAGGAAGCCTTTTAAGCTGAGGCAGCATTGCATTTTGCAGTGGAATTTGGTGGAAATAGGGGCTGGTTTCAGTAGCAGAAGAACGGAATTGGAAGGGATCTTGGAGATCTTCTAGTCCAACCCACCCACCCCCGGTCAAGCAGAAGACCCTCTGCCATTCCAGCTGTCCAGTTTCTTCTTAAGAGTCTCTGGTGGTGGAGCACCCACAACGTTCTGGAGGGAAGTGCTTCTGCTGGTTGATTGTCCTGTCAAGAAATGTCTCCCAGGTTGGATGTCTCCTTGACTGTTTCCCCAGAGCCCAGTCTGGGAGAAGGCGACAGGACCTTCTTTCCCTCGCCCCGTCTCCAGCTACTCTACAGGCACTCCTTCTAGGGTCAAGTGTCTTTGGAGGTCCCTTTCTCTTCCCTCCTGCCTTTGTTAAGCTCCATTGCCAACCCGTGGCTCCTGCTGGGCCTCCAAAGAGCCTCTGAGCATCCCCCCAGAAGACGGAAGGCCCAGGGAGCAGGATTTCGCCCGGGTGTCTCTCCAGCAGCCCTGGGAGGATGAAGTTCCCCTGGTTGGACTGGCTGGGGTGGGGTGGGGACTTCGGAGCCCATCCTCCTTGCCTGACAATACCCAATATCCTAAAACTGCACCAATATCTTTAGGCTGGTGCTTAGGTCCTGGATCTCCATTTTTATTTGGGAGGGAGATTTCATGCAGTGATTGAAAACCAGAAAATTGAGTTAATCAATCCACCCATCATTCTTTTGACAAATGCTGTAGTTTTAATGAAGAAAACACGCGTGGGGATTAAATTAGCAGTTGAATCAGGAAGAGGGTGCTGGATTGGTGGATTTGATTAAACTTCCCAGAGAATTAGCCCTCTTATTAATTTTTCTTGCTCCTGGATGTCAAAAGAGATTTCCTGATACAATTTTATTCCCGCATCGTTCCTCACCCAAAGAAGTGGCCAAGTCAGCTGAAGATTCATCCGGGTTATTGCTCTGAGGCGGAGAGTTTCTGCCGGCCTCTTACAAATCCCCAGCTCTAAAACAGCAGAAGTTACGCCTGCAGAGGAGATCTTAACAGGTCCAGCAACCTTCCCCACTCAGGGGGGCTTTCTTTCTGCCTTTCGGAAGTCTTGGAACTTCTTTCAAGCTGGGCTCAACTCCAGCTGCAGCACAGAAGCAGCTTGCCCCCCCTCCCCCCATCCAATTTCCAACCCCCCCATCCTTGGATTTCCTGGTGGTGCCACATAAGAGCTGAAGGAGGCAAGAGCCGAACTCGGCTCAAGGAGGCACCCCCCTACACACAAACACCCCCCCACACACCCTGCTAATCAGGTGTGACCTGGCTTCCCTTTTCAAGGTCAGTTGTGTGCTGCCACCTGCTGGGTACGATTACAAAATCTCCTCCTATTTCTCCTTCTTCTCTTTCTTTTCCTCCTCCTCTTCCTCCCCCCTCCTCCTCCACCTCCATTAAGCAGCTTTCCTCCTGAAGTTCAGGCAGTTCCATCAGTGGAGGTTTCCAAGAAAAGACTGGACAGTCATTTGTCCAGAATGATAGAAGGGAACTGCCTTACTGGGCAGAGGGTTGGACCATAAGATCTCCAAGGTCTCTTCTCCCAACCCTGGGATTTCACCATGACTCCTCTGACTCCTTTTGGCAAATTTATCTTTGAAAACTATGGGAAGCTGAGATATTAGGCTGATCTATAAAATATGGAAAAATGTTAAACTCCCATGAATGGACAGTTCCTCAGAGGATGGTTCTCTTGTTGATAGCTAATAATTTCTAAAATCCCTGAGAGAAATTTCGGCAGATGGAAGCGAGGTGCAGAAATATTCCTGCGGGATGGCCCCCCATTCTTTGGCCGGGACTTCTAAAGCCGGGCTTTGGGCCCTGCCGTCTTGATTTCCTCCACCAGCTGTTTCTGAGGGAGACATCTGGAGCTCTCACATTCGGTGACTCTTCATTTCTCCCTTTTCACTGTTAGGTCATTTTGCCACTTTGTGATTTTAAAAAGTGAAAAAGGGACTTTGCATCTTCTTTGTGCACAGCTTCTGCTGATGTGCACCTGCTCAATGGCAGTTCTGGCTCTGCTTCCTGCAGAGGATGCTGCGCTCTCAGTCTTCAGGCCTGTGGCCCCCACTCCGCCCAGATTCAGAGAAGCGCCAGGGCCAGAGTTTCTCTCAGTGGAACAGTTGGGGAAATTGGTTTTCTCTGCAATGCATGCCCAGTAAATCCTTCCGAAATGCACAGCCATAAATCAGCCGAAAAGCTTCCCGGGGCTGGGATTGACAAGTTGCGTGGTGGATGTTCCTTTACTGTGTTGCTTTCCGTCCCTTTGGAGGGAAGACAGAAACTCTTTATGAAAGGCTAAAATCCATCTCTGTGTGTGTGAGCTTGAAAGGAACTTGACCTGAAAAATCCCCACTTTTCAAAAAGGAGGCCAGTGTTTGAATTAAGGATGACAAAATGGGGGATTGTTCCTGCAGCTGCATCTGATATCAGAGAATGTCAAAGGAATGAATAAAATGTCTTTGCTTTCATTCAGAGAGCCGAGACAATTTTTCAACGAGGTGCAAAATTCAGATCTGGGTATATTTCCTTCCAGAGCTTGCCATCAGTTGCTCTCTCTGATGAGCAAGCCCAGGGCATTGCAAAATACTTGCAGCCTTTTGATTTCCAAGACCTGACTCTTGGCTGGGGGTTTTGGGGAGAACCTTGCACGAAATTTCTCCTGCGCTTTTCCTCATCGGTTCTCCTTTCGTTTGGTTGAAGTGAGTTTGTTTTTGAAGGCAAAGAGAATTTCAGTGGCTTTCTTGGAGGCAGAATGTGCAGTTTACTGAAATGAGCAGGGAGTTGTCTGAATGCCACATTGTCTTTAATATTCCTTGAGCAGGTGTGTAGCCCACCAGGTGAGGCTGAACACACCTGCGGCATCCTTTGCCATGAGTCTCTGCCTGGGGCTGCTGGGAGCTGTAGTGCAGCAACATCTGGAGTTCTGGGTCTCTGCCGACCTTTGGCCCCGGTGGGAGCCCAAGACAGGCGGGCAGCTCTCCATGGTGCTGAAGCAGCCCTCCCCTGACCTCTTTTGGACCCGTCATTGAAAAGCGGAAATAATAATAATAATAATAATAATAATAATAATAATAATAATAATGATTTGCACTCAAGACACTGTCTATTCCAGAGCATGCGTATTACGATTCTTTTTCAGAGATCCAGTAAATGGACGCCAACTTTATGTCTATAGAGATTCTCAGTCTTCCAAGTCCTGGTAGAGACAGAACTGAAGGCTCTTCTTAGATGCGAAGTGAAACGCCTTCAAGAGAAAAAAAAAAGCACAGAAAGGACAGTTGCCTTTTGAAAAAGCACCTTTGATTAATTAACAGCTTCTCTTCCACAGGATGTAAAATGTGGTGAGCGCTGGAGTCTTTCCTTCTGTTTCTTTCTGTGAGCTTGGCTGAACCAAGAAGGCAGGACTGGCCCTGTGGCCCCCTGAAAGGCCTGTGATTCCCCAGGCTGATACTGGCACCTTTCCTTCCCCCTCATCCTTTAATTAGCCATCACTCCACCTCAGGTTAACCTCACGAGCTAGGAGACACCTCTAAAAAGTGGTATTTAAGGTATATTTGTTGTTCTACCCTGTGATAGATGTCTTCTCTTTAATTATATGAAACATGTAGACAATTTCTGCTTCTTTGATGGTAAGCAAGGTGCTTGTTTTTACATTTATATATCGCCACATCTTGGGTTTTGGTGGTTCAGAACAAAAAATAGGTTACAACAATTAAATATGCATGACTAATTCAAATGAAAACCCTAATAATGCAAGCATTAGGCCATCTCTGTCCACCGCCAAGCTTCTCCAAATTAAGGGGGATTCTGGGAATGTTGAACAATGGAGGGACTATCATCCCTGGGGGACCTGGATCCATTGGGGAAAGCCTTCTGGCCTTCTGCTCCAGGAGGAGGTGCAGGTACCCCCTCCCCCCAATTGTTGCTGGGTAAAAGATTGTGTGGTCCCATCCTCCCCCTCCCCCTCCCCATGGGAGTTGTGGCTGGGCCAGAGAAATGCTGGAGCTGATGGGGAGCCCTCCTGGGGGCCTTGGAAACATGAATGGCCAAGGTGCCAGGCTGGGTTGGGCTGGCAGAGAGACAGCTGGCTGTGATGAGGCCAGCTTGGGCTAGACTGAGAAGTCAGAACCACACACAGAGAGACAGGAACACACAAAGATGCACCCTGGGAGAAAGCCGTATGTCCTCCCTTCTGTGGTGCTCTGGGGAAGGGGTTTATGCCCTCTGAGTAACTCCACTGGGAAGTTTTACCAGTGTAGCTGCAGGAAGTTGTGTTGTTGCTGTTGTGAATAGGTGGTCCTATTATTAGTGTTGTTATCCAGGTGAATGTGTCGAAATGTCCTTGGGTTAAATTTAAGCCTGTGGCTCCTTCTTCAGACAGGAAATCAGAATTTAATGCAGCATAGAGAATTGGTCTCGGAAGCCCAGCCCTGACCCCCCCCCCTCTATTTTTATCTTCTCTGGCTTTTGGCATGGATTTATTTGTTTTCTTGCTGCGCCTCCACCTTTGCCAGGCGACCACCAAGTCAGAAATGAAATATTCCCATGGTAAATAAAACAGGAGTGATGAAATAGATACTATGGGAGCCAGTGTGGGAATAATATTCGGCCCCGGGAGAAAATGTTTTCTCCGCAGGCCCACGGAGCGCCCTATTTGTGCTAGTTTCTTGGGGAGTTTCTGAAGGAGGGAAGTGCTTTGGATCGGTCCCTGAGACTTGGGGGGGGGGGGGTGTCGATTCTTAAGTCCCAAGGTTTCCTCTTCCGGATTGCAGAGTCCTCTCCCCTCGCCACCAGCTCCTGTTGGCACCGATGCCCTTAAACCTCTTCCCTTAAGGACAGCAGCAGAGCCCTCTCCCCGAAAGAGCCCTTCCTTCCAAGAAAGAGAAGGGCACCTCGTTCCAGGACTGAGAAAACTGCTAAAAGCGAGAAAGTTAAAATTAAAATTGTGTTTGATCCGATTTGATGGTTCAGATCAACTGGGAAAATAGACCTGATTCAGTGTTTCAACTGGAGTGGTCTGATAGTCTGGGCCAATGTGGAAAAGTGCTTCTGAACTCCTCCTCTGAAATCAGATATTGTCCCTGAGCCTTAGACTCATCCAGTGAAGAGGGTAGGAATGAGGCAAGGACCACACAGCAGCCTGAAAACTGGCCAGCAAAGTGCCTGAATAATGCTGAACTAACGGTTCCCTGATACCCCAGGAGGCGAAGATATAATCCAGGTTTTAGTGGTTTAGCAACAAACAGGTTTCCTCATTGCCACCCACCCGACTGCAGAAGGTGTGATACACGCAGAGAGAAACATCAGCAGGAAAGCAGCGGAAGAACTCCAGACAGGCCAAATAGGGTGGGAAGGGACCTCGGAGGTCTTCTAGTCCAACCCCCGCTCAAGTAGGAGACGGGAGGAGATGAGTGGGGATCACTCTGTAGGCCAGCAGGTAGATTGGAGATTAGGTACAGATAAAGCGAATATAATTTGGATTTGTGTCAGAGGAAACACAGTCTGGAATTCCTCCTCTGTCCCCCTCCCCATTTATGGTTTTTGCCACCACTTAAAAGCTGGTTAAAATAAGTTTTTTTGGCTCGCCAACAAGGCGTGTTGGCTTGCTGAGCAGGGCTGCTCCTCCTCAGGAGGGGGGTTTGCAGCAGGGCTCGTTGAGGGAGGACTTTCCCACGCTACCTCCCTGCCCTGATCCTCGCCTCACTGCAAGGGGGTCAAGCCTGAAATGCTTCTGGTGGGTCGCTCTGCAGAGTCCCTGAAGGAGGGCGGCTTTCTTCTCTGCCTGTATAGAAATGAGGGGGTCCCCCACGTGGCTCCATGCCAAAATGAAGGAAATGGGGGTGGGGGAGCTTAGCGGGAGGTTTGAGGGCAGGATCCACAACCAATGGGGGAGGGGAGGGGGCTCCTGGCCCTTCGCATTGTCTTGCTGAGCTCAGATGCTCTGTCGTGTTTTTGGGGACAAAGCAACATAGAGCGTCCTCGGCTTATGACCATAAGCAGGTCTAAAATTGTTGCTAAGCCTAAGTGGTTGTTAAGTGAGTCACACCTGATTTTGCAACCTTTTTTGCCACGGTCGTAAAGTGGATTGTTGCAGTTGTTAAAGGAATCACGCAGTTGTTGAGCAGATTCTGCTGAAGCTTCATTGTCTGGGATGCTGCCTGGTGGTACATGCTCACCGCTAATAAAATGGCTGTGGGGGCTGCAGTGGTCGTAAGTATGAGGCGGATGATGTTTTTGTCCCTCTCAAGCGTGAAGTGGGGCGCCATCCGAGTGTTGCTTTCCTTTCCCGGAGGGCTGGCACCATTCCTTTTCACCTGGGGTCACGGTTGGCAAAGCGGGGCATTGCCACATGTCTACGGGGCCCTTCATGCACATGGAGCAAGGCCCTAATCCTCATGGGGCTGGCGAAAGGACCAAAATTAGAACAGGTTGTGTTTTAGTCCGACTGGGACGATCCTCCCCCTCAAACTCTGCAGAGCCCAGGGATTTGGGGCCAGGTCAAAGGGGGCTTCCTCCTCCCCTCACTGCCGCCTGAGAAGGACACAACTCATCCGTCCGCACAATCCCAGCGAGACTCTTGACTTCTCCTCCTCCTTCCTTTGGCCCTTCTGGATTGCAGGCAGCCAAGGGCCAGGCAGGGGGCCGCCCCCCCTAAAAAAACCAATGCAAAAGGGAAGGAGCTTCTGATGGCCGCTGCATCCCTCCCGCCCTCCCTGGGGGAGAGGAGGGCAGGCAGGTGGGCAGGCAGAATCTGCTCCGTTCACTTCCCGCAGAGGCTGGCTGGGCAGGTAAACGGCCTGTGGCCCAGCTAGGTAGCCCCCTCCCTGCCCCTGCCCGGCAGAGCTTCCGGCTGGCACGGGTAGAGCAGCAGCACCTGTTGATCCCAGGCGGGCTGGGGCTCCAGGTAGCGCAACCGGTGCTTCCTCCCTCCCTTCCTTCCGGCTGCTTCAGGGAGGAGTCGGGCGGAAGAGAGGGGAGAGCAGCAGCAGTGGCAGCCACGGAGGTGGCAGGGAAGGACCGACTGGCCTTCAGAGCCCCCCCCAGCATGAAATCAGAGAGTGAGGAGAGCAGGCCGGGTAGGTGGGGGCCAGGGGGCTGGACCGGTCTCTGGGCGGCTTCTCCGCCTCCTATTCCTCTCATGCTTGGTGGGCTCTTGTTTGGACTCTGCTGCCAGTTGGAGGGGGCTTGGCTGGGGAGAGGGTGCCCGGGTCGGGAAGCCTTGGGAGGGGCAGGTGCCTGCGACAGGCAACAGGTCCTGGGGGGGAGGGGGAGGGGGAGCTGGCCCTGGGCACCTCCCGCCTTGGACGCTGCCACTCAGGCCTGGGGAGAGCAGGGCGCCCCTGCAGAGCGCTTCAGAGCAGGGGGGCTGGCTTCTGGGCAGCTGGTGGGCTGGTGGGCAGGCGCCCTGGAGGGAGTTTCCAAATCGGTAGCCAAGGGGGAGTTGTGGTTTGCGGCAGGGCTGCTGCGGTGAGTGCCAAACCTCATGGGTTTGTGGGAGGGTGCCTGCCTTGGACGGCCAGGAGAGGCAGAGAGAGAGAGAGAGACTCGCAGATCAACCCTCCAAAGCTGCCAAATTAGCTGTCGCCTTGTCAGCTGGTGGCGGGGCCGCGGGGGGGGGGGGGGGGGGGGCTGGGGCCCCTCTGAAGTGGGTCCTGCTGGCCTCTCTCTGGCTCAGTGTTGAGGAAGGCCAGGTGTGCCCTCCGAAACCTGGGCAGCCTTCCCATGGCCCGGGCTGCCTCTTCTGCTGGTTGGCTAGCACTGATGGACACCGGAGTCCCTTCCTGATTCCTCCCCCCCCCCCCCCCCCCCCCCATGGCTGCAGGTCCTTTCTGAAGGTGGTGGGAGTCTGGCACAGGCAACATAGCCTTTGCCACATGAACATCTGCATGGAGGGCCCAGGAAGGTTTTGGCTTCAGACTGCTGAGTCGGCTGCCCTGTGCCAGGATCCGGCTTGGTCTTGGCACCTGGCGAGTCCCAAAGACGGATGTTGCTGTGTTGTTTGTGCTGCGGTTTCTCTCTCTGATGTGCCACAGAAATGGGCATCTCTTTTGGGAGGTCCATTCATACTGCCTGGGAGTGGCCTGCGGAACCCTCTGCCACTGAAGGTTGCCCTGGCTGGTGCCTTTCCAAAGGACTTGGAGAAATTGCTAGAGGCTGAGAGGTAGAAGGAAAGCTGTGGGTCCCCCTGCCCACCAAGGGGTCTGCAGGAATGCCTGGAGGAAGAGTAAGGAAGCTACTCCAGTAGTAAAGGCAACCAAAAAACCCATGGAGGTTTTTGTAAACAAAAGTGAAAGGAGGCAGCAGTGCAATCTCTTTCAGGTGCATCGTGTCTCCTTGGATCCAGGCTGCCCAGTTCAGTTCAGTGTAGCCTAGCTGAAATCCAGGCCCCCTGCATGGCACACGGCTGCCCAAGGCCCCTGCCATTGGATCCATGAGGACTAGGGGCTTAGGAGGAGGCCAGAAGAGCTGCTGCAGCATCTGAGGACAGGGAAACAAAGAGGACTTGTTTGGTTTGTGTCAGAAAAGTGCTCTGGTTCTCATTTGAAACCACCCTCCTGCTTGCAAACCATTATTTCATTTTGTGAGAAGCACACGCGCGCGCGCACAGAGAGAGAGAGAGAGAGAGAGAGAGAGAGAGAGAGGAGCGGGGAGATGGCTGTTCTACACTGAGGGAGAGTTTCTCTTCTGCAAAGCCTTAAAAAGTCTTAAAAAACAATGCTGCAATGCTATTTTCACCCCCACCCCACCCACTCCCCTACTTGCACCCCCCTCCACCTCCAGAAAAGTTATACTTTAACTGGGAAAGGCTGGACTTTGTCCCAAGGGCGACTCGGGGACCCTGCAGGAAGTCTTGGGCCTGAAGGAAAAAAGCCTTTCTGGGATCGGCTGGGCTGAAGAGCAAAGTCGGAAGGCCCCTAAGGCGAGGACTTCTCCAGCCTTCCCTCCTGGGAAAGGCCCCCTCTCCCGGCTGGGCCCTCTTTGGAGGAGACGGGGGGGGGGGGGGGGGCTTGCAGGAAGAGCCCGGAGCTAAATTGTTTAGGATGGCGCTGTGTGGTTGTAGCTGTCTGGGCAGCCCCCCTCCCCCTCCCAGCAGCCTCTCTTCCTGCCCCCCCCCAAATCTGGCGCTCGCCCAGGGATCGGCTTCCAGAGGAGAGCCTGGGCTTTGGATCTGAGGGGGGGGCTGGGGGTGTCTCAGCAGAGCATCACTGAAAAAGGCAGAGCCAGGAACAAGGGGGGGGGGGTGTCTCTGGGGAGCTGATTGCTTCCCCAGCATCTTGCTGAGCCCCCACCCCACTCCACCCCGTGCGCCTAGAGCTGGCCTGCTCTCCTTGGCAAGCCCTCCCGAATCCTGCCCAGGTCTCAGATGGTCTGGAGGGGGGCAAGCAAAAGGGACCCAGGCATTCTTCACCAGGGAAGCATCTCAACAATGTGAGGGGGAGTTTATTGTTGTTTCTTGGCGCTGCTGTTGGTGGGGATGGAAAGCAGCCAGGAGACAGACACACACACACACACACACACACACACACACACACACACACACACACTGCTCTTCCTGCCCTGCTCAGCCGAAGGAAATTCCACTGGCGGATTTGAGTCCCTAGATTGGGAGGGGGGAGAATCCGGAGATGAGATTTCTCGGTCCTGGTTCCAAGGGCTTCTCTTGCTGCTTCCACGGAAAGGTCCCTGGGGAGGGTGCTGGGAGCTCCAGGCTCCAATCAGGGGTGTTGAGAAGAGGGTCCCAGGAATGCCTCCCCCTCCCCTTAGCTTGGCCAAGGCAACCTCTCCAGCTGGCTGATCTTCTGTGTCTTGGGGGGGGGGGTATTCCCTGGGTTATTGAGCCCCCCAAGCCAGACTGGGATTCTCATCTTCCCAAAGCAAATCTTATTTTCTTCCCCTGAAGAGGAAGGGCCAGGAGTTGGCATGGGTGGGAGCTTGGCACGAGGAGCAGCACCCAATTCTGCAGCGCTTGGCTGGTTTGCACCCCAGGTGGCATTGCCAGGAGCACGACATGTCCTGACAGCCCTCGTGCCCAGCTGCAGGCAGGCTGGGGACGATAAGAGTTGGAATCCCACCCGTTTTGAGGGCCCCGGGTGGCGGAGGCAGCTGCCTGCTCAGCTGGAGAGCAGCCCCCTGGAGTTCAGTAGGGCTTGACCCCAAGGAAGTGGCTCCGTGTCAGACCTTCTTGCCTGCTTTTCGGTAGCAAGATGGTGGCATGTAATTAAAGCAGCCCCAGAGCCCCTAATTGCAGAGTTCATGCCAGAAATGCTGAATTTTCTGCAAAGCCCCACCTTCCTGCTGCACTGCCAGCCCCGAGCTAGAGGGGAGCCCTTTCCTGGGGGGGGGAGGAAGAGATCTAACTTTAGCGTTGGGCTTCTCCCGTCCCCCCTCTGCCTTTAATTCCACATGCTTCAAAGTCCACAGACCCTTCTAGCTATGGGGCATCTCGCTACCGCCCCCCTCCCCCCAGGACGGTATGGAAGAGCTGTTGCTGCCACCCAGCCGGGCGTTGCTGTCGGTTGGCCTCAGCATCTCTGGGTGGGCAGGGTGGGCAGGAAGCAGTCCCCCCTCCCTCGGAGAAGCCATTAATGAGCAAGAAGTCATGGCCTTGCAGGCTCTGTGTCTCTGTGTAGTTAATACAGGAAAGGGAAGGAGAGAGACTCATAAACAATATGGACTAGTGTCATGTATAGAGTTATTCAAAACTAAGTCACCCTCAGTGAGCCCGTGGGGTTCCATGGCTGGGCTAGGGGTCTAATCAGTGTTTCAGTTAGGCTGGTGCCCACCTCTCTCCGCTCAGACAGCCAAACGGGCTCCAAAGGGAGGCGCCCCCCCGCTCAATTTCTCCTACAAAATCCAGCCAAACAGCCACCAAACTGGCTGGGGAATTCTGGGAGTTGAAGTCCACTCATTGCAAGATGGCCAGTTTGAAAGCCACATCTGCGCCTGATGTGCATTGAGGGTTGCCTGGGAGGCTGGCTCAGACACTCCGCTTGGCAGGCAGGCCGGGGGCCAAATTGAGAGCCCCCGTATGCCAGGGGCCTTCCCAGTAAAGGAGGGGGTGCTTTCCCGGGGGCTCAGAGGGAGCAGGACTGTCCCTGCCTTGGGAGCCTCTGGAGGAGGAGGAGGCTCTCACCACTGGCCCACATTGTCTCTCTTTGTCATCCCCCCCAGTCCTCCTGCGGGAAGAGGTCAGCCAGCTGCAGGAGGAGATCCACTTGCTCCGTCAAATGAGGGACATGCTGACCAAGGACCTGGAGGAGGCGCACGGGGGCAAGGCCTCCGAGATCCTGCCTGCCACGGAGCTCAAGGTGCAGCTGGCCCAGAAGGAGCAGGAGCTGGCCAGGGCCAAGGAGGCCCTCCAGGGTAAGAGCCCCTCGCCCAGCCCCCGCCTGCCCCCTTCCTTCGAGGGCCCCCTCGGGCCAGGCGGCTCTGGCCGCAGCGATGCCGCCTCAGCAGAGCTTCCAGGGAAGCCTGTTGGCCGGGCTCAGGGATGAGGCCCTCCAGGGCAGTTCTGGGCCTGCAGCCCCCCCTCCGACTCTCCCAGTCCTGGCCACAAGTGCTGCCCTCGTAACTTCAAACGGTCACTAAACAAGTGGCCGGAAGTCAAGGACACCTGCCTAAGGCAGGAAGAGGAGGAAGCCCTTGAGAAGCCAAAGTCAGATTTCAGGGGCCAGGCCCCACACCGGAGGGGGGCTCATTTCTCCCGGCACTCGAATGAAAAGGGGAAACCGTTGTGCTTCTTCTGGGCACCCCTTCTGACCGATGGAGAAGGACCCCGGCCCCCCAATCCTTGTCACTAGTGGCTTGTTTTAGATGAAAGCATTGTGGAAACCCATGTAAAGCCCCCCCACTCGTCTTAACAGGAGAAGGTCTGAATAAACTGAATTGAAGAGGTCCATTCTTAGCTGTGGCTGCACTCTAAATCCAGAGAAGCCGTTGCAGGCCCCCGTTGTATCCCCTTCCAGCCTGCCCCCCTCCCCGACATATTTTTCTGTCTGGGTGGGAAGTTCTTGGGGTGAATGTTTCTCTGGGGAGTGGGCCTGAGCCTGAAATTCCAAATGCCCCCAAAGACTTTTCTGTGGGGGGGGGGGGGAGCATTCCACAGCCATTTGGGGGACCCCCTCCTCGTGACCCAGCTCATGAGTTCGACTCCCCATTTTCATCCTTGAGGTTTTGGAGGCTCAGAGCTAAAAGTAGGCCATTAGCTGACGGGCGGGGGGAAGGGGGCTGTCCTTGCTGAAGCTGTCCCATTTCCCCTCCCTCACGGGTGCAAGCCCCTCCCCCATCCCCCCCCGTTTCCTCCAGGCTTCCCCCTTGGGTGTTGGCATCGGATGGTGCTTTGCAGAGCTGAAAGACAGGCGAGTTGGCATGGGCGCCCTCTGATCCTATGCGGGGGGGGGGGGCGGCTTGGGCAGGCTCAGGGACATGCATGCCAACGGGATTTTGCTCCGGGCCTCTTTTCTCCTGGGAAAAAAAAGAAAAGGAACTGAAATTCCCAGCACCCCAAACGTGAAAGAGCCCCCTCTCCCAGTGGCTGGAGCCGCGAGGGAGGGAGGCTGTCAGCCCAGATTCTGCTAAGGGCCCTCCAGCTCTGGGAGGAAGCCAATACACCCACCCCCCTCCAAGATGAAATGCTATCCACCCCCAAGCTGGTTACCTCCCTGCCCCCGCTGCCAACTTCCTTGCCGAGTTTGTGGTGCTTGGCTTCCTCATAATGAAACAGGAGCATTTTCACAGAGCCCCCCCCCCCCCCCCCGTTTCCATGGCAAACATGCCTGTGTTCTCTGTCCCTTCCAGGCGGTGGGTTGAAAAGATGCCCCTCCCTCCCTCCTTTGGCCCAGGCCCTCTGGGGCTCTGCCATCAAGCCTGGCCCTGGGGCCCTTCTCCCCAATGCCCCACTCCCCCCCCCCGTAGGGCACTGGTACTGAAAAGCCCCCTCAAAACCAGAATGGGAGCAGGGGAGGGGAGGGTGGGGGGGACAGACAGGTGCAGCTGAGCCGTTTTATGTATCTCTTGCGACTAAATCCGTCTTTTGTCTCCGGCAGCCATGAAGGCCGACCGGAAGCGCCTGAAGGGCGAGAAGAGCGACCTGGTCAGCCAGATGCAGCAGCTCTACAGCACCCTGGAGAGCCGTGAGGAGCAGCTGAGGGACTTTATCCGCAACTACGAGCAGCACCGGAAGGTTGGGGGGGGCGAGGAAAGGGAGGGCTCACTCCTTGGGGGGGAGTAGGGGGGACTGGGGCAGGCTGGAGGACCCAGCCCGTCTCCCGGTGAAATCCCACCCCTGAGCCTCACGGGGGCGGCCCCCAGCCCTGGCGGAGGAGCTAAAAATGGGGCATCTGTTGGGAGGGGGCTGCCTGATGGGAAGCTGGCGGGGGGAAGGCTTCTTTGCACTGAGGAGGCTGTTGGGGAGGCTGTGCCTCAGAGGGGGGCACCCCATGCCCCAGAGGGGAGTGCTCAGTGGTTGGGGTGAGCCTCTCCAAGGGGTGCATTCAAAGCCCCCCCGCCCCTTCCCCAGGAGAGTGAGGACGCGGTGAAGGCCCTGGCCAAGGAGAAGGACCTCCTGGAGCGGGAGAAGTGGGAACTGAGGCGGCAGGCCAAGGAGGCCACGGACCACGCCAGCGCCCTCCACTCACAGCTGGACCTGAAGGACAACCGCATGAAGGAGCTGGAGGCTGAGCTGGCCATGGTGAGGCCGGGGTGCTCGGGGGCTTCCCTGCCATCCCCACCTCTGGCTCCCTGGATGTGGCCCCAGCGAAGCCCTTCCCCCCTGAAGGGAGCCCCCTCCCCCCCAGCAGGGATTTTAGGAAGGTCCCTGTGAGGTCATTTAGTCTGGCCCTCTCGGAAGCAGTGTAAATGCTGCCATGAGCCCAAGGCTCTGCTTTCAGTTTATCAGGGCTTCAAGGTCTCTGTGGCTCTGGGGGTGCCGGTCATGGCTGATAGCTTTTGGGAGGAAGGAGGCACAGGATGATGGCCTTTGCGGTCCGTTGCATTTGCCTTCGGCTCCGAACAGACGGAGAGAAAACCTTCTGGCAAAGAGAGAATGTTTTGCCTCTCCTTTGAGCAAAGGCCTCCCGCCATCCTTCATCTGGTATTAAACCAATCGGGGTTAAATGGACACGGATTTGCCAGAGCTTCTCCCCTCCAGATGTTCCAGTCATGGGTTGGAATCTGCCTGTCCACATCTGGAGGGCCCCTTGGAAGGAATGGGGCAGCCCGGGGAGGGGCCAGGCGTGTTTGGGGGGGGGGGCCCCCACCCCGCCCCCCCCCCCCCCCCCCCGCTGTGCCAGGCGCTGACTGCTCACCTGCTGCCCTCTCCTCCTGTGCAGGCCAAGCAGTCCTTGGCCACCTTGACCAAGGACGTCCCCAAGCGGCACTCACTGGCCATGCCAGGCGAGACGTTGCTCAACGGGAACCAGGAGTGGGTGATGCAGGCCGACCTGCCCCTTACAGCCGCCATCCGGCAGAGCCAACAGACCCTCTACCACGCCCACCCGCAGCACACGGTGGACCGGCAAGGTAAGAGGCACCCCCCTGCTCCCATCCCCAAGGCGGGCCCAGATATCTCGTGAGGAGGGGGGGAGTGAGGGCTCTCTTGACAAAGACCACCTGGGCCAGAGAGAGAGCCGAGTGAGTCCCCCCTCTAATCTCCCTTCCCGAAGGGAGAGCGGGTGTGTGGCCAGGCATCCCCCACAGCTAGAGAGAGTCCTCACAGCCACAGGAAGGACCAGCGGCTCCGTCGCTAAGCAAGGCATCGCGTCATTGTGACTTGTGTTTGGGACAGCCTGGGACCCTGCTAGTCCTCAGCGGTTGCTAAAGAGGGCAGTTGATAAGTGAGGCCAGCTGTAGGGCAGACCCTGTGGGCGGAGCGACCGTTTGGGAGCAGGAAATGGGGGTCCCTGGCTCTGCTGAAGCCTCAGGTGCGGCCCAGCCCTCGGGGAGAAGGAAGGTCACCTTCCTCATGCAGGTCATGGGAAGCAAAGGTGCGTTTTCAGAAAAACAGTGAGGCCAATAAGTGGACAGAGAGTTCCCGAAGTTCCAACTTCCATGATGGGCCAAGGAAAGCGCATTGTTCTTAATGAAGAAAGGGAATAAATCTCCGCCCACTTTGCTAACACACACACACACACACACACACACACACACACACACACACACACTGGGATTCAGAAGGTGTGAATTCCGGCCTCCCGTTCTTGGTCAGTTTCGCCAGCAAGGCCGAGTGCGTCCTCTCACCCTCCCCCCCTCGCGCCCCCCTGCCCGCTCCTCCCTTGCATTTCAGGGGTCCGGGTCAGCCCATGCCACTCGCGGCAGCCGTCCATCATCTCCGATGCTTCGGCAGCCGAAGGGGACCGGTCGTCCACGCCGAGTGACATCAACTCGCCTCGGCACCGAACTCATTCCCTCTGCAATGTAAGACGCGTCTGCAGGTCATTGGCTGTTCCTAACTCTTGGTTTTCCAGCCTGGGAAGGGGGGGCTCAACCGCTGCCTTTGGTGGGAGGGGGCTGCTTTAAAGGGAGACAGCTAAAAGGAGGAGGACCCCAAATCTTGCACCCCTTCTCCCGAAGCAGAAGAAGGCGGGTGCCTCCCAACCTCTGAGCTCAGGGGACGGGGCCTCCAGCAAGCATGCGGGGGGGGGGGGGGACTTTCGTCCCCTCAGGGCCAAGGCTCCAGTTGTGCGAATTCTCTCTCCTGCAGCCGGGTTCGCACTGGGAGCAGAGGCTGTTCCCTGCCTTAAGTCTGTTTTGGGGCACAGGCTAAGCCGTCCCGGCCAGTTGTGGGTGGTAGCATCTGCACCCTGTCAGGGAGCAGGTTATGCCTAGGTGGTCCTCCTTCCTCCGGCCGTCCCTCCTTGCTGGTTTGCTTCATTGCTTCCCTTGAGAGAGGGAGGTGGACTGAAGTCAAAGGGATGGGAGGCCGCCAACTGCGCAGGCAGGCAGTCCTCGGCAGAAGGCCATAACGGAGCCAAGTCCGATCATCCCCTGACCAAGCAGGTTTTACAGCCTCTTTTGCGGTGGCTGGTCCTAAAGCGAGGTCTCCTTTAGTCCCACAGAGAGCATCGGGGCACTGTCTCCTCCTTGCCTGCCCCTTCCATGAAATCCAGTAGTAGGTCCATAGGGGCCACAGGGCCCAAGAGGGCACAAGGGGGAGCAGTCCACATCACCCCCGTGGGTGGGTGGGTGTGATTGGTGTCATATTTGATACCGAAAATGCAGGCTGACGTGTCTCTCCTTCTTGGCAGGGAGATAGTCCTGGACCGGTACAGAAAAATCTGCACAACCCAATTGTCCAGGTAGGTTCTGGGCTCCTCACCAAAAGTTTGGGTTGGAGGTGGGGGGGCGTCAGCAAGGCTGCAGGGCTGCTCTGGGTGGCAGGTGTGGGAACCTAGTGTCTGCTGTGCTCCCCCCCCCCCCCCCCCCCCGGCCAGTCTCTAGAGGACCTGGAAGACCAGAAGCGGAAGAAGAAGAAGGAGAAGATGGGCTTCGGCTCCATCTCGCGGGTCTTCGCCCGAGGGAAGCAGCGCAAGTCCCTGGACCCCAGTGTCTTCGACGGGGCGGCCCCCGATTACTACATAGAGGAAGATGCAGACTGGTGACTGGCCGCCCCCCCTCCCGCTCCCGGTGCGCGTGTGAGTGTGTGTTGGGGGGGTGAGCCTCCAGTTGCGCCAAGGCCCCAAACCTGGCTGCTCCCACATGGCCCTCCTGTGGCTCCTGTACATAGTCCCCGCACTCTTGTGTACGAACCCCTTAACTGTCGTCTGTTGAGCGATGCTGCCCGTGTTGTGTAGGTCTCCCTGGTCCTCCTGGGAGTGTTTGGTTGATTTCCTTCCTCTTCCTCCTCCTCCCCCTCTTCTCCCACCAGTTTTTGTTTTCTATTCTCTGCCCTTCCCCCCACCCCACTTTTCTTTCTACAAAACTTGAAAAACTTGAAGGACTGCTGCGCATTTGTAAATAGCCGCCACCACCATGGTGCATTTTGTGCTTTGTAAATGTCTCCTGCTCCCCCCCAACCCCCGTCCCCCAGAAGCCTCTCTTCACTTCCGAGGGGGGGGGGGCAGCTGGTGTTTCCTGGGCTTTCTGGGAGGGGCAGCTGTGGACACATTGCCCTCAATTGGGGGCAGGACAGGGCGCCTTTGGTAGCTTCCCAAATTCTACACAAGCTCTGGTTGAGAAAAGAACTCCATGCTCAGATGTCTCTGGTGTCTTCAGCATCTGGAGAAGAGCAGCCCCCCCCCCCCCCCCGCTGGCTCTGGGCCCACCGACAGGGTCCCTCCATCTGGCTCTCTCGCCTCCAGTGCCCCCTTGGCAGTGCCCGAGAGGGAAGAGCCGCCAGCCGTGGTTTGCACCCTCCATCTAAGGAGAGCTGTGTCCTTCCCACCTCTTCCTTCTCCCTGCTGAGGTGGCCGTGGGGCCTCCGTGGGGCTGCCTGGCAATGCCGGTGCTGCCAGCCTCCTCAGGATTCTGCTTTTCATTCTCTCCCAAAAGTCCCTCTGAACTTGTGCCCACTTTCCAGCCCCTTCTATTGTCCGTCATTCTGATGCCCTTTTCCCTGATTCAGGCTCTTGGGAACAAACCCACCAGAGTTCCTTGGGCCTTCTTTTGTGGCCGGAGGGCAGAGCCGGATGGGCTCTTGGCCGGCCCCTTTTGGGCTCTCTGTGCCAGGCAAAACGCCCCCTTGTGCCAAGCCAGGTGCAGCTGTTAACATACACGTGGGGAGGAAGCAACTTAGAACTACGGAGAGATTTCCTGACAGTTAGAACAGTTAATCAGTGGAACGGCTTCCCTCTCGAAGTTGCAGGTTTTAAAGAAGAGATTGGACAAACATTTGTCTGAAGTGGCTACCAGGAGGTTTGGACTAGATGACCTCCCAGGTCCCTTTCCACTCTTAGTTATTCTGTTAGTAGAGGAAGTGAAGCTTCTGGGGACAACCCAGAGCCTTAACAGGTGTGTGTGTGTGACACAATAGGATGTTCCCATTTGGGCCAGGGTGCTTTGGAGGGCCTCCTAAATGTCTCAGTGCCAAATTCTTGGTGTGTGTGTGTGTGTGATTGTGTGTGATCCAGAGGGTCCACCTTCCTGTCTAAATGCATTTTCTCATCCTTCCGGCTTATGGGGCTTTTTCTCAGGAGGGGAGAGAAGCATCTGTGGGGACGGGGGGGGGGGGGGGCTGTGCATATCCTTCAGAACAGGCATGGCAGCTTCCCAGCCAGAAAATCCCAGGGAAGCCTCCGTGGCTTTGGGGGACAGGGAAGGCGCAAAAATGCCACGTGTGGATGGGAGACTGAAGGCCAGCAGACACGCAAGTTTACAAACTCCCCCTACCCCCCCCCACACACACACACCCTAGCATTTCCCATCCCTTCTGCCACATCCGGCTGTGTCCCTTGAGGGCCTGCAATGTTTAGCAGGGCGCAAGGAGGAGGAAGCTGAAGAAATTCAAGGCTTTGTGGAAAAGGAGACAGATTAAGCTGGTTTAAAGCCCCCGAGGAGGGAGCAGAAAAAACAGGCTAGACTTCCCCAGCTCAGTGCGGGAAGAATGTGATACGGGAGGAGCCTTTTCAGGCAGGTGTTTGGAAAAGGAAGAAGTGGTCAAAGGTGTGCAGGGACACAACTCTCCCAGGGCTGTGCAAACACACACACACACACATGCCCAGGGTGCCCTCAAAAGTTTGTCCCTGGGACGTGGCTCAACCTCTTCAGGCCAAACTGGGGTGGCTTCTCTCTCTCTCTCTCTCTCTCTCTCTCTCTCTCTCTCTCTCTCTCTCTCTCTCTCTCCCTCTCTCTCTCTCTCACATTCGTTTTTAATGCATACTCATTTTAATTCCCTTATCCTTTTTTTCTCATATTCCTCTTTTCCCCGTTGTTTAATTTTAATTTATTTGCACAATGCAGAAGATGTATTCTAACTAAATTATTACGTAAATATTGGAATTTATATTTTTCCACATTGGGTGGGGATTTTGTGAATGGGTGGGGGGGTTTCTTTCTTTCTTTTTGCTTTTGGCTTTGTTGTGCACATGATGGCTCCACAGAGCGAATTGTAGAGTGATGGTTCTGTGCCCGGATAACAAATCTGATTCAATTGTTTTTCCTCTCCCCCCTCCCCCTTGCCCTCCCCTGACCCTGGGGAAAAGGGGCCTCCGGATTTGCTAGGCACCCCCCATCCCACACACAGGGAGATGTCAATGCTGCCACAAGGACCCAGGCCTGGCAGGGAGGCGGGCGCCGGCCTGGGCAGTGGCCTTGGCCCTCCTCTGTCTCTCACCTCTAACCTGGCCACCTCTAACCCTGCCCACCCTCCTTCGTCCCCTTAGCTTGCCCATTGTCCAGGCGATTGGGGGGGCCCACTTGCCACAGGTCTGGATGCATATCAGAGGATCTGATCCTGCCCACGTTTCAAAGTCCCAGCACAAAAGGCAGGTTGCAGCTCTGCAGACACACACACTTTGCTGTGCCTTGTGTGCTGGGCTTCGAAGCCAGGCTGTGCCACAGCAGAGACGGAGGGGGGGGCAGATTTGGTGGTGTCCCGTTTGCTGTTTTTTTAAATGATGGGCACCTTCTTGATGATGAAGGGAGATTTGGGGGCTTGCCCCTGCATGGCCCCCCTCCCAAGTGACCGAGAGGCTCTTGGTCAGCATCAGCACTTAGGAGAGGAAGGGGCTTCCCTTTTCCCTGGCAGGTGGGTGCTGCTAAAACCCTGCCATAGCTGTGAGGAGGAAGGTCAAAGGTCCAGCCAATCCAAAGCCCTTTTGCTCTCCAAAGGGGGAGATTTGGGGGGCTCATTCTGGAGAGGAGCATCGACTGAATTGGCCACGGATGGGGACCTGGGTGAGGGGACAGCCGCCTTCCGGTGCCCAGGAGGGCCACCTTGGTGCTCTTCCAAGGCCAGAGGCCTCTCTCTCGCAGCTCCTGCTAGCCTTGGCAACCTCCTTGCTCCCCTCGCATAACTCGACTTGCCCAGGAAAATCGGCTTTTCCCACGTGGCTTGTTTCTGGCCTGCACTGAGCCTGCCTCATCAGGTGGAAACATCTCCCCCGGCTTCTCTCCTCCGGATGGGGAAGAAGTTCAGCTCCCCCTCCTCACCTCAAGCCTTTGAGCCTTGGGCGGGGGGGGGGGGGACACGCCCAGAGCCAGACCTGGAAGCAAAGGCACTTGTTGCCAGCTGGCAGTCAGGATCTCAGGGTACCGAATTTCCCCCAGGGATGCCTGGTGGCCCAGAGGTTCCCATAAGTTGGCTGTGGGCAGAAACAGGGCTGGGTGGGCTGGAGGGGCTCGGGCACCTCCCTTCAGGATGCTGGGCAGGTTCTGGGCCAGCAGAGATGCTGCTTTGGGGGCAAGTCCCTTCCCTGGCACGAGCATTCAGCCTTGCACGCTTACAGCCCAGCCTGGTGTGTAGAGCTCTTTTCAGGTAAATGCCTAAATGTTCCTTGAGGAGACCGAATGTTGCCCCCAAAAGGGATGCCAGGAATGATGTCCTCCTTGGGGATAAGGACTTGTGAGGCAGGAAGGGGGGAATCATTGGAGAGAGCTCACCCAGGGGCCCCCAAGGTAAGACCCCGGGGGCCCAGGTGAGAGACAGACCATCATGGAGGAAAACCCCTCTCTGTGGGTACCCGGAGCCCAAAGCCCGCTAGATGGCCCATCGTCCAATACGGGGGTTTCCCCAGGAGGAAGGGTTGAAGTTTTGGGCCTCTCAGCTGCTTTTGAGTCTCCAGGTGCACAAATCTGAACTTTTGTGAGGCTCCACTTATAACGCAATGTTTCCGGATTGGGAAATGGCCCTGAACACATTGACCCACATCTGGATTTTGCTAAATACGTGTTGGTCTCCTTGTTTGAGCTGAAAAGGAGTTCAAACCGGAGGAAATGGGTGCAAAGGCCTCTTGACCCCGGACCCCATGACGTGACTCCAACTTCTTCATCCCAAGAATTGTGGGGTGAGCATAATTCCTGCCTTGGTGGCACCTTTGCTCCAACTCCTTCGAGCCAAGCAGGTGGGCTCCAACTCTTACCTGCCTGGATTTTTCTGTCTGGAGCCGTTTAGAGGAAAAGGGCTGGCGTTTTTTTTATTCCTTGAAGTTCGATTAGGAAGCGCGCGCGCGCGCACACACACACACACACCCTTCCATGAAAATCAATTTCCATTCCTTCCATTGTGACTTGGCTTCCCAGGCTCAGTGGCAGTTCAGCAATTCTGACCTGCTGTTAAATAAGCAAACCAGCAGGGGCCAATTTTAACCCTCTGCCCCCCCAGACCCCCCATTTTCTTTTGGCCATGCTTCCCCTCCCCCCTTTTTCTGCTCCTTTTCTGCACAGCTGCTGCGTCGTTTCAGAAGATGGAGCTCGGCTGTGCTTTCCTGCCCCTTCACGGCTTCCTTTGAGGATCTGGCAGCCCTCCGAACAGGCTGTTTGGGAAAGGAAGGGGTCCCGTATGGGCCATATAAATCTGATGATTGGTACCCTGAGTTGCTCTGGAGGAAGTGAGAGTAAGGCTGGCCCAGGTAGGTTGCAAGCCCGGATAGGGCGAGGTTAAGGTTAAGTATTCCCCAGAGAGACCTGAACCATTTAAGGGGGTTGGGTGGGTAGGATTTCACCTTCCCTGCACTGCTGGGGGCTGACACCAAAAGGCTGGGCCACTTCTTCCCCTCCCTCTCTTCCCCTCCCTTTTAATTGGAAATAAAATTGGAGGCACCAAAGCTCCAGGAATGCATTTCTAAGTCATTCTTTCAGTTTTCCATCTTTCCTTCCTTCCTTCCTTCCTTTTTTTTTTTTCTTTCTTTCTTTCTTTCTTTCTTTCTTTCTTTCTTTCTTTCTTTCTTTCTTTCTTTCTTTCTTTCTTTCTTTCTTGGTAAACTAGAAAATAATTATTTTAAAATAAAGGAAACAAAAATAAGGTGATTTATTTAAAAGAGCTACCATTTTAAAACAAAATATCTTACAAATTATGCGTAACATTAGATTTAACTTTTTCTCCTTCCTCTCCTCCACCTTTACTTGTGTGTCAGGGGAGAAACAATTCCTTCAAGGCATGGATGCAAATATAAAATTATAAAAAAAGAATACACAACTAAATAAAGCTTATTTTAAAGTATGCTTTGCTATGTTTTGATGACATTGCTGTTTGCTCAAATGTTGGAGCCAAGAAAAACCCATCAGCTAAAGGCCGGAAGGAGGTTGCTTTTGGTGTTTTGTGGTGGATCCTGGGGGGTGGGGTGGGGGTGGCCTGGCCCAGGGATGCCCCTTTGGCCTTCCGTGGGAGCAGAAGAGGGGTTGGGGAGAGCCCCCCCGCAGAGTGCTGGTGCCAATGGGGTGGGGGCCTCTGGCTTAAGAGGGGCTTCCGCACAGAAGCTTCACCTCTGCTCCTGACCCCCAATCCCCCCCCCAGCCCCCACCTGGGTTTCTCGGAGGGCAGATTCTGTGCAGTTTCTGGTCCCACAGTCCTGTCACCCGTCACTGTTGAGTCTCTTGTCAGCATTACATCATGCCTTCTTCCCCTCTTTGTCAACCATATTTTCAGAAGGTTTTTTTAGTGGGAAAAGCTGAAGATGGTTGAACTTCAGCAGCCACTTCGGGGGCTCTAGTCCTCAAGGTGCTTTTTCAAAGGGCAACTGGACTTTGTGTTTCCTTGCAGACATTTCGCTTCTCCAAGAAGCTTCTTTGGTTCAGTCCAGGTCTTCAGAAATGAAGAACCTTCTTGGAGGACAATCAAAACTTCTTCAAGGAAAAACAAAGTCCTGTTGCCTTTTGAAGTAGCACCTTTGGGATCTCCATAGAGGTAGACAATTGGAGACTCTTGTGACATCTAGTGGCTGGAAGAAGTATTGCGCCGAAGAGCAGGCTGGCCAAAACTGCCAGAAAAATTGAGGGTTTGGTGTCCCTCCCTCCCAGCCCGGCCCTCCTCGCAGGGTTGTTGTCACGGGGGAAATAGGCATTATCTATTAGGAGGAGGAGGAGGAGGAGGATGATAATTTGTTTCCATTCCTAGCTGCTCTGTTCAGTCCAGTGGACAATAATTTCTGAATTGGAGACAAGCAGCCTGGCTCAAAAATTCTGAGAAACTGGAAAGAAAGCTTAAAAGCACCTTTAGTTGCTGGTGTTTTTTCTTTTAACAGAAATCTATTTGGAAGAAAATGGAGAAACTGTTAAAGCAGATTTGGCACAATCTTAGGGATAGCTGGGCTGAAGCCCCATCGCCTGGAGGGCACCAAAATGGGCTGGGTCCCTCCAGCAGGCACTACCTTGGGGTGCCCTACAAACTGCCAGCTGGAGGCTAGAAGTGATGGGGTGGGGACTCAGCCTTTGCCTCAGGGAGTGGAGTAGGGCTGGCAGCACTGAGCAGATGGCTCAGGTTGGGGGTGTGGCGGCTCCTGTGTTTGCACACAGAGACCGGCTTAATAGCTGTGCCACATGCCAGCCTGCAGTCAAGGGAAATCCCACTGATGGAAGTTACTGCAAGCGGGAACCAGGAGCCAACTCCCTGCCTTGGGCAAGGATCCACATGCAGCCCAGCCCGGGACTCACTGGCCAGCGTGGAGCCCCACCGATGGGCCTGCACCTGGGGCAGCTGGTCACCTGAGAGCCGGGCCTTTCTTTGCGATCCCCACTGATGGGCAGACACGGCTCGGGAGAAATGGGCACTCTGGTCTAGCCGCAACCCTTGCCTTCCCAGACCGAAGGAAGGCTGGGCCAGAGTTTTGCCCTCCCCAGCCTTTGAAGGAGCCTCGAGACCGGCTGCTCCAGCCATGTGCAGGGGGCTCCACCATTATCAACACACCTCCCTCTGGTTTCATTTTGCTTTTATAGTTTCAAAGTTTTAAAAATGAATTAATGGTAATGATGGTTTTAAACTCATTGCTTTATGGATACCGGTAGCCCTCCAGTTATGACCATCGCAGAGCCTTGTAATCATGGACGTAATTCATGGCAGTTAGAAAGGAAATGCCACAGTCGAGCAAAGCCATGGGGTGGTGCGATGGGCGGCTTTGACTGAAAACCGGAAGGAAAATGCCAGGCTTGGGTAAAACCCATGTACTTAACCGCAGGGCAATGCAAACAGCCGTAATTGTGGTCCAGTTGCTGAGCGCACCACATACAGTTACAGGACAGCAAGGGGGCATGATGGTGAAAACTTCAAATCCGAGTCACACATTCCCCCCAGGTAGTTCTGTTGGAACTTCACTAAGCAAGAAGTCATAAGTCAAGGACTACCTGTGCACAGGTCAGCAGTAACGTCTGTGAAATTGGCAGACATAAACATGCTGAATAAGTGAAGGTGTAAATAAATGCCCCAGAAGGTAGTTGAACCCAGTGGTCTGTCTCCGAGCTCAGAGCACAGAATTGGGGTCTCCAGCAGCAGGAGAAAACTTCCTTAAAAGAGTGGGGATGGAAGTCAGACTAGATGAACTTGGTGTACCCCTCCAATTCTAAACGCTGCAAATACTCAAATTTCAGTACCACAGACCTGCATAAACTTGGAACAAAAGTGAAGAGGCAGCTGTGGCCAACAGTCGATTGAAAAAGAAGCCTGGGAAAAGAAGAGGCCAGCGTGGCTGAATCCAGTGTTCAGGAGGTGCGGAAGAAGAGGTGAAGCTAGGAAAGCAGCAACTGCTCCAAAGGGGCCGGGGAGGGGCGATGCCGCCGCAGCCGCAGCCTGCTTCCATAGGGGGGGCAAGTGGCTGGCTGTGGAGAGCGAAACATCCCTGGGCCAGAACTTTTGTTTGGGTTTTGAAATCTCGGAGCCTGAGCTTGTGTTCCAGTTCAGTTGGGAGAGGCCCAGGGGAGCGTCCAGAGGAAGAAAGCAGCTCGGTTGCACAACCTGTGGGGCTCAGCCAAAGCCTGGCATGCCACCCACCCACCCACAGCCAGCCCTCCCCAGGTCCAGCTGGTGGAATTTGGTGGGGGGCTCCGAGACTCTTGGCTTCACCAAAGTCTGAAAAGACAAATATGCTTCTGGAGCATCAGCACCAAGGCAATTCCCCCCCCCCCCCCCAGAAAACCAGATGGGCCGTTTGGCTTTGGCCAGGGCACAAACTCACCCTCGGTTACATGGAATAAACCACGATTCCAGGCTACTCTCAATTCCGTTAGCAGGCTGGCTCAGGTTGCAGGTCATGCCGCGGCAGGCCCTGGCCGGAGCCCCGCAGCCTCCTTGGGAGTTTCAGCCACCGGGGCCTGCTGACACCCCCCCCCCCAACCCGCCGTGTGCGGGGCCGGGCGGCGTCTCTCGCTTGAGAGATAACGGCGGGATTCAGAGCACAAGTGCCGCAGGAATCGCCCCGCCGGGCTTTGCCCGACGAATCGGGCCCGTCGGCAAGCCGCCCGGGCCGCCCAGCGCTCCGGACAACCGCGCCTTCCGAAGCTGGGCGCGGGAGGGGACCTGGCGGGGCTCGGGGCTGGTCTAGGTCCGCGCCTCGCCACCCGTGGGATGGGGAGCGGCCAAGGCGTCGCCCGCTCTTGCCCAGCCGGGCGGCCGCGGGAGCAGCGGCGGCTTTGGGCTACGGCAGCCCCCCAGTTGCCTGGCGACGGCGGGGAGGTCGGGCGGGATCCCACGCCCAGAGGAGGGAGGGCCCGTCGGGCAAGGCGCCCCCCTCAAAGAGAGGGAGGGGCAAGCGAGCGGCCCTTCCCGCCGCCGCCGCCGCCGCCTCGTTCCCAGCGAGCGCCCGCAGGGAAGCCTCGGCCGGGGCGGGGCCTGGAGGGGCGGCCCAGTGGGCGCGGGGAGGGCCGGGGGCGGCGGTACAGCCTCAGCCGGAGACGGAACCAGGCGGGGGCGGCGGCGGCGGCGGCGGCGGGAGAGGCGAAGCCATGCGCCGCCCGAAGAGAGCGCAGCCCCGAGGTGAGTCAGGCGGCGGCCCGGCCCGGCCACGCAGCCGGGCAGGCAGGTGAGGCGCCTCTCCCGCCCAGGCCAGGGACACGACGCGCCGGCTCCTCGGGCAGCCTCCGGCCGGGCGAGGCGGACTTTGGCCGGGCGGGCAGCGCTGGACCTCGGCCTTCTCGGGGGAGGCGGCGAGGGCCCCCTGGGTCCGGCGGCAGCGGGCGGGGGAAGCCCGAGCGGAGCTTCCTCGGGGTGCCGATGGCCTCGCCTCGCCCCGCTCCTCCGAGGGGCCTCGGCCGGGCGGCCCGGAATAGCTCCCGCTGGCCTCGGTAGGTCTGGGCGGGGGCGAGGGGCGTCTCTGCCGTCGGTCCGGCCGCCTCGCGGAGGGTCCCTTGTGGCACCCCGGGCGCCTTGGGCGGAGGCTTCCCTCCGCTTCCCCCTCAGCCCCTGCTCCCTCCGGGCGCGGCCGGGTGGGGTCCGGCGCGGGTTCGGGGGACGAGCGGGCCCCGGGCGGCCTGGGGGAGCTCGTCCGGATCGCCCCCGGGAAGGCAGGCCCGAGCTGCCCCTTTGAAGGGCGGAGAGCCGCCGCGAGCGGACCAACCGGTTTGCCTCTCCCGCTCGCCAGGTTAGACTTTGACCCGACTCCGGCGGCGGCTCCGGGCTCTCTCTCCTTCCGCGAGGAAGAAAGGGAAGACTGACGTTGTCGCAGAGAAGAACACAAAAAAGGGAAGTCGGGAAGGCTCCCAGGGCCAGGCGGCGGCCTCGGCCTCCTTTCCGCCCGCGGGCCTTCCTGGCGAGCGGCGTTTCGGCTGGGGTGGTCACCGTGGCCGGCCTGGGAAGGGCCGCGCGTGTCGCCGGCGGGAAGCTCCGCTGCAGTTGGGAGCCTGGCCTGTGCAGGGAGACCTCGACTTACGACCACAGGGGAGCCCCAAATCTGCCTTGTTAAGTGAGATGTTTGTTAAATGAATTTTGCCCCATTTTACGAACTGCCTCACCACAGTTGTTAAGTGAATCGTTGCAGTAGTGAAGGTAGTCACACACGGCTCTTAGGTGAAACTGGCTTCCCCGCTGACTTCTCACAAGGTCACAAAAGCAGATCACATGGCCCCAGGACACTGCGACCGTTATAAATAGGAACCAGTTGGCAAGAATCCAAAGTTCGATCCTGTGACCACGGGGATGCTACAGTGATCGTAAGTGTGAAAAAGAGTCCTGTTATTTTTTTCAGTGCCATTGTAGCTTTCAACGATCACTAAGCCTGTCCTCAAACTGCAAAACGTAGATGACTCAAGCAAGTGAGACTTGCTGCATGTTTCAGTTGGATGCAGGGAAGGTTTCCTTTCTGGGCCCAAAAGGACTTTGAGCGAAAACCACCTGAACTTGCAGGTCTGGTTTAGGTGGCGATCTAAGAAACAGCTTGTTTAAGCGCAATTGATTGAATGGATCACGGGGTTTGGAACAAGTGCCTTCATTTCACACCAGCCGCATTATAGCTTGGGGTGTTCTAGGAATCTGTTCATAGGACAAGGTATAGATTTTACCCTTGCCATCTTTGCCTGTGGTCTAGGGTGTAAACCACAATGATTAAGTACATGTAAACCAGCAGAAAGGGATGCTTTTCTGGCTTTTTACCTCAGGGCCTTCACGTTTGTAAATGAGTGAATTTGTCCATTTTGCCGGGTGTTAAATTCTAATTATCTACAATTATATGCTTTAAGCAATATGTACTGTGGCCTCAATTATCTTGCGCGACTGATCTGGCTGCAGCACCCTGTACTCATAGACTTGGCTTTCTTTTATCGACAAAATCACCCTCTTGTCTCCCCTTCTTGTACTGTTATTCTGTTTTAATATCTCTCTTTCCTCCTTCCCCGAATAAGTGAAAATGAATTCAACAACCCTGGATAATTTTGTCCCCTTTCTCATTTTAATTTCTGTGCAGCAGGGAGAGTTAATGAGAGTTGTGTGGCAGCTTTGATGGGAAAATACAGCATTTACAAAATCATAATTACGATAACGATACAGTATTCTCAGGAGCTTGACCAGAAAACCCATGGCGAGAAGACACTACAGTGCAGCAACTGATGGCCTTTTGAAAAAGTGGAGGGAGGCAGCCTTGTTATTTATTGATTGGGATTACAAAGCCCAGAATTTGAAACCAGCAAGGGGTGTGTGTGTATGTCCTGCAAACACTGAGGAATTGTAGGACTTGTGATACAAGACAGGAAGGTTTAATGGCTCAGAGTTGCAATCCATCAGTCAGTGTAACTCATCCTATTGATTTCACTAGACGGACTCAAAAAGGTGATTGTTTGATTGATTATGTGCTATCAAGTCCTTTTTTGACTTCTACTGGCCTCATCAATAGATTTTCTCCATGAGAATCTGTCTGTTGCCTGCTCTTTCTGAACTTAAAAAAAAAAAAAAAAACACCAGGAAAATCACAGAGAAATTGAGAGGGCTACAATTGTCTCTCCACATGAGAATCTTTCTTCCAAAATGATAAAGCCAAGAAAAATAATTTGATATTGATTTTCCCACCCTCCCGTTTTCCTGCTTTATTTTTTCCATGTGTGACTATCTTGCTTTTTACAATGGGTTTAAAAGCAAATAGTCGTTGAAAAGTCAGCCCCTCTTTCGTGCAGGGGCAGTGTTTGGCCAAACAGCTTTGGAATATAGAACTGTGGGTTATCTTGCAGACCAAGATAATATCTGTGTCCACACATTCTTTGCCCCCTGGAACAACCCTGGCAGGGAACAGTTTATGCTCATGGAAAGCCGTTTCTTCTGTGTCAGAATAAAATATTAGCAAGGGAACCCCGGTCCATCTAACGGGGCAGGGAGAATGTTTCAGCGAATATTCTGGCAAAATGATTTTCTCCCCAGCAAGGAGACCTGAGGAATTTCTCCTCCAAGTAGCTGTGAGCCGATTTCATGGGAGGCTTTGCGCAGTCAAAGATCCGAAAGGGAAAAGGCGATTCAGAGTTCACATGAAGGTTTGCCCTGCAGGAGATTTCCCAAGAAGGCAGCCTTGTTCACCAATGGACTCAGCCTGAGCATCCCTTGTGCTCTTAAGCCTCCTGGGATCCTTCTTCCATCGCTCGGAAGCTTTGGGGAGTCTGGGCTGCAAACAGGCTGCAGATGGATGGAGAGAGAAGGGGGACTGGGGAAAATGGGATTTCCCCAAAGGCCAGCTGTTCATCCTTTTTCATTCATTGCAAATAATTTCCACCAAAGGGAATTGGGCAGTGGGTTAGTTTGTTAGTTAACTGTTGGTCAGGTTAAGTTTGTCAGACTGAGGTACCTTTGTTGCAACATCTTGGAGTAAGTCTATTTAGATACAACTTGGCAGAAATTTGTCATTTCCTCTTTTATTCATTCCTCAGCTTCATCAGGGGCCTGATCAGGGTGTCCTGCCACATCGGCCCTTTCTGGGCAGGATGGCCGCATTGTTGCTCTAGTGTCCCTCGAGGGCATCTTGGCCATAGGGCCATTCTTGGGCATAGGGCAAGGCCCATATTCTGTTTTGTCTTTCAGCTGCTTTGGGGTCCATGTGAAAGCCGAGCTTGGCCGTAGGAGGGATCTCAGAAATTCAGCCGTTAAAAGCCCATTTGTCTCTCCTTTTAAGCCTTATGTAGGTAGGAACAGGTAGGAAATCTGATCTGCAGTTAGCTAGACAAAGTCTCCGCCTGCCAAGCTCAGGCCGGTTTCCACCCTGGTGAAGGCTGCAAACAACCAGGAGAGGTTTTCATGTGCCAGGAGACCCAAAGCCTCAGGCATTCCAGGAGGGCCTGTGCTGGTGGAAAAAAACCAGCAGCATTTTTGGTCTGGTTGGCAAGACAAGAGCTTTAACAAGATAGGGCAGGGGCCTTTGGCCCACCCACAAAGGACATCAGTGAAGTTTAGTTGGTGTTAAACAGGGCAAATCAGGTGTTGAGTTTAAAGGATGTTGTTCTCAGCTCAAGAACGAGGATTGTACTGGACCCGCCCTGTGCAGGTACACAACCTTTGGTGCTGCAAGTCAATATCAACGGTCCTTTCACAGATGGTGCACCAGTGGTGAGTGTGCAAATACCTGTTCCACTATTGCAGTTCTCTGGGGAACAGGGGTTGCTCTTTTCAAGTTATATTTGTGTCCTTTCTCTGAAGTGCTCGCCTCAATTTTATCCATGATGGTTTTAATGTAATTCAAATTACATTAAAACTATTTTGAGGGGTCAGTTTTCCTGCATTTTCTTCCTCAAAATGCTGAAAACGCGCAACTGATCTTTACAGGGACTTTAAGAGTGGTAGGTCAGTTTCCAAAATCAAATTGGCCAGGCCAGATTGGCAGATGGAGGCCATACAAGCATGTCCAGAGTTTCCCACCCTCGATTCTAACCTACTTCTTTGTCACCTCCTTTGCTCTTCTGCTGCTGCTGCTGCTGTTGATTCTGCATTCAGAAGGCCCAGCTTTCATTTCCTTCTCCCCATGTCATTTTCCTCCCACAGGCTAATTGTATAATTGACGGGCATCCAAGCTCTTCAGTGCGGCCTCGGACACCTTGCAAGCAGAGAGGCAACATTTTGTTTTATTCCTGTGACAAGGAAACGTGATCGGGGAAAGGGCACCCTTTCTTTTCACTTTCCTTCATTAGAAGAATTCCTGCCAACTGTCTGACGGCACCCAGTACCATCTGCCGATGCTCCACTTTGTGTCGGTGCCTTTCCACATCCTCCTTTGGTGATGCCACCTTTTCCTCATCATTGCACCTCTGCAAATCCCACATAATATGCTGTTATCCCGTTGCCTACACCACCTTTGCATTTTGATCATGTCAAAGGTATTGCTGTGAAGCCAGCCATTCCCGGTCACCCCCACTGAGCCAGGGGGAACCCGGGGCCGTGCCTCCCCAGAAAGCCTCTCTTGGCAGAGTTGCCTCTCCCTCTGGGCGCTTTCATCCAAGGCTGCAGGCTGTGTCTCTGAGAACCGGTGCAGAGGGATATCTGGGAGCTTCAGCTTTTGGGGGCTGGTGAGCCGTTGGCTGTGCTGCGTAAGCAGTTCTTGGTGGGGAGGCGGAGGGGGAGCCCTCTTCTGGTCTTGGCTCGGTGGGGACCAGGCTGCCTGCCCCCCCCCCCCCCCCAGCTTCTCAGTTGGGCCTCGTTCAACCTCAGAAGCCACTGGGTAATGCCAGCTGGGCAGGGTGCCTGTGCTTAGATGGTGCCAGAGTCCCAGATGGGGTGCAGAGGTGGTAGGGGCATCTGTACCAGCCTACTCTGGCTGACCAGGAAAGCAGCCTGGATGGGAGACCACCAGGCACTGACAAGGGAGAAGGCAGGGGCAAGTCCATATGCCCAGAGGACTGTCTGGATGCAGCCAGGAAATCATCAGGAGGGAGGAAAACTTTTATTTTTTTCTTTTAGCCTGGCATCTTTCCCTGTTTCTCCAGCTGCCCAGCTGGGAGCATTTGCAGTGAATTAACTCTGGTGCATTCATTTGGAAGAAGAAAGTGGTTAGTGCTAACAATCATTAACTTTCAGTGAGGTGACTCTGCTTGGTGGTTCCGGCCACGGAAAGAGAGAATGGCGTTCAGTCTTTTGGTCAAATCTGGCCTGCGCTTTCCCTCCTTTTCTGGGCTTGCATTGAGCTATTCTGATTTTTCTTTTTTTTTTTTAGTGCATGCTAAACCTTTCCTAGCGCATATGGCTTTTATGTCTAGTTGGGATTATTAAAATTCTGGGGTTCTATTTTAATCCTGGCTTCATTTCTGGAACCCAGCTATTCCACAACAGAAGTGGAATCCAAATCAGAGTTTGCCCAATAATGTTTGGTGGGGCGTTTGAATGCTTGTAAAAGGGGTTTTCCATGGGGCCGGAGAGGGGCACATATTTCTGATCTATCAGACATCCAGGTGCTGCCATTTGCTACGGCATGAAGGAAATAAATCTGCAAATAGGAAGGAAGCTTCCTTCCCAGGAGCAGAATTGGGGATTACAATGATTCCCAGGAAAGGGAAGGAAGGAGGAATCCTCTGTCATTCCAAAGAGGGGTGGGGGGCTCTGCCCAGAAGTGGCTCAGATAATTTTATGTCCCCAAATGTTAGAAAGACAACAGGCCAAATTTTAATTTCTGCAGTTCTGCACCCACTGCCTTGCCAGGAATATTCTTCTTCACCTGAAATTGATCCCGTTCCCTTGTCTTTCTCCAGATCCCCATTTTCTGCTTGGATCTTCTGAGCAAACTCAGTGGAGGAGGAAGGGAATCCGCTGGGTCTCCCCTGAGAACCATTGAGAACCATGGCCCAGTCCAGATCCAGCAGCGGCTCCCACTATGCCCTGACGGCCATTGGGCTGGGGATGCTGGTCCTTGGAGTCATCATGGCTGTCTGGAACTTGGTCCCGGGCTTTGGCCTTAGCGCCAAGCCTCACCCGACCAGCAGTCACAACGAGACTGAGGTCAGCAAAGGGCTCCTGCACAGGAACAAGACCTTTTCGGTGGCCTACGTTCTGGTCGGCGCCGGTGTCCTGCTGCTCCTCTTCTCCGTCTGCTTGACCATTCGGGACAGAAGGAAGCCGAGGCACCACCAAGATGACGTTGTCCGGACACGACCTCAGCCCTCGTCTGAGCAGCCTCCCCCAGAGGACAGGTGAGCAGGGAGAGCCACTTTCCCACCCAGAGTTTGTAAAGAAGCCCCATACCTGTCTGTGTGCATGGGGAGTTCCTTTTGAGCCCCGGCTCCTGGCAGGGGCACTTCATGGTCTCAGCCACAAACTGGGCGCAATGAAGTTAAGCCCCAATTGGCATCTCCTGGCTGGACAACTTGCCCAAAAAAGCCGAACAGAGGCAGCCTTTCCTTTCTGGGAAGGGCCAAAGCTCAGCGTCCAGCGAGTAACGGCCTTCCTCAACCTTTGCCCAGATCTCTTGTAGGAGACCCTGGTCAGCTCTGGGACCAGATAAATGCAGACTGAGGCTCAGTTCAGCCCTGGCTGTGACTGGCATGGAAGGTTCTTGCAAACTCCTTCGGAGGCTGTGTGGGCCTCCTTGTGGGGCCATATCCTCACCATCTGAGTAGCCTTCTCCAGAAGCCGTTGGAGGCGAGACTTTGGGTCCTGGGTGAGACCCTGGGAGTTGCATCCAAAGAGCAGGAGTCGCACCAAGCACTGGCCGGCAGCCTAAATCTAAATGACCCACCCAGCAAGCCTCATAACACCTGAGTGTGTGGACAGTGAATTCATACGCATCACTCATCTTGTAAACATGGTTGCTAGAAGAAGCCCTGGTTCGGAGGCATTGCAGAGCCTTCAGGGAATTGCCCTTCCTTATCCCCTCTTTGCTGGGAGGTGAGCGGGGGGGGGGGGGAGAGCCCCCATTGGGCCACTGTGTAGCAAGGGAGGTTGGATGGCCACAGTCTCCCCACTGATTGCTGGTAGGTTGCCACAATTAATCTTGGCCTTTGAGGTCATCTGTTCCAGCCTTCGGGGGTTTTAAAAGGGGGAGGGGGGAGAGACATTTGAGAGGGAGGGGTCGGGGGGTTGGCCCTCCTGAGCACTCATCTCCCGATCTGCCCCCCCCACAGCCAAGAAGACGACAACGACAGCCTCTCCCGCTACTACGTGCCCAGCTACGAGGAGGCAGTCAACGGCCTCTACCCGCAGGAGCCCAGGCTGGAGGCCGAGCGCGGCACCCGCATCAGTGTCTCCCTTCCTTCCTACGAGTCTCTCACGGGGCTGGATGAAAGCCTCCCCACTAGGCCCAGCCAGGCCGCAGGGACAGCCATGAGGGCGGAGCGCCCACCTGCCCGGCAGAGCTCCCGCCTCAGCAAGCGCCTGAAGCCCTTGAAAGTGCGCAGGATCAAGTCTGAGAAGCTGCACCTGAAGAACCTCCAGCTGGGCAGCACCCCTCCTGCCCGGGTCACCATTGAGCCGCTCACTCCCCCTCCGCAGTACGACGAGACACCCCCCAAGCTGCCAGACGCCTGGGAGGCGGAGCCCTGAGGGACCCCTTTGCAGGAAGCACTGGAAGCGCTTTTGGGGCAGGGCGGGGATGTCTCATGTCCAGTTGCAAGTTTTGGAGCCAAGCCAGAGGCCCACCTCACAACACCCCCCTCCCCAGGGTTCAGCTGTACCTGCTTGCCCAACAGGACGGGTGTGGGTGTGTGGGGGTGTGTGTTTCAGCTTGGAAGGCCGGGATTGACCCAAATGACCCATCCGGGATTTGAGTAATGCCCCCCACTTTTCCCCTCCAAGGAAACAACCCCTGCCCCCCCCAGACCAGACTCTGCCCTTTTCTCCTGCTCTTTCCTTCCAACCTGCTGGATGGATAGTTTGGGAAGGTTGCCAAATCCCCTCTGAAAACTCGGCTCAAGGCCAGGGGCTGAGGGGCAGGTTTGATACCATCTTAGCAATATGAACCTTGAGGTTATAGTGTATCTGTGCGTTTGTGTGTGTGTGTTTTTTCTAAATTATGTCATTTTTATATCTCTGTTTGGTAATGAGCACCTCTCCAAACTAGCTCTCCAGTCTGGCCTGATTGCCAGGCTAATTTTTAATCTTTTTGTGGCAGTTTCCAGCAGTGGGGCTTCAAACCTGGCCTCCTATTCCACCAAATGTGGATTTTTGGCAAAGCGAAGGAAACTCCGGAAACTTGAAATCAAACATTGCAAGGGCCAAAGAGAACAGCCCAGATCCACTGGGATCTGCTGCAGGATCCAGACACATCTTCATTTGGGGAGGGGGTCTGGACCATCTCCCCTGTTCCTCTTGGGTTTTGTAGCTGCTGAACTGGAAATGTGAAACTTCTTTTTCCAAGAGGATGTAACTTTTTTAAAACTGGAAGGTGGGGAGGAGGGGGGTAAGGAAGCCCTTTCTAAAAAAAAGAATAAATGGGTGAGATCTTGATTTAACGGCTGTTTTTATCTTCTGTTCTTGGGGGGGGGGGTGGGGTGAGGGTCTGGTGTGCCCCTGGGATTGCTGGCTTTGTTTCAAGGGGGCCTCCCGGAGGGGTCCCCTGGCGGGGATCCGGCAGCCCCCACTGGGGTAAGAATGGGGTCCAAGACTCCTCGCTTGTCAAAAGGTGGCATAGGGCAAGACTTGGCACGCTGTGTGAAAAGGGCACCGCTGGGAAAAGCGTGGGCGACGCTCGCACCGTGGGGGTTTAAAGCAGGGTTTCTTATCCTGAGCCCTTTAAAGCGGGTGGACTTCAACTCCCGGTATTCCCGGTTGAGATCCGACGGCTGAGGGATTCTGGGAGTCGGAGTCCGCCTGGGAGGGATGGAACTTCACGGAGGGCGGGGCGCTTGCTCAAAGCTCGTCCACAGGTACGCTAGCTGCGCGTGCGTTAGACTGCCGGCAACGCTCGGTTTCTTTGGGAACGCCCCCCTCGGCTCAGAACGACACCGGTTGCCGTGGAGACGAGCTCTTTCCGGCGGAAGGGCGTGGTCTAAGGTCCGGTTGCCATGGGCACGGTTCCGCTTTGCGGGAGTGGGGTCGGCGCCTCAGCGGGCCTTCGCCGGCTTCGCTCGACAACCATCCGGTGAGTTTCGTCTCCGTGCCTCTGAGCGTGTGCAGAGAGCCCCATCGGCCTCCTATCGGGGAGGGGGGCTCTGCCTTTGAAGGGGGCTCTGGATCCCTGAGGGAGGGACGGATAGCGGAGGGGGCCCCAGCTGGGTCCGGCCCCCCTCCTCGCCCGGGACGTTGGGCTCAGGAAAGCGTCCGGCCACAGAGGGCGGAGCTCCGGTTTTGGGTTCTACAAGAAGCCCCCCGCCCTTCCATGTTTCCCCATCTGACATCCTGGGTCCCCAGCGCGGAGCTTTAGGGGGGGGGCTCAGACAGGCCTGAATCACCCGAGTAACCGATTTAAAGGCCAGGAATAAAAAGTTGGTTCTTCCAGGGAAAGCCCCCAACCCCTCCTCCTCCTTTGCAGGAGCCCTTCCCAGCCAAGTCCCCCCCCCCGTGTTTATGCCCCCCTCCCTCCCTCTCAGAGGCCAGGGCTTGCAGAGGGGGCGGGGAGGCGAGGGGGGCTGATGGACATTTCCCAATTTAAGCAAAGCTACCAGGTGCAAAAACCAATGAAAAGTGCCCAGTTTCTTCTGGATCCCATTCCCTTTGAGAGAACCTGCCTTGGCCGTTGCCCCAGGGCAAGTTGTGTAGTTGTGTTCTTCCCCCCCCCCCCCCAAGAAAAAAGTCTCTCGAATACTCCACCTGCGCTTTCTCCCCAGAGAACATGAAGGCCTTCCTAAGGAGCTCGGATGGCATCTTGGCACTCAGGCCAAAGATTACGACAATAGGAAAGCATGACGACTCGGACATCGTTCTTAAGGTAAAGGCCACAAACGTTCCTTGTGGTCTCAATCTGGTCTGGCCCCTGGTGGGGTGCTGGAAGCCCCCCCCTCAATATTTCCCACTCGGTTGAGCCTGTTCAAACTGGTAATCTCAGAATTAAAGGAGAAGCTTCATGTTGAGCAAGGGATTGACTCTGAACATAAAAGGGGGAGACCGATAGGACTTGTTGGTTCAAAAAAGATCCGGGGGGGGGGACAGGATTGGGGAGCTGCACTTTCACATGCATGCATGCTGGCTTGGCTCCTGGGTGCAGACGTTACTGGCTGAGGTCCAAAGCCCCAACAGGTTGGCAATCCCGTTTTTTCTTCCATTCAATCCCATCCAATCCTCGGAGGCCACCAGAACAAGCCTCTGCTTTTTCCTTGGTAAGGACTTTCAGAAGTGCTTTGTCCTTGCCTGCTTCCTAGGGATGAGAAAAAGTGACTGGCTGAAGATCACCCAGCTGGCTTTGTCCATGAGGTGAGACTAGAACTCCCAGGCTCCCAGTTTCTAACCGGATGCCTGAGCAGGACACCACACAAGTGATTCTTAACTGCTGCTAATTTTTACTTGTCACCTAGGGTTTCAGGCCAGTTCTCAGTCCAGATGTTTGCGGGTTCCAATAAGTTCTTGAATCTACCTAAAAAAGTGGAAGCCAAGGACAGAGGTCAAATCTGCTAAATGATCCAGAGCCCTCCTCTCCCCTTCCAAAGCTAATGCTGGCATACTTTAATTTTTGTCTCCCTGCTGCCTCACAACAGTCTTATTTAAAGCAGTCTGATTTTTGGTTTCGGACATTGGAATGCAGTCTGATTGACTTGAATGTGTGAAAAGCAAATCATAGTGATGAAAGAGAAAAAGATGACCTCCCCCGACTCCCTGGGGATGGTCTTGCCTTTCGTTTGTGCTCCGGATGCAGTTAGATTAAAAAGCCTCTTCACCCCACTTCAGTCTCCAGGGTTGGAAGACCACCATGCTGCCCTCGAGTTCAGTGACGCCGAGTACAGCTTTGTTCTTCGGGACTTCAATACTGGCAGCGGCTCCTTTGTGAACGACTGCCAGATCCAGAATGTGGCCGTGAAGGTGGGCCCGGGAGACCTCCTGCGCTTCGGCTCCGGCGGGCCAACCTTTGAGCTGGTACTGGACCACCCACCTCAGGTAAGGGAGGTGGTGGCGACGGGGACAGACAGAGAGCCTGCTCCTCTCCCCACCGGAGAGCCCTCTTGGGCCCTGCCAGCCGCTAAAAGGAAACGGCTTGGCCCAAACAAGGGATGGCTGGCATGGCGATTTCCGGGCTTATGGGAGCTGAATTGCCTGTTCCCGGACTCCACTCAGGTGGAAGAAGGCACAGTTTTTGTCTTTGGAATGTTCCGTTTTCCAAGGAATTCGGCTGGACAACCCACTCTTCCACCCCCAGCCCCTGATATTTGGCCTCTTCCGGTCCAGGGTTTGTGAAGGTTGGCGGGGGGGTAAGCACATCTGGGGGTCCTTGCTTGGGTAAGGTCCCCATTGGCAGCCTTGGCATTCTTGTCCTCCTATGATAACCACTGCCCCCACCCACCCACCCAGTGACCTTCCGGTCTGTGCAATGGGATGAAGACCATCTATTCATCATATTCCATATTCCTTAACTGACCAACTCCCTCGAAGGAATTAGAGCATTGTTTGTAATTAGCTCAAATCCTCAGAGCATGAGGTGAGCCAGCTGACCTTTACAGCGTCTGGGCCCCCTGGTAAAGGCTGTGGGGGCAGACAAGATTCCTCCCATGTCCTCCAGCAAACACCTTATCCTCCGGTGAATCGGCGCATTGCCTGGCCGGGCCAAATCCAGGTGGTTAGAGAGACAGCCTCCCCTCCATCGGTAACTGCTGCTCCCCAGTTTCCATTGCTGCCCTCTCAGCAGTCCTCACCCGCCAGCCCGAGCTGGCCCAACGCAGCAAGTGGGACCTCACCGCGTCCCCCCCTCCGAAAGAGGCTACCTGGGAACTCCTGGGGCAGGAACGTCTCCTCCTCTGCCTTCTCTGCTGAGCCTTCCAGCTGGCCTCCAGCCTCCCTCACAGGTACGGGGGACCGAGCGCGGCAGTCTATCTGCAGTAGACTTATTAGCAGTAACCAAGCCTAGAGTTTGGATCTGAGCTTCACTCCATCGCTCGCAATGTGGGGGTAGGGTGGGGAGAAAGGAGGCCCTGTGTCTCTGTCAATGGGCTGCCCACTTCTTTTCTGTTCTCTTCCAGGCAATGGAGCCCTCCCTGGCCCTCTCTCCAGAAGCTACCCAGGGGAAGGGCTTCTCAAAGAGAAGGTGAGTGAGGAACTCTGCTTTTTATGCCCTTCCCCAAGTGTGAGGACTTCTAGGAGCCCGGAAGGCCCTCATAGGCATATATATATATATTGTTCTGGAATCCAAACCACAGGAAGATTTAAAAAGGAAGGATTTAAAAAGGAAGGTTTTAGCCCAGACAAGAACTTGCGGTCAAAGAGGTGAAAGAGATAGCTTCACAAAGCTGTTTGCGGGTACCCACCATAAGGAAGAAGATCAGTGGGAAGGGAAAGCAGCATAAATCATTCAGGAGGGATGAAAGCAGCCCTTTCCAAAGTGGAATGTGTGAAAATGTAAAAGGAAAAAAAAAAGGCGAGGAAGGAAGAAGAGGTGGTCAGCAAAAGGGGGCTGGGCAGAGCGTTCCCAGGGAGGTGGATTCTCCCCCCCCTCCCCCAAGGAACTGGCTGACCATTGGTTCTTCCCCTCTGGCTCCTGCTTTCCTAAGGGAGTTACAGAATTATTTATGGAAGGGTTTAGCCGGAAACTTCCGATGGGAGAAGAATAGGGTCTTTTTCCTCTCTTGTTTGGTTTATTCACTTATTTTTTTTGTGCAGGAAGAGACCATTTTGAAACTGGGGGAGGAAATCAACCGCTTGTCTGCCTTTGAAAGGGAGTGCAGCCGCAAGGACATGCTGATCACAGAGCTCCAGCACGAGATTTCGGCCTTGAACGAGAAGGTGGTGGTAACCCTGGCCAAAAAGGACACTGAGTTTCATCAGAAGCTGGCCAGCCTCGACAAAGACTCCGAAGCTAAGGCCGAAGAGATTAAGAGGCTGAAGGAGCAGGTGTGGGGGGGGATGTGGCGATGGTGCTGTTCTGTGTATGTACGTGCATGCGTGCTCTCACTGTCAGTGAGCAAAGCGTGCCTTGGTGTGCAGGCAGTGCAAGCGCCTCCTTTCAAGGGACAGGAGGCACTTATCTCCCTCTTCTTTTGCTGCCCTTGCGTTTTTCTTCCCAGGTGACCAGCCTGCAGAGAAACACCAGCGAAGTCTTGTACCACTCCCTCTCGGACCGCGACCTGCAAATCGCCCACTGGAAGCATGAGAACGAAACCCTGAAGAAGAGCCATGCGCTCACCACAGGTGCCTGCTGCCTTGTGCTCCCTTTAGTTCCTCCTCCCTCTGGGTCGCCTTCCTGAAACCAGGAGGAAGGCCTTCCTTCATCGCATTGATGTAGCCGTCTATCTCACAGGTGGGACAGGCCATAGAGAGCAAGCCTCAGGAAGGGACCCACAAGGAAAACAAGGGGATTTGAAAAGGCTCCGAGAGAGCCTCTTGGATATCACCATCCTTCACAGAGGGGACCCACTCCTTCCGCTGTGGGTGTGTTGCAGGTCCCTCAGTGTGGCTGCCAGTGGTCAGTGAGGTGGCCTAAAATTTGAGCCCCCTCCCCAAGAAGGCTTATCATCCCAGAACAGTGCTGGATTAAAGCAGGGAAAGGAGAGGCAGTGTGGTGCAGTGGTGAAGGCATCGGGCCAGAGATCAGGAGATGGTGAATTCTAGTCCCTCCCTAGCCACAAAGCCAATTGGGTCACCTTGGACAAGTCCTTCTCTCTCAGCCCCAGGAAGGAGGCAATGGCAAACCACTTCTACAAAACCTTCCCAATAAAACCTGTGAAGGCTGCCTGGGAGGTGATCTAGCTGGAAGAAGAAAAGTGGGGGTGGGGGGGGCTCCACATAACAAGAGCATCCTGGCTCCATACAGGTCTCCTGGGCAGTAGTTTTCAGTCAGAATGCAAACCAGTGAAAGAAAGGGATCCTTAAGGGAGGCCGCCTTTCTCCTCCTTGCTGCGTTTGACAGCCCATTTCCCTCACCCCCTCCGCTTCCTCCTCTCCAGAGTTAACCTCCTCTCTCCTCCCCCCCCCCCCCCCCCCCCCCAAGTCCCCATAGCTGCAGGCAGCTGAGCTGATGGCTTTGGATTTCCTTTGCTGCTCCCTGCAGGACTGGTGACCAGTTTGCAAAAGGACGTGGTCTTGAAGGAGCAGCGCATCCAGCAACTGAAAACGGAGACCGAGAAGCTGAGGCAGGAGAGCTGGGAGAAGGACAGCCAGCTGGCCTATGTTTCCGCCCAGGTCAGTGCTGTTCCTCCTCCGGTGTTTCCCTCGTGTGGATCCTGAAGGTCCCGTGGCTTTCTCCCGCTGTGCTGAGAATGGGAATGTGGTGTCCCCTTCTGGACATAGAAACTCCCCTTCTCTGCAGGTGCTCAAGGGGCCCTCGGGTCCAATGCTGAGGACCAGACCTCTCTGGTCAGTCAGGTGCCACAGGCAGGTCCAATCGGCTTTTCAGGGTGGGGGAGAGGGGCGTTGTCCTCTTGTCCTGCTGAGGCCTTCCCGGAATCTTGCCTCCTAGTTCTCCCTCTTCCTTCCTGCCTGCTTTCTTCATCTGGGTTGCCTCCCATTTTTTCTTTCCCAAGAAATAAATCCTAAGTGCCTTCAGGCAAGCTTGGTTTCCTTTTCCAGCCGTTGAAGTTCTGGAAGGGATTATTTTGCTGTCCAGCTTCAGAAATAAAAAAGCAGGTCAGAGACAGAGGCATCATAGAACGTGTCAAGTGATGTGCAGGACACCGGTTTAGTAAGGATATGGAGAGAACTAAATTTTTGCCAGGGAAACAACTAATTTTAACTTCATCCTGGGATTAGCAAGTAAATAGGCTTTAATAGTTAGTTGTAGCATTTTGGAGATAAACATCATTTGTAGAAAAACTATGCATTCGTAATGCTATAAATTGATTTATCCCTTCAATTCTGTTTTAATCAGCTTCTGTTACATTCATTTAGCGATCTAATTATTTGCAGCATCTCGCTGTCTTCTTTGTTATTCTTTTAAAAACTGTTATTCTGGTGGGATTTATACAAAAATTATTGCTAAAAGCAACATTTGCCCGTATCTTCCGAGGAAACTTTTGAGGGCACAAACAGGGAACTTTTTCTGGCTCGTTGCAGATGGCTGTGACTGCAGGCTGAAACCCTCTGAGCCCTCGGGAGCCAGCCAGCAAAATGCTTGTACACTTCACATAGTTCTCCTGCGGTGTCATTTTTTTAAATGGGTGTGTTGGCAATTATCAATTGCCTTTGCAAATGTTTGTCATGGGATGTGCCAAAATGCACAGAGTGTGTACCCAGAACTAGAAAACCGATTGGGAACCTGCTAGCTTTATTCACAGGGCAATTTAAGGGCGCCTCCCTGGGAAAACACACACCATAGCCACTTCAGCACCTGGGCAGACAAAGGAGCCCTGTAGAATGAGTCTTTTATAGGTCAAAGGGGAGAAGTCCCTCTTAAAAGCTACGGGTTTTGACCCCACGGATGGCCAACGAAATCCCTGGCTCTCCCAGAAGCATCAAACCAATTCTGGAAGGGTTTGGAATAAAAAGGAGAGGAGAGGGCGGGTTGGAGGAAGGAAGCCAGAAGGAGCCAGGCTGGTTTATTGATGGTGGACTCTGGAAAGGGGCTGTTGCGATAAGACCACCATTGCCCTGCAGGGTCTTCAAGGTGGGGTGGGGTGGGGGTCCCTGGCAAGTCTGGCCTCATGCTTCTGGCTTGGTCAGTTACCGGCTCCTTCCCACCCGCCTGTCTTGGTCCGGAGTGGGCTGGGGAGGGAGTGGGGTGGCTGGAGGAACCCCAGCCTTCTCCCTGGATTTTCAAGGTGGGTGAGTATGTGTGTGTCCTGTGCCAGGCCTTTCCCTCGCTGGCTGACCGCGTCTCCCTCCCTCCCTCCCTTGCTGTTCTTTCCAGTGCTGTAGAATTAAAGCGGAGACCCAGCGGGAACTCAGGGACAGAGACCTAAGTGCCCACCAGAGTGTGAGTCAGCCCTCCAATCCTTCCGCCTGCGCCCAGCCGCAGCTCTTCAGAAGTCCCCCCTCAGAGGAGAGAGCCCCATCCCTCCCCATATTGGATGCCCTGGTCAGATTCCTTTTCTCCTCCAGCCCAGGGCAGCTGGGCTCACTTGGACAACTGGCTGCTTCTCCCAGGGCTTCTTCCCTCGCTCAGAAGGGCTCCCACTTAAAAAGGCCGGCAGCCGTGGGGGGATGTCCCCCCTCCTTGCCCACCTGAGTCCTCGTCTTGTCCTCAGCCCTTTGGCCCTTATCACGGAAGCAGAAATTGGGTCTCAATCACAAATAACCTCCACTATTTTATTTTTATCCGCACAAAGGTGGAAACCGTTGACTTGGGGCTGCTGGAGCCTTCTAATTTTGCCTCGCCCAGGAAGGCTCCCCCTGCCTTTCTTACGCTCTAACCGGGTCCCTCGGTCATCAGGGCCAGTGGGGTTCCCGGCCCCTGACCCCCTCTCCTGGTGCCTTTGCAGCGGATCGCGGAGTTGGAGCTGCAGGCTGGCCAGTCCAAGGAGGAGGTGAAGAAACGCTGCGCAGAGCAGGAGGCCTTGACCCGGAGGCTGGCCGAAGCCACCAGGGTGAGTGGGCAGGACGGCTCTGCCCTTGGAGGCGCTGACCAGAACTGTGTGTCTGCCCTCTGGGGCCGGGGGTCTGCCCTGCGTGGCCTCACTCTTCCCGCCTCCCCCCCCCCCGTCTCAGGCAGAAGGGGAGCTGAAGCAAGAGGCAGAGAGGCGGGCCCAGCAGGTGCAGGAGCTGGGCCGCCGAGAGCGTCTCCTGCGCTCGGAGATGGAGCAGGCAGCCACTCAGGTACTGCCCCTTCACCACCCACGGGGGTCTTCCCCAGGGAGCCCCTCATCCGTCTTCCTGCCTCGTATTCCCCCTCCCCACTTGGGTGTTCCTTTTGGCTCCGAGCTGACCTGAGGTGCAGGGGAGGGGGCACTTCCTCCTGCCATTTAACTCTGCTGCTCCCAGGCGCAGCGTTTCCGGAACCAAGTGGTGAAGGCCCTCTTTCCTGAACTTCCCGAGAAAGCTCTAACCAATGAGCAGGTAACAGACTCACCTTTTCATGGAGGACGGGATACGAGGGGTATCCTTATTCAGTTAAACCTAATACTGCCCATAAGCATGATTGGAGGTGCCTCTTTCGTCACCCACTTTCCTTCCCCACCCCCAATATCAGATTGTTGAGGAAATCCGTCAGGCGCAGGAGAGACAGCAGAGCTCTGATCAGAAGGAGGCAGGGCTGCAGAAGGAAGTGCAGATCAAGGCCCTGGAAATGGAGAAGCTCTCATCCAACCTGGCCCTGCTGAAGAAGTTGTTTGATGGATTCCAGGTCTCCCCCCACCCTACCCCGGAGTATCTGCCCTGATGAGCCTGGGGGGACTTTATTCTGTCCAGCGCGGCTCTCCTTTCTGCCCTTTGCAGGAAGCGGGAGTTTGGCCTCCTCCTACCTCCCCCCACCACGTGGCAGAGCTGACCCTTGCTGGCTGCAGAGTGGAAAGTGTCCCTTGGCCTGGGGATGGCGAGATGTCTCCTCCCCAGAATCCCTCCTGATCACAAGAGGGACAGGGCTGCTTCCTGCCATGCCCATTCAGGCAGCCTTTCTCCCCCCCCCCCCATCCCCCTTTCTCTTCCCCAGGGTTTCCTGGAGGCTTCTTTCTCTGCCAAGAGCCTGAAGGGGGCCATCAGCCAGCTGCAGAGCCTGGCCCCCTTGGCACCCCCAGTGTCAGGAATCCAAGCCTCCCTGGCCCGCATCCTCTACAGTGTGCTGGGCTGGGTGGAAGCGCTGGAATCGCTGCTCCGGAACATGGGCATTGATGCCCCAGGTGGTGACACAGGTCCGTCTCCCCCTCCCTTCGGCTGAGCTGCCCAGCTGAAAGACCACCCAAGCAGCAGGCAGGCTGGGTCGGAGCTGGGCACCTAAGGGGAGAACCAGAAGGGGGTGGGCAGCATGGCCCCTGCTTGCTCAGGACTCCACCTAGGTCCAGTGTGTCCAGTCTCGGGATGGCCACTCCTTCGGGCCCTGAATGACCCCCCCTCCAATACTTGGGGCCCTTGGTGGATGCCTGGCCTCACCTCCACTCTCCCTTCTGCCAGGAATGGCCGCCTACATGAAGCAGATGCTGGACCAGCACCATAGTGTCACAGGGCAGGTCCAGGCCCTTCAGGTAAAGCCCCCCCCCCCCTTGGAGTAGGGGAGGTGCCCCGGTCTGGGTTCCACCCCCCCCCCCAAGCCTCCCCCCCCGGGGGGGTACCGCCCCCCCCCCCCCCCGGTAGAATCAGCTGCAGAGGACAGAGGAGTCCCAGCACTCGACCCTGCGGGAGGAGCTGAGGGAGCTGAAGGAGCAGCTGGAGGGAGCGTTCCAGGCCAGAGAGAGAGAGATTCGGGAGGAAGAGAAGCAGCAGAAGGAGGTGAGCCGAAGGGGGCTGCCTTGAAGGGACCGGTCCCTGTCAGGACAGAGCTGTGTGTCTGTGGGGGCCCTTCTGCCAGCCTCCAGCCCTCCTTTGAGGCACACACCCTTTCTCTCCCCCCCTTCCCCTCTCCCCAAGATCCTGGAGAGGAGGGCCACCCTGGAAGGAGCTGAGCTGAAAAAAGCCCTGGAAGAGGAGAGGAAAAGGGGCCGCCTGTTGCAAGCTGAACTGAAAGAGCTCTCCGAGGTGGGTGCCAGCGCAGCCCTCTTCACGTCCTCCCACCGCTGGCAGAGGATGGCACGGAGACTGAGGAGGCTGGGGGGGGGGGGGCAGCGCAAGCAGGAGGGGGAGCTTCTCCAGGCCCAACTGTGACACAGAGGGTTTTGTCAGGTTCTGGGGCATTGTGACCTGGGAGCAAAAGTAACCCAGGCTGTGGGGGGAAACTGAGCAAATACATGTTTTCTCAGGCAGCACTGCAGGTGTGGGGAAGAATACAGGGAGTCCTCGGCTTACGACCACAATTGAGCCCAAAATTTATGTTGCTAAAGGAGAAATTTGTGAGTTTTGTCCCATTTTATGATCTTTCTTGCCACATTTGTTAAGTGGATCACTGCAGTTGTTAAATTAATGACACTCACACAGCGATCATAAGTGTGGAAAACTTCACTCTTTTCACTGCTGTTGTAACTTTGAACAGTGTAAGTGCAACTGCGACAAAGTGCTGTAAGCCGAGAGCTGCCTGCCTTGCCTTCCTCTTCTTGCAGACAGCGTGTGTGTGTTGGGAGGGGGGGAAAGCAGGCTTGTTCCCAGCAGTCCTCCAGGCGCAGTTCCTTCCTCAGCGGCCATCAGCGCCTGCCTTCCTTGCGGCTGCCCTGCAAGGCCCTGAGGTGGCCAAAGGCAGCTGCCGACCACCAGTATGGGACAAATGGCTGCACGACCTTTTCCTTGGCTCACACCCTTAGCTCAACCTCCACGACCTACACTTCCCTTCCCGTCTTGGGTGTCCTGTGGCTGTTCTTCAAACCTTGGCCAACTGGCTGAAAGGGCAGCATGGCCCCTTCTCTGTTCACCTGTCTTTCTTCTGCCTGCCTTGTAGGCCATGGAAGGGAGAAGGGACCTGGAGAGGACGTTAAACGCCAGGGTGAAGGAGAGTCTGGGGTCTTTGGAAGATGCGAAGAGAGGAAAGGTAATTGGGGGGGCAGCCTCTGGGGCAGCTTCGGAGGGAGTGCAGGCCACGCCCAGTGGTGCCCCTCTGCCTCTTCCCTTTGCCAGGCGATGGCAGAAGAGGAGCTGTCGGTCTGGGAGAGGCGGCTGCAGGGCCTGGAGGCTGAGGCCGAGTCGCTGAGGCAGAAGCACCAGCGGGAGATCTCGGAGTACCAGGAGCAAGTCAAGCAGCACGCCAGGACCATCGTGGAGCTGGAGAAGAGGCTGCCCAGCGCTGCCCAGCAGGTGGAGGAGGAAGGCGCTGCCTGGCCAAGAGGTCAGTGCAGAGCCTGGTCTCACCAGGCCACCCCAGGGTCCTCCCCCCTACCGAACAGTCCCAAGGGAAATGTGGGCAGCCAAAGCAGGCAGGTGGCGAGTACCTTGACACACAGGGGCAGGACGTGGATCTAAAAGCCCAAATCTGCCTTCCGCAGACAGACAGCTAGAGAGACGGAGGGAGGGAGGTTGCTTCGCTCCAGACAAAGGTGGCCTTGGACTTGACGGGGAAGGTTCCCCGCAGGGTTCCTCAAGGGGAATCATTGCAAAAAGTAACCCTGCATTCCTTTACGTGACCCAGTGCAGCAGCCTCTCATTTTGCACGCAGTGGGAAGGAAGCCTTGCTCAGGTTATTCTTATTTCTGCACCAATCCTCCATTCTCAGAAAGTGTCCCTAGGCCTTGCCCTTCTCTGGCCAGGGACAGTCATCTTAAAACAGTCGTCTGTTTCCCGCATCTTCCACAACTTTTTGTCCCCTCCAGAAATGAAGAAGGAGCCTTGCAAGGCTCCCTTGCCTGCCTCCCCCGGGCTGTGCATCATGGACAAGTTTCACGCTTTCCTGAAGTAAGTCAGGCATTCACTCCCTTCCTTGTTTGCTAGTCACTTAGCAAAGCCTGGAAGGGTAAGAAACCATGGAAAGGATTTCCATGGGGGGGGGGGGGGGGAATCAAGACCCCGGGGTGTTTCTGCTCTCAGTTTGGGTAGCTGAAGTGGGGAAAGGTCCTGCCAGGAGCCCTTCCCAGTCTGTTCCTGCAGTGGCCAACCCACCATTGAGGGAAGGGAGGGGGCTTCCCTTAATGGAGGAGGCCTGGGCCTCTCCAACCACGCCACTAAAACTGACCCTGCCCTGCTCTTGTATCTTCCCCCCCCCACTCCCCCCGGGGCCTTTGTTCCCGGGTTCTCCAGGGAGGAGCTGGCAGCTGCCAAGCAGGAGATTCAGGCCAACCAGGAGGTCATCACGCAGCTCAAGAGGGAGCTTTGCCAGGCCAGAGCCACAATGTCCGATGTGATTGGTTTGTGACACATGTGTCGCTTTGGACACAGATTCTTAATGTCTCCCACCTAGCCGCTGCCTCTTTGTGCTTGAATTTTTATTAAAGTTTATGATTATGAGACCAAAACACTGAAAGAAGCAGAAAGTTAGAAAGCTCAGGGAAGGGTGCAAAGGAGAGGAAAGGAAGAGACGTAGTGGCCAGGGCAGCAGAGCACAGAAAGAATCTTTCTGCCTCTCTAGCAACAGCAACCACCAGGCTCACCACCAAAACCTAAAATCAAAGGTTCTCTTACTCGGCCAGGGTCCCTTTCCAGGTAGAAACGGAAGTGGATCCATTCCTCTCTCTAAGGGAAACACTGTCCCCAGTAGTGCCAACTACTCTCCCATTGGGCGTCTGCAGGGGCAAATCAGAGTTCAGAGCAGCCCAGGAAGAAAAGCCGGACATAAGGCGGGGGCTGATGAGACACCCCCCCCCCGTGGGGGCACCCTAACGCTGCCTCAGAGCCCAGGAGTGGGGGGGCCAGGCTCTGGGGAGTTAAGGGAGTCCCCCCCCCCGCATTTCCCCTCTGCAGGGGAACTGAGTGAAAAGCAGAAAGCAGAACTGGAGGAGAAGCGGAGCCTCGTGCAGAGCCAGGCCCGAGAACTCGGCTGCCTGCGGGAGAAGCTGTCGGAGGCCTCCAGGATGCTGGCCCAGAGGGAGACCCACATCCAAGCCACCACCGAGGAGTTAAGGTGAGGGGGTCTCCCCCCCCATGTGCTTTGGGGCTGCAGGTGGGTTCTCTCCTATGCGGGTTGAGCTCGACTTGACAACGGTTCGTTTAGTGGTAACAATTTGAAATTACCACTGCACTAAAAAAAGGGGCTTGGGACCATTTTTCACGCTTACGACTACTGTAGCCTCCCCGCAGTCCTGTGATCGAAACCGGGAGTTGCAGGTGGAAGGGGCCCTGGGAGGGTCTCTTCTCCGCTTCCATCATGCCTGCCTCTGCTGCAGGAAGGCCAGAGAGAAGGTGAAGGAGCTGCTGGTGGAGGCGCAGGAGGCGAAGGCCATGGAGCTGGCCAGGGTTGTGCAGCACAAGGGCGTGCAGACCACGGGGGCCCTGCAGGACCAGGCCCTCCCTGCTGCAAAGGCAAGTGGGGAGGGGCCCATGGGAGTCCTTGTGGGGGGGGGAACTGTGCGTGCAGCTCTCCATAAGCAGCCAGTGTTTTCATCACACCTTTGTGCAAGCCTCAAGTTTTGTCATTGCTAATTGTTGCTCTAATTGCTGACGAGGGGCTGGCAAGGCAACTTGTGGGAGGGAATGACAACAGGTGGCTGCTCCTTCTGGCTGCCACCTCTCTCCCACCCTCAATGCTCGGAGGACCCAGGCACCACTCCTCTCCCTTCACAATGGGTGGTTTGGGGGGGCGGGGTTATCACAGAAATGTTTTTTCAGCCCCAGGAAACATAAAACTGGCCCAGTGGCCAGAGGGCTTCTTGTGGCCTGATGCAACTGCAGGAGCCCCTTGGCCCAAATCCCACACCCAGCTTGCCCGAGGAAGCACCCCACACCCCCTTGTGCCTTCTGGCTCGGACAGGGCGTGCTGAGTTGGGGGTGGGTTGACTCTGTGCTTCCAGGAGCCCCCGCTCTTGTGCCTGGCTGACCTGGGAGCCAGGTGCAAAGGCTCTCGCCACGAGGAGGTCATCCATCGGCAGAAGGAGGCCCTGGCTGAGCTGCGCAAGAAGCTCTGGAAACTGGAGAAGGGTGAGTCAGGGGCCTGGCTGGTGCTCCCCCATTTTGAGATATGTCCAAGGGCTTCTTTTGGGTGGGGGTGAGGAGCGCCCAGGAAGGCATGCCAGAAGACAGGCAGGCAGGAGGCCTAAATGGGGTCTCTCCAACTTTGAAGATTTCAACTCCCAGAATTCCTCAGCCAGCTTAGTCTTAATATGGCCTCGTCTGGAGACAAGGTCTAAACAATCAATGGCTTTTCTTCTTGTTCACGTTAACTATTGCAGTACAGAGTCTGCTTTGGGGGGGCATCCTCACACTGAGTGCTTTCAGGGGTGCCCCAAGAACAATGCAAAGGTGCGGGACCCTCCCTCCAGGGGAAGCCCCTTGCTCTTGGTGGCTTGCTTGGCCTCCAGCATCTGGGGGTCCTGCCTTGAGCTTCCTTGGGTTCCTCTGGTCTGAATGGATCCCTCTTTATCAAAAGCTAAGAATTTGAGGGCTCGGGAGATGCCGGTCCTGAGCCCCGAAGTGCTGTCCTGTTCAGACACGGTGGTGGGACTCTGAGGAAGATGGCGGCAAGGCCTCGGCCTGCTCTCCCCTTCACCCAGAGCTTGCCTTGCCTTGAATGTGGCCCCCTCTTCCCTTCTGTAGACACAAATAACTCCCAGCCGGTTCTGGTTGTGCAGAAAGGGCCGGCAGAGAAGCCAGAGCAGGCGAGGGAAAAGGGCCCCACGACGATGGTGTTGAAGGTGGCAATGGATGCCCACAAGGTAATCCGAGCTCTTGGGGGTGTCCTGGGGCTTGGCTCCTTTAACAGGTGGGCAGGGCAGAGGTGCCAAGCAGGCTCCAGATGCAAGTGCCCGCAGGCCCTGCCTCAGGAGCTCTTGCTGTCTTTCCTTCCTCGGAGCCTCCAGATGGACCCTCTGGCATCGACCTCAACATGGCCACTGAGAGGACGGCCAGGCTGGAGATGGCCGATGCGCTGGACCTCAGCGAGAACCTGGTAGAGAAGTGGGGGTGGCTGCTGGCGTGGGCCTTCCCATTGTCCTCAGGCCTTGGCTCCGGGTGTCCGGCAGGCGCTTCAAGTCGGAGGACTCACCCCGCCCCCCTTCCCTCACCCCTTCCCCCCCCTTCCCCCCCAGTACCTCAGCCTTGTCCGGGGCCTCTCGGGCCTGATGGATGTGGAGCAGCTGATGGGCTTGCGGACTCTCAAGCACCTGTCCCAGGCCGAGCGGGAAAAGGTGAGCCTGCTGCGCCAGAAGAACCTGGAGCTGCTGCTGGACAGGATCAGCAAGCTGAAGAGCCGCCTGCAGAGGAAGGAGTCCCTGCTGAGGGAGTACGAGGGGGATGCCAGGCCCTTCAGGTACCGAGGAGGAGGAGGGGCCCTCAGCTAGCAGGGCCCAGGAGCACGGAGCTTGGGGGAAGGGGGGGCAGGTTCTCCCCCAAATAAGGCGGATTCTCCGGGCAGGAGCTCAGAGTGCCTATCCCACTCCCCCCGGCCCCACAGGAGCAACAAGCCCAGCCTGCAGGCCTGCCGGTCGGAGGTGGCCAAGCTGGCCGACCAGGTGTACAGGGACGCGGAGGAGAAGGCGCTACTGAAGGAGGCACTGGAGAGGATGCAGCTGCAGCTGAGCAAAGAGAAGAGGCTGAACAAGGCCCTCAAGAAGCCCAAGGTAGGGGCTGCCCGGGACCGGCGGAGGAGGCAATAAATCAGGCCTCTGGTGTCCGACTGGAGCTGCGTGTCAGTGTTGTGCCAGTCTCCCCCGGGAAGGACTCAGCCGAGGGGTCGCAGCAGGCATCAAACCTGAAGGGTGGCAGCCATTGCGGGATGAATCTCGGGGTCTGAGAGGCCAGGTGGGGAGGCTGGGTGGGCAGGGGTAGAGGATGCCTGCGGGTGGCCCTCCCCCAGCTCGCCACCCAAAAGTGGAGGCAGAAGGAGAGCCCCCATCCAGTCCAAGGAGTCAGTGGGCGCCAAAGGCAGCTCGTGAAAGCCTCTGAGCGGAGCTTCCAGGGGTGCTGGGCCAGGGGTTTCGCTTCCCTGGGCCCCAGGGACATGCACTGTGCAGACCACGAGCCCCAGCTCAGGGTAGGGGGAAGGCAGGCCCTTTGATTTGGATCATCAGGGACTTCAGAAGCCACCTCGCCCCCCCCCAGGGAAGGACACCTCCCTGCTCAGGCCTGGGGAGGGGGCAGAGGGAGGGCACCTGCAGGACCAGCGGGTAGCGAGACCCCCTCCAACCCTCGAGCAGGACGCGGGAACCAGCGGTTGCCAATGCCACCTTGTCGCTAGTCAGAATGCCTGCGCCTCCTCACATGCCTCCCCTCCCTGCCTTTTGTAGACGCCAGCCCCAAGGAAGCCGCTCTCCGAGAGTCCGAAGGCAGCCGAGGGGCCGAGGGAGGCCTGCAGACCCCGAGTGCCTTGCAGCGGCTGGGCATAGGCGACCCCCTTTCCGGAGCGCTGTGGGGCAGGAATGGCCCTGCCGCTGTAAATAGGAGATGACTTGTTTTGTAACTGCACAGGCGCCTTGTCCAGGCAGCCAGTGGCCCCTCTGGCTACACCTCCGTTGCGAAAGAAGCACCGCCGGAGGTGCCCAGGATAAAGGCTCTGCCGCCCTGCCATCCGCCTCAGCTGGCGTCTTTGGGGGAAGCTGAGGAGGGGCTCTTTTCCACTGGGGGGGCGGGACCCTAATCCACAGCGAGCCAGTGGGACTTGGGGGCTGTTCTCTAGGGGCTTTGGGGGCAACATGGGTTGGGGGCAGGCGATGGCATTTCACAGAGACACAAGCGGGAGGTTTTCCGGGGGGAAGGACAGGCGTTGCTTGTCCCCTCCTAGGACAGTTTTATGACTCCCAGGCCGAAGCAACGTCCCCCTTGCTAAGTTTGGCTTCTCAGGATGAACCAAGGTTTGCCAAACCCTCACCTGCTGGCTTGGGGGGTGGGGGTGGGGAGGGGGCGCCCTTGTTTCTAAAGTGGGGTGAAAGTGCCATCTGGGAGGGGTAGGATGGCCGAGGAGTTCTGTTCAGACATGGATCCCGAAGCAAACCAGCCCCTCCCCCCCCGAGCGTCCCAAGCAGACTCGGGGCCCATGGCAGGAGGGGATGCGGGGGGGGGGGCATTGTGCCTGCTGCCAGGGAGAGGGTAGTGGGGGGTCGGTAGGCAGCCCAGGCCAAGCGAGGGAAAGGGAGGCTCCACCTGCTGCACAGCCAGTCCCAGCATCCCCCAGAGGGCCTGTCCGCTATTCTGGCACTCTCCTCTTTGCACGAACTGCTGTTGGCCCTCTGCGTCCATCTGTGGGTCCCTCTGGAAAGGCCCGAGGCTGGGAAGGAGGTGCCAGTCTGCTGCCCGAAGCCCACAGCCTGCCCACCCAGGCCCTGCCGCCCTCTCCAACCCTCAAGGCAAAGGTGATCTGGGCAAAAAGGCCAGTTCTCCTGAGTTGCTCGCCAGCCAGCCAGCCAACCATCGGGAGGCAGAGAAGGAACCGCTGGAGAACCTGCCCCAGGAGTGCGCTGTGACTGGCGCCTTTGCCCTGAGCGCTGCCTCCTTCCTGGACAGCGGTCCGTGACTGGCAGCGCGGCCCTGCCTCGTCCACAAAAGAATGTTGAAGTGAAGTGGCCCCTTTTTCGGGTGACAAACTTCGCCCCTCAGGTTGCACTGTGGCTCTTGCGCTTGCAAGTGGGCGTTTGGGACGCAGGCTGTCGTGCTGCCCACAAGGAGCAGGTTCCTGGAAAGGCTCCGTGCAGGCCTCCCTCGGGTGAGACTCGGCGGGAAAGAGACCAGTAACGTCTTCCGTTAAAGACCCCGGATGTTCATTGGGGGGCAGGATGCAAGCACCCGTCAAGTCCCTTTAAGTAAAAGAAAAGGAAAAAGGAAACCGCTCCCGTTGTGAGATTTGTCATGGAATTGATCCTTTTTTTCTTCCTCTTTCCTGCCTTCCTTCTCTCTCTTCACTTTCCCCGTTTCTATACCATTCACCCTAAAAAAATCTCAGCCAGGTGTTGTTTTCTTTGCTTTTCCCCTCAAGGAGATTTTCCCGCAGGTGCAGACAAAGATCTCTGGATCGGTGGCTAAAAAGGCTGTTCTTGGCCAGGGCCGGTGCTTTCCGTCCCGAATGTGGCAGGCAGCTTCCAAAGGTAAGAGAAATAGGGGTCATTTCCCCCCCCCCCCCCGACCCTTATTTTCCAGTTTCACTTACAACAATCAAATGTGCTTCGGAGATATTTAGGCTAAACAAAAAAACTATTAATGTTGAAATAGGAAATGACCCAGGAAGAAGAATCAATGTGAATTTATTGTAAACAAGCTTTGGATTTTCTTATGGTTTCCTAGGACAGGGATGTTTTTTCACACGTTTTATATTTGAATTTGAGATTTTAGAGAAATTGTCAGTGAGCCTCTTTTATTCTGCACTTTTGGTAGCTGCGTATGATAAACAATAACAATCTTACTGTCTGCTTGAGCATATGAAATGTAACAATAGCGTTTCCATAGAATTGCTGGGTGATGCCCTTTGTAAAGGATTTTATTGGAAATGGATGAAGTTTTCCTACAAAATGGCATTTTCCAGAGGTGCTTGGGGTACTCCCCTTTCGGTTCCAGGGCCTGTTTTGCCTGGGGGCTTCCAGGAGGGCGACATGTGGGGTCTCAGAGCACGTGAAGAGAGGCCTCAGGGTGGCTTCAGGCTGCCCCAAATGGGCCGGACTCCCCCCCCCCCCCCCATTGTTCCCAGGCTGCTTAGAGAAAGTCTGCTGTGAAGATTGGGGTCATATGACCAAACTTTATTTATTCCATGGGTGATCACATTCTTTCAGCTAGGAGGTTGAATGAATTCTTGTTCTGGAGTGACATGATCAGTGGAATTGGAAACTCGCCAAACAACCTGAGTTTGCAGACACAAAGAAGGCTGCTCCCAAAAGAATAAGAAAAGTGAATTTTAATCTGCCATGGGCTTTTTTTTTTTCCCCAAAGCAGGGCGGGCACTCTTAAAAGATGGCCCACCCTCCAGGCTTCTCCTAGCAAAATTACGCAATGCATTTCTCTGGCCGTTAATAAGGATGATTTCAAGTATTTATAAGATTTTTTTTCTCTCCTTTAGCCCCTAAAAAACCATGTGAGACTGTATAGAAATCATTACAAGTTTAAAAAGTTAAGTTAAAAAAATGTTAAAATAAGGTTTTTTAAAAAAACAAGCACCCGATGAACAGCGGAGATTAACAGAATCACAGAGTTGGAAGGGACCTTGGAGGTCTTCTAGTCCAACCTCTTGCCCAAGCAAGGAGACTCTATGCCATTCTGGACAAGTGGCTGTCCAGTCTCCCCTTAATAGACTCCAGGGATGGAGCGGCCACAATGTCTGAAGGCAAAGCCCTTCCGCTGGCCGGTTGTCCTCACGGCCAGGAAATTCCTCCCAGGTTACTCCTTTCTCTCCTGGATGGGTCCCCCCCC
>BLBF01000057.1:136316-163567 GCA_015471245.1 Laticauda colubrina
CCCTCGGCTCCTCCCGCTCTGGCCTGGCAGGAAGCTGACCTTCCTCAGGAGGAGCATCTCTGGCCGGCTTCCCCCCCCATGTGACCTCCTTTGCTGGAGATGGTGGGGGAGGGGGCACCCTCTTCTTGCCTGGCACCCCACTGTGTGGTGGAGGGCACGGCCCCTGCTTCTGCTCAGCCCTTCTCCCTGCCCAATCCAGACCAGAGGATGGGAGGCAGCCAATGCTCCCAGGCCAAAGCAGGGTAAGGGGGGTGGGGGGGGTAGCCAGGATCCCCATCTGGCCTCCCCTGGACTGTGCCTGTTCTATGAAAGCCCAGGCGCCTCACCTGCCCTGCCTGTCGCCTCCATCTGTCTCCGGATCTGTGTGGGTGCAGATCTAAGCTTGATGGGATTTCTGGGGAATCGGGCGCTGATGTCTGTGTGGGAAGCCCCCACCCCACCCCCACATGGGATCATTGCATTGTTTTCTCCCCAAGAAGCCCCTGGCAAAGGGGGGGGGGAAGTAGGAGGAGGGGGGGGCTTTTCCTATGAGAGCCTCCCAGCTGTCCCCTCACCCATGAAGGCAGCCCCCCCTCGCCCAGGCCTTCCCTTGGGCTATAAGCAGAGTGGAAAGGCAGGGGGTCATAGACAGAGGACCCCATCCCCAAATGCCCGGGAGCTACCCAGAGGCAAGGGCAGCCTCCCCTCCCTGCCCCCCCACGCTGCCCACCTTCTCTTCCTCCTGGAGAGAGGCCTGGGGGGGGGGGGTGATGCTCTGGGAGAAACAGAACAATCAATCACAAGAGTCCCCAGAGGAGGAGGAGGAGGAAGGCCTGCCTTCTGCCCTCTTTTACCTCTCATTGGAAATGGAAAGGGCAGGCGGTTGATCAAGCACCTGCCAGTTACCTGCACTTCCCTCTGTTGGCCTGGAGGATGCTGGGATCCAGAGCCTCCTCGCTGGGAAGGGGAAAGCCAAGGGGGGCTGAAGGGATTCATGATGTGTCTCCCCCCCCCTTTGGGTTACAGACTAGGTGATAACCCTCACCTCAAAGATTGCAGGAGACCAAGTACATTTACTTTTTTTTTAAATCACTTTTTTAGAAACTGATATTTTTTACTTAAATTTGAAAAGACTAAAGTGGCAAACCTTGAATGTCTTTGAGGCGAGAGAAAGATGCTTTGTGCACAGGGGAGGGCAGTGTCTTGGGGGGGGGGGCGATCTCCCTGACTGAGGAAAGAGTGATCAGGGCCAGTTTTGCATTTCTGCCCAAGTTTTCCTTTCAACCCCCTACCTCTCCCCCCCAGGAGCAGCTTTCTTTGTGCTCTGCTTGAAGGGCAGGGCTTGTGTGTGTGCGGGCACACGCGTGTTGCTCTTCTTAGGTGTTGGGACACACTAAGGCTGGCAGGTGCTTCTTGGAGGGTCCCTCTGTGCCCCCCTCCTTCCTCCTTGAGTTCTTTTGGGAAGGAGAGGCAGCGATTGGCACCTGGCCCTGCAGCCAGGAGGGTCCCTGCGGCTGAAACTGCGGCCCGGGCCCCTGGCCCTCCCCCCAAGGTGGCCTGGTCTCTCTCGGGGAACCACCATCCCCCAAAGGTTGGCGCAGGGGGCCCCCGGGGGAGGCTTCCGTTTTTCTGCCTCGTTTTCGGGGGTCTCTCCCCCTCCTCCTTGGCGCATCCTTCCTTCCTCCAAGCCAGCAACGAGGGTCTTTGTGGTCCCTGCCCCCCTGGGCATCGGAGACCCGAGCGGGGCTATCTGCACCATTGCCTTGGCAGCTTCCTCCTCCCCGGGGCCAGGATGATGGGAGCGATAGTTCTCGGAGCAGGGGGGCCGGCGCGAACTACGACTCCCAGCAGCCCCCCGGCCGGTCGGCCGGGGCGCGAGATGATGGGAGCTGTGGTTCGGGGGCCGGCGCGGCGCCTTCCCCTGTTCCCGTGGCCGTCGGGGCGGAGCCGAGCTCGGCTGGCCGGCGGGAGGGAGGCGCGCCGGCTGCCTGCGCTGCTGCCGCCAGGATGGCCACGGAGGAGCTGGCCGGCAAGCTGAGCCGCCGCCTGCGGGTGGAGGGGGGGCCCGAGGAGGAGGAGGAGGAGGAGGAGGAGGGCGAGGCGGAAGGGTTGCCCGGGCCCCGCGCGCCCCCGGCCGGGCAGCTCTCGCCGGGCGGCGCCCACCGCGTCTTCAGCCCCTACGGCGAGTTCCGCGAGTTCTCCCGCCGGCAGATCAAGGACATGGAGCGCCTCTTCCGGCAGTGAGTGGGGGGGGGGGGGCTTGCGGGGTCTTTTCGGGGGGCTGCAGAGGGAGCACCCCCGCTTCTCTTGCGCCCGGCGGGGGGAAGGAAGTCGGGCTTTTCTTCAGAACCGGAGCGACGCAGAGAGGAGGGAGGGGGCGGCGGGCAGACGCCAGGCAGGCCTCCCCGCTCGCCTCCTGGGGAAAGCGCCCGCTGGGCACGTGCAGAGTTCCCCGGCCCGGGGTGGCAGGAGAGAACCGCAGCTCCGAAAACCCGGCTCCCCCCCCCCCCCCCCCGCAGGTTCCGGCAGGGCATCGTTTGCAAAGGCGGGGGCGGGCTGGCACTTCAGCCTGCGATCTGCTCGGTAGGAGGGATTTGGGGTCCCCCCCCCCCCCCGGGTGCTCCGAAGTCCCCCCGCCCTCTCTGCTTGTGGGGCTGGCAGGCAGATGAAGGAGGGAGGGCAGGTTGTGCCAGGGGCAAACATTTCATTCAAGGCTGCCGTGGACTTGCGTGGCTGCTGCTGTTGGTGGTTTTACGGGCAGATTTACCAAGAAATTCTGGCTAAGGACTCTGACGCTTCGTGGAGCCTCACTCTTGAGGGATAGTCTTCCTGAATACTGGAGCTTTGGGAGTGGTCCTTTCTTCCAGGGCCCAGAGCGTCTTTTGGGGCTGGGTGCAGAACGGGCTGGGCTGCCTGACCTGTAGTTGCTGGGCTGGGGCAGTGAGGGGGGCGGCTTAAAATTGGCTGGCCTGCCAGGTTCTCCGTTTCTGGCGAAGCACAGGGCTTGTCCTGCAGGGTCCCACAAACCGTTGCATCAGCTCCCTGAGTGGGGAAACGGGGGCACCAGGTGCCCGAAGGGGCTGCTGCGGTCTCTAACTCGTCCGGCAGAGACAATGTCGGGAGAAGCTCAGCCTGGGTCCAGCTGAAGAAGCCCTTGCTTGAGACACGAGGTGACTGCGGACATAGAATAAGCAGACAAATACATTAAGAAATTCATCTGCAGCTGAAATCACTGGCAGGCTGATGCCCTGATCACCTGGTGGCCTCCCATCCCCGAGGTCAGGCTCAATCAGTGGCAATTATTATTATTCTCTCCCCCCCCCTATGCTTCTTCCCTGTGCAGCTTTGGGTTGGGGGGTTAGGAGGTCACGGAGGAATGTGGGCAGCTTGGGCAGTTCCTCTTCTGCCTGGTTTCTTCTGTCTGCAGGCAGTCCTAGGTTTGTGGGAGGCACATGTAAGAAGGTGGGTCCCTTGTGGCAGGGAGTTCCATCGGATACTCTTGCAAATCAGGCTGCTGCTAGACAGCTCCTGCTTAGCATCCTGGACGTGGCTCCCTGGGGGTGGAGGGGAGTCAGGCCTGGGACCTTCTTCACTCAGCCAAACAGCTCTGCCACCTGGGAGCCCAGCTTTGGAGTGGGGGAGGAAGGAGCTGGTTGGCACCCTTGCAAGCAGGAAGTTTGCACAGAAGCTGGTTAACCAACTCCTTGAGCATCACAGCTCTGGCTTTGCTCTGGAAATGACTGAGCCCCACCGCATCTGGTGGAGGGACACCCAAGAGCAGAGCTGTGGCTGTTTAGCAGCCCCCCTCCCCTTTCCTGGCTTCCTGGTTGCTGAAACGCTCGCCCTCCCAGATCACCTGGGAACCCCGAAGCCCCTCTGAATTCTTTAGGGGCATCTTCCTGGCCCACCTCCTGACCTGTTCCTGGGACCCTGGATCTGACCAGTGACGAGCTTGCCCAGTTCTCAACTAAATGGAAAGGGTTTGCCAGGGGTGGGGGCGGCAGATCACACCTGGACAGGCCCCATTGCACAGGTGATGGGGGAGCAGAAGGGAAGCCCAGCCAACATTGATAAATTGTAATAATCTGTAGATTGTTTCCTTCCTTCCTTCCTTTAATTTCCTGTCTGTCACCCCACAATAGGTCTTTGGATAAAGGGCAATCCTTGTAGTCCAGGGTTGAATGGAGGCTCCTTGCAGACATTTCGTATCCCCATCAGTGCCAGAGGCAACGTTACCTAGTTTGGGCCGGGTAGCACCTGCAAGGAAACCACCGAGCCCAGAGAGCATGGGGGGGGGGGGGGTTTGTCTCTCAGGTTGCCTTCTGTCTTGCCAGTCCTTGTGGCTGCGCCCGTGGACATCTTCTGCCACTCTGCTCCTTTGGGGCAGGAAGCAAACTGCTGACCACCACCACCACCCCGCAGCCTAGAGCCCTCAGCCGGCCAGCAGAGCAGTCCAGCCAGAGAATCGCTTGTTTAGCCGGGCAGAGGCCAGGCTACCCTTCCTGAAGGAAGTCCTGCCAGGAGAAGGGGGGGGAGGGGGGCGAGGGCCGTGCAGGAATGTCTTCTGCCAGCCTCACTCCTGCCAGCTGTGGGCTCCTGAACCAGTTGGGTGTCAGCCGGACTGTTCTTGGGGAGGAAAAGCCACCCAGCCTCCTTCCATGCCCTCCTTTGGGCCCAAATGCCACCAAGCAGCAGGGTGAACGAGGCCCACATCGTATATCCAGAAATAAAGGGGGGGGGGGAAACCCACCCAAAGGGATCTCCCTGGGGGGATCAGCTGGGTGAGGAACCTGTTGAGGGTGGGGGGGGGGCTCACGGGCTCTCTGCTCCGGATCCCGTGCCCAGGTATGATGCAGGCAAAGATGGCTTCATCGACCTGATGGAGCTGAAACTGATGATGGAGAAGCTGGGGGCTCCCCAGACACACCTGGGCCTGAAGGACATGATCAAGGAAGTGGACGAAGACGTGGACAGCAAGCTCAACTTCCGGGAGGTGAGAGTGCCGTGTCGTCGTCCCCCGCCCCCGCTTCATTGAACAAGGGCTGGGGCAGAATCTGGGCAAAGCTCCGGTCTGTTTCCAACCCTGCCCCCCCTCCCCCCACAGTTTCTCCTCATCTTCCGCAAAGCGGCTGCTGGGGAGCTGGAGGAAGACAGCGGGCTGCACGCCCTGGCCTGCCTCTCAGAGGTCGACGTCTCCATCCAGGGCGTCAAGGGAGCCAAGAGCTTCTTTGAGGCCAAAGTAAGCAGGGCAGAGAGAGGGCAGCCTCGAGGGCCCCAGCAGCCCCGGGCTTCTTAAAAGCGGTGGGGGAGGGGGCAGGTTCTCTTGCGCAGTCAAGCCTGGAATCCGGCTGGGCAGCTTTGGGCCCCACTTTCTGGGCTCAGCTTGCAGGGACGTTGTGGTGGGGAAAGCAGGGGATGGGAGGGAGGGAGGGGGAGGGTCGCCCCCTTGAGTTACGGATGAAAGCAATAAAGGGGGGGGGCTGAACATAGATGAACCCAGCCCCCCCCTTCCTCGGCCGCCTGTCCCCGCAGGTGCAGGCGATGAACGTGGGCAGCCGCTTCGAGGAGGAGATCAAGGCGGAGCAGGAGGAGAAGCGGCGCCAGGCAGAGGAGTTGAAGCAGCGGAAGGAGGCCTTCAAGGAGCTGCAGTCCACCTTCAGGCAGTAGCTGCCCCCTCTGCCCGGGCGGACCCAGCCCGCTCCCCCCACCATGCCCATCTGCCCCCCTCCCTGCAAGGACCCCTGGCTGGTGTTTGTGGGTCAGGTGGCCGCTAGAGGCACAGGAGTCGGAGGGGTCCTGATCAGCTGGCGACCCAGCGTGGTTGGTGGGCGAACTGCCATGGGAAGAAGGTGGACCATGGAGCCCCCAGACCCATTTGAACCTGATTTGCACCCTCTCCCCTGAGCCAGCTATTCGGTGTTTCCTTTGTGGCGTTTTCGTCTCCCGTCCGTCGGTCTCGTGGTTCTCGGTGTCTCCCGGTCCCAGATTTGCGGACTCGACGTGTGAATCATTCCGTCCTCCCCCCGGGGTTGCATGGCTGTGGCTTGCTCTTAGAGGCGGGGTGAGGACCCTTCTCATCCCCCCACCCAGCCCCCTCCCCCGCCGCTTGTGCAGCACTGCCGTCTTTGTGTGCGTTGCCTGGGCTTTGTGCTTGGGCCCAGAGGGGTCCTGGGGCTGCAGCTGCGGGGGGGGGCCCGTCACTCTCCTTTCCCACCTTGGGTTTGGAGCTTCGACTCAGCCTGAGGGCCCCCGTCACTCTCCTTTCCCACCTTGGGTTTGGAGCTTCGACTCAGCTGAAGGTTTGGGGGGTCTCCCTAGCTGTTCTCCGGCAGGCAGGGGATGATGGGAGCTGGAGTCTGGCACTGAGTCTGCGGGACAGGGTCAATTTGTACTTTATGTGTGTGTGTGTATGTGTTTCCACATGTGTGTGTTTATGTCCAGAGAAGTCCAAAGTCCTGGAATTGTGTTGTGTAGAAGTGTTTGGGTGGCAAGAACAGAAGAGGGGAGGAGCTGGAAGCAGAGAGATTTGGGGCAGATGGGGCCCCAGATGTGGAGTGGTAAACCTTCCAGCCCCGGGAGCTCCACCGGTCGGGGAGGGCTGGGACTGTGTCAAAATCCCCCAAGTGGGAGGGGCACCTAGAGGTCATCTAATGCAACCCCCAGCCGAGGAAGACATTCACGAAGGGGGGCAGTTGGGGACCCAGCTCCTTTTCCACTGGCCCAGATGTCTGGAGGGCTTGAGTGACCAGAGTGTAGAAGCAGCTGTCCTCCAGTGGGGCTACTTGCCCACAAGGGGGTCTCTTTCCTAGCTGGGTCCCCTTAGGGGCAGCTCTGCCATGGATGGCAAAAACACAAACGCAACCCACTGAAACGTGGCTTTATAGCAGCGTGTGAGCCAGACTGTAGTTTAGAAGTCGGTGTGAGGTGTGAACTAGTCTGATTCTGGCTTGTTCAACAAGCCACAATTCAGGCAGATCTGGGTCAGATCCAGCTGTTATTGAGGGTTTATTCCCCAAGGGGTGTCTTTCCACCCCATCCCCCAGACCCCCATTCTCTGTGCCTGCCTGCTTGCTTGCTTTTGTGCTGAATTTGTGTTTTGGGGGATAAAGGAACCCCGAGGGCCCCTGAGAGCGGGCTGGCTGCTGCCTGGGGCCGCGGGAGGGTTTGCACGCAGCCTGCCCTGGGACTCCTCGGCTGCCACAACACCTGCGGATGAGGGGTGGCCCTTCTGGGCTCACAAACTGCTCTGTTTCAGTGGTATGGTTTAATTTTTTTACCCAAATATAATTAAAACAACACTATATTTCATAAGCTCATTGTGGTATCCAGATTCTCTGTCTTGTGGTGGTGGTGAGGCGGGGGGCATTCAACCAGGAAGTGTGGTTGATGCCTCTGTGCTGTTCCTGTGGCTGGGCTTACTGACTCTCCAGTCTGCTGCAGAGGAGGGGGCTGGGGCGGAGTCGACCAAGCGGTTGGGCTTGGGCCGGGCAGTCGGATACAGACCCCACCCCAAGTGAAGGCAAGCTGGCATCGCCTAGCCTCCTCGGGATGGAGGCCACTCCTGGGCACCTGTGTCTACCCATGACAGGAGCCAAGGCCAAACTTGGGACGCCGTTTGTGCTTCAATGTCTTGCTGAGATGGTGTGAATCAGGCCCCCCACCCAAATATTCCCTTGCTTGAGCCTGGCAGAGCCCAGGGGGCTACAGAGACATTGGCTTCCGTGGTTCTGGGCCTGGCGTGTGAGATTCTTCTGGGCGGGCCCTAGGAAGGTTTGTGGTTTATCCCACAAGCCGGGGGTGGGGGGGCTGGCCACCTCTTCCCAACGGCTCCTGTTTCCGTGGGAAGCGGACAGGTGAGGAAGGGCCTGCCAGGGGGAAGTTTCCACCAGCTGTGCCAGGCTGGATGAGGCAGCTGCTGCTTCTCCCATGCCTGGAGGTCTCCGGGGCTGAGTCAGGGGCTTCATACCCAGCGAGGCCAGTAGCTGCCCTTGGGGTCCCCGAGCAGCTGGCCCCAGCCTGGCTCCCCAGGACAGGGGCTGCAGCCAAAGGCTGGGTTGGCTTTCCCTGGGCAGCTCCAGCAACTTTGGGGGGAGGGTTGCAGGAAGAGCTGCTCTCTCCCTCCCAGGCGCCCCAAAGGTCTCCACCCGTCCTGAGGACTGCAGGGACCCTCCCCCGGTGAGTGGAGGATGACCGCGTGGCTGCCAAGGGGCTGCCCTCCTCCTCTATCAACCCAGCGATAACCTGGCAAGGCCAAAGGCACCTGGTGATGGCACCCGGTTGGCTGAGCCAGCTATAAATACGGAGAGGTGCTTCCCAAAGCCCACATCAGTGGTTGCCACCATGTTCCAGCTGCTCTGTGCCCTCCTGCTCGTGGCTCACAGTAAGTGGTTGTGGAGAGGGGTTGGGGCCCTCTGGGAACAGTCGGCCCCTCCTCAGCCTCGGCTGCCTGGAGCTGCTCAGTGCAGGGACGTGTCCGTTTCTCTGGCACCCCGAGGAAGAGGCATTTCTCCCCCTGGGAAGGTTTCCCCTGTCGGTGGGGGGCAGGCTCTAGAAGGCGGCAGCTGTCCAGAGGGCTCTTGTGCTAGTGACATGGATCTCTGAGAGGCCTCCTTTTTTTCCTCTGCTCTCCTCAGTCTGGGGCTGTGGCCACCCCACCTATGTGCCCAACATTTCACGTGTGGTTGGAGGCGAAGATGTCCGGCCCCATAGCTGGCCCTGGCAGGTAAGGGGCTTGGGGTCCTCGCCGCAGTCTGGAACAGCAGAACCAACGAGGTGGAATTGCAGGCGTTGCCCTGGGGGACCCCCTGCCACTGGACGGGGAGAGGAGCTCTCGGTGAAGAGGGGGGGGGGGGTTCTCACCTGTTTCTCCAGGGGCAAAATCCAGGTTGGAGGGACGTGAAATTTTTGGGTTTTTTGAAGGTAACCATTGGCCCAATTTTGCTTTCAGGTCTCCCTCCAGTATGACAAGAAAGGAGTTTGGGCTCACACATGCGGCGGGACCCTCATTGACCCCAACTGGGTGCTGACGGCTGCTCACTGCATCAGGTACCCGCTGCGCCCCTCCAAGGGGACCTGGAAGGGGGGTGGAACTTGGGAGAAAAAGGTTTTTCTCCTCCTCTAATGAAGCAAGCGAACCAAAGCTCCCCTGTCTTTTGAAGGGCACTGAAGAAACTCCCCCACCTCGGGTGTTTTTTTTGTGTGGGGAGAGACTCTTGACTCCCCCTCCCCCCCTTCCTCTGCCCCCCCCAGCTCCAAGCGGACCTACAGAGTCCTGCTGGGCAAGCAGAACCTGAGAGTGGCTGAGGCCGGCGAGGTGGCCGTGGCAGTGGAGAAGGCCATTGTCCATGAGAAGTGGAACTCCCTCTTCATCATGTGAGTCTCTCTGGAGGGCTGGAGGTGACCCAAGCAGCGGGGGGGGGGGGGGGGGGGCTCTTGCTTTGCCCTCTCCTTCCCGGGGTACCCCCCCTCAACACTGCTCTTCCTGCTGTCCCTCTTGCAGCAACGACATCGCCCTGCTGAAGCTGGCACAGCCGGTCGAGTTCAGCGACACCATCCAGCCCTCCTGCCTGCCCGCCCCAGACTTTCTGCTGCCCCAGGGCTTCCCCTGCTATGTCACCGGCTGGGGCCGTCTCTGGAGTGAGTCAGCAGCAGCCCCCCAGAGCGGGGAGGGGTATCCCCGAGGGTGGCTGTCCTGGGCTCCTAACGCCCCTCTGAGCCTCTCCCTCCCTTGCAGCCAATGGGCCCATTGCGGACACCCTTCAGCAGGGCTTGCTGCCTGTGGTGGACCACGCCACCTGCACCCAGAAGGACTGGTGGGGCTCCATGATCAAGCCCAGCATGGTCTGTGCGGGGGGAGACGGTGTCATTTCGGGATGCAATGTAGGTTTGCTTCCCCTGCACGACTGGGGGCCCCCTGAAACACGGGAGGTGGGGCGTGACCAAAGGAGTTAAGTGGTTAAGGTAACTCATGACCAGCCACAGCCGCCTGGGTTCTAGTCCTGTGTGGACCTGTGGAGCTTCGTGGATGGATTGGCAGGAAGCTGGGATCCAACCCACCACAATCTGGTGTCGCACCCTCAGTGCTTAAAAGGATGGGGACATAGGCGCAGCCTCGCGAGGGGGTTGCCCCTCTCCCGTCCCTGCAGCTGGCCTGCCCTCCTTTGTCCTCAGGGCGACTCCGGTGGGCCCTTGAACTGCCTTATGGGCGGCTCCTGGCAAGTGCACGGCATTGTTAGCTTTGGGTCCACCCTCGGCTGCAACATGGCCAAGAAGCCCACCGTCTTCACCCAGGTCTCCACCTACATCGCCTGGATCACCAAGGTGAGTGGGGGGGGGGGCAGGGTCCTTTCTGCATAGGCTCCGAGCCCCCCCCCCCCGACAGAGCGATGGGCTGACGTCCTTTGCGACAATTGGGGAAACCCAGATTCTATGGCCATGAGGTCACGAAGCCAGGCTTGGCTCTGACCCTTCTGGGGCTGGAGCATGTGCAGAGTGCAGGGCCCAAAGAGCCAGGCGTCTCCTGCCAAAGGGGTCATCTGGCTATGGCTGCTGCTAACGCTGCTCACCCCAAGGAGACACCATGTAGATCTGCTTCCCCGAGGGGGGGGGGAGAATTGGGGCCTGGTTTATGCAGGAAAGGTGTCAGGTGGGGTTGGGGGGGAGATGCTGCAGCTCCTATCAGGATTTGTCCAGGAAAAATGCCCTGCTGAGCAGCTGTGTCCTCTTCCGCCGTGAACACAGGTCCCTTTGCTTTGTCTTTTCCCTCCCATAGAAGATGACCCTGAACTGAGGAGCTGTGGCTGAGCCTCCTGGCCCTGCGATACAGAGAAATAAATACTCAATAAAACCTTTTATCCCCCCGAAGGGCCGTGTCTGTCGCGTTTCCTGCCCCCCCCCAGTCCCCCAAAGCCCAGGACTTCTTCAAACCCCTCCCGGCCCTTCATTCACCTCCAGCTCTGTCTGAGTGTGGCTTTGCCTCTCCTGTTCACCACAACTGAAGCTGCACAATTGCCCCTCCGAGAAAGGAAGCCACCCCAGTCAGGAAAAGCACAAAGGAGGAAGATCCTCCACTTAAGAGCCCAACAGAGCCCAACATACATGTTGCAGAGATATCTGTTGAGAGTTTTGCCCCATTTTATCACCTCCCTTGCCACCATTGTTAAGCAAGCCACTGCAGTTGTTAAGCTACTCACACAGCTGTTAAATGAATCTGGCTTCCCCCATTGACTTTGCTTCTCAGCAAGCTGCAAAAGGGGATCACGTGGCCTCAGGACACTGCCACCGCCATAACTTAGTCACCAGGCATGAGAATTTGGATCACGTGACCACAGGGAGGCGGCCAAGGTTCGTGTGAGAAATGCTCCAAGTCCTTTTTTCCAGTGCCGTTTAATGGGCCAGTTTATAACTTCTCCTTCCCCCTCCCCCAAACCCCAGGACTCCTCACCATTATGTCTGGGAATACAGGCAGTCCTTAATTTATGACCACAACTGAGATGGAAATCAATAGAAGAGAATGTAGCTCAGTGTTGAACTGTGGATGGTGCCCCCCAGGGGCTGAATGAGGTACTAGTGTCACAAAGAAAATAGCATCCTGCGTTTATCAGTGGGTGCTGCCTCCAGTGGCTGGGTTGGGTATTGTTGCCAAGGAAGACCCTGGAAGTTCCTGCTGCTTCTGGGCTTGGGGGGATTTGGCCTTGATGAATGAAAGCTGCCAAGAACAGATGAAATAAGAAACAGATACGGAGCTCAGGAATTTAAATATTTAATGATGTAAAAAGATTATGAGACACTGTGCTTTTCCCTTGAATAATCAAACAATTTAAGACACCGCGTTTATCCCTTAAAGGTTTTTTTAAAAGATTAACACTAGGGACTCAAAAACAATTTCTAGGACCACTTTCTCATAATTATCTTGATTTCTTAAAAAGAGGAAGAAGAGAAATGTAAACAGTAGAAACCTGGTTCCATTAGAGCTCAATGAAGATGGGGTTTCCATGCAACTCCAAAGGCTGGCCGATAGGGGAGGGGACGGGGTGGTGGGTATTTGGGCTCTCTGCCTGCTGGTGGGGTCTTCTCCATGGAACACAGCACTGGAAAGGCACCAGATTGTTCACACCAGGTGGCAAAATGGGGCCTTAGACATCAAAAAAACACCACCAAAAATACATCTCCAGAAATGAATTCTTTATTGCCCAAGTGTGATTAAACACACAAGGACTTTGTCTTGGTGCAAATGGTCTCAGTGTACGTAAAAAGCATATGCACCAAGACAAATTCCTTGTGTGTCTAAATGCGTCTCAAGTCCCAGGAACGGTGAAGAACCAGCAGAAAGTTTGTTAGACCCTGAAGAAAAACTTTTTCCGAAGCATGTTGAAGTGGCCGGGCATTTGCTTGTAAGACCCTGCAACTTTGGCAGCAACGATGTTCGCCATCTGGAAAAACAAAGAGGGGAGTGAGAAATGGGGTCCTGCAGAGGGCCACCTGGGTCCCCATCTCCCTGGGATGGAAACACCCCCCTCCCTCTGCAAGCCAGAATTGTTGGCTTTAGGACAAGGAAGGCATTGCACACTTCCTAGCCCAGTTTGGGCCGGGGAAAAGAAGCTGCTGGGTTTCCTGGAGGCCCAGAGGGCTGGCAAAAGGGGGGGGGGGGTGTGTGAAGGTACCTTCATGAGGATGCTGGGCAGATCCTCCCGGTGGGCATATTCAGCCAAGACCTGATCCAGGGCCTCGATGAACCAGGAGCCGCTTTGGGTGTCCCGCCAGGAGACGTAGCCTTTGGGACACAAGTGCCACACGTAAGGAACTCGCCTGTCCTCACAGTTGAAAGGTGACCATGGAAGGTGAAGTAGTGCCCATCCGTGGCACAGGAGGGGGCCTCCCCCTTACCTGGAGACGTGGAATAGCAAACCAAGATGTCGCTGTCTGTGGGCAGACTGGCCGTGGCATCGAGTTCATCAGAATCTCCTCCTGGCCCCGGCGTCGGGGTGGCGTCCGACTCCACAGCCTTTCCTTCACACCGGCCTGGTGGTGTGTCTGCCTCCATTTCAAAGCCTTCGTCTTTTTCATCTAAGGAGATAAAAAGGTTTGTTTTCCCAGGTGATGGTTTGGACCCCGTGGCCCTTCTCTCTGGAAATCAAAGATCACGTTTCTGCAGGAGAAATCTCCCCCCCCCCCCTCACCTCCTCCGCAGGCTTGGATGAAGAACAATTTCGGCTTCCCCCTCAGACTCGGGCAGTGGGAGCCATTGAAATAGCTGACCACCTTCTGCACTGGGATGCGCTGCCCGTCCGTCCCAAAGATGGCGCCCGGAATCTGGATGTGGTAGCTCTGGAAGAGGCCAGGTGACTCTTGGGAGCGACCCCCAGGGAAGGGAAGCTCTCGGGGCAGGTCGCTTAGACAGGTCAGAGTTGAAAAGGGGAGTTACGGCCCAGTTCCAGGGGTCGGGCCCCTCCACCATCCACGGCTGCGTCTACAGTAGCTTTGCCATTGGGTTGGGTTCATGACTGCAGATGGCCTTGTTTTTACAACCATGTTCCCTTAATGGCTGTTACAAAAAAAGGGGCGTGTGCCTTACAAGGAGCCAAACTGGTTTCTCAGCAGCAGCAAACTACATTTATTCGGAGGACAGCAAGGCTTAACTCTTGAGAAAAGCAGCAGCTGCCTCCTCAAGGATGAAAGCCCCGGCCTCCTCAGGCCTGCCCCCCTCGTGGCTGCCTCAGATGGATTCAACGCTGGTCCCTGGGTGGGATGTTGAGTTGATGTTATGTTACAGGGAAAGCATCCACTCTCCCACACGCCACCATCCTGCACCAAGCGCACACTGGGCACATGCCTACCTTGCAGCCGTGGGAGAGGATGACCACCACGCAGCAGTCCAGCCCGCTGTGATCACACCTGGACAGGCCCTGCAGCTCCTTGGCGATTTCCTGAGGGTGTTCCCAGAGAAGGCAGGTTGAGCCAAACATTGGACATCTCTCTCAGGCAAGTTCTAAACTTGGGACAACGGCGGCCTTAAAACTTTTTGTGGGGCAGGGAGAGAGAGGCACTGAGGATGCGCAGCAGCAGCAAAGGCAGCCTGCCCAGTAAGACCCAATTTCCTTTTGGCCTCTTTCTGACAAGCAGTGGAAACAAGGAAGAGGAACAGTTGCCCTACAACTGTTTCCAAAGCTAAATCCAGATCTTGAGAAGGGGGAGATATTTTCCCCTTTGAGACAGGAATTTGATAGCAGTTGAGAGGAGAGGGTCTCAACTAGGCCGCCACTGGCAGACATGACGCTCCCAATCCATTTTATTACTTATTTATATGCTACTTTTTGTGTCCTCATTGCTATTCTAAAAATACAGCTTTTAACTTTATCTGTTTTTCAGAACCCTTTTCTAGTTCTTATTCTTAAACATTTTGTTTTTTCTGTACAGAAACCTCAAGTCACAAATTAAAAATAAATTGCCTCTGAAGGAGCGTTGGATGAAGTCAGCTTGGAGATGACCCTGCACGATGCCCAGACTACCACAGCCATATTCAAGTGTGGGTCCTTGTGCACGACCAGGGTTGAGGCTAGATGACCACCTGGTCCCAGACAAGTTCTGCCGTTCCGTAGTATGATTTTCCTCTCTCTACAAGGCTCCCTCCAAGCCCCAACTTAGATGCTCACCTGAGCTGTAAGGTCTTCCTTGGTCAAGACCTCGAAATGAAGCGCCCGGAACCTCTTTTGCAGCCTCTGGCAATCGATGTTGGAGCCCAGGCGATGTTTCAAATCTGTGTCTTTGTCAAAATGGACGTTGTTGATGATGAGACAGTAGCCGCAGGGCTCAGAATTCAGGGGGTAAACCTGTCAGGACACATCAGAGAGTTACTCCAGCTTGGCACCACTGCAAAGCGACCTCGAGCTGCCCTTAGCCCAGCCCCTTCTGACTGGAAGATAAAATATTGGATAAAACTTTTGCTGGAGATTTTACACTGCCTGCCTTCCCTACAAGGCGACTCTGGGTAGGATTTTCTCAAGAGGAGACAAGGAATTCCTTGTGAGTTTTTCACATGGGGAAGTGAGGGCAGCCAGGGAGATAGAACAATTAAGTAAAAAAATAAAAATCCAGAAATCCCTGTGAGAAGGATGGCAGAAAGACCAAAGTCTCCTTTACAGGGGAGGAAACGGCTCAACGCTCATTTGAAGAGAAGCAAAGCGCTGGAGTTGCAAGCCTTCCATCCCGCCTGCTGAAGTTCCAGAGGCAGCCCCCACTGCAGAGGGGGGAGCTTTATGCGGGCACCAGGGCTCAAACTCAGCACCTGGAAGGCTGGAGAGAAGTAAACCTTTACACTGTTGCCTAGGAAAGGAGCAAACTCACCATTCCAGAATCCCTTTGGGGCTGCTCTTCCACGGGGCCTACAAGACAAGGGAGAAGGGAAAATAATCAGCCCCGGTCGAAGTGCAGCAACTTGAGTCACAAAAGCCCTGCGTTGAGCCAAGCCGCACCTTGAAGCCAAGGGCAGCGGGACTCTGGCCAGCTCCCTGGCCAAGAGGTGAGAAAAGCTCCCTTCTTCCTCCCTTCCCTGGCCCACACAGGTTGAAGGAGCTCAGTGTGTGTGTGCGTGTGTGTTGTGTAACGACAACCAAGGGTGACCAATCTGAACGGCCACTAAATCAATGGTTGTAAGCCGAGGATCACTTGCGACAGGTGATGCTGCCCCCAAACAACTGCAGACTCTCCCCCCCCCCCGCTGCTGCGGGCGGTGGAGTTTGGGGGGGCGACATGCCCCACTTACGTGGCAGGACGGGCTGGGCAGAGGGGGGCTTCCCGGGCAGGGGATGATGGACCTCCGAGTGCCTCGGGGACTGGTCCGGAGGTCCCTCTGGGGGCCGTCCGTCGCTCAGCAGCTCCGCCAGCGCCTCCTGGCCGCTCTCCCGCAGGCAGAGCACGAAGTCCTCCATGGCCCTCCGGCCCCGCGTCTCCAGGTCGTTCAGCAGCTGCCTCGCCTGGTCCCGCCGCGTCCCCGCCGCCTGCGCAGGCGCAGAGAAGGGTGGGACACGAATAGATGGCCACACGGGGATCCCGTCCCCCCCTCGCATATCAACCCCGCCCGGAGAGGCCGGCCGGGCATCAGGACCCTCCGGGGACCCAAAGGCGCCTGGAAGAGGGGGGCTCCTCACACCTCTGGCCGCGCGGTACCTGGATTTCCTCGATCATGTCCGCGGTGAAGAGGTCCCGGCGCAGCAGCGGCGCCCACAGCGACTCCAGACGCAGTTCCGTCAACAGCCGCACCCGGAAGCAAAGCAGCCGCCGGCGATCCGTCTCCTCCATGGCCCGCGGCCGAGGCGGGCGGAACGGCGCTACTGCGCATGCGCGCGCTTCTGCCCGTCCTTTCCCCCCCCAAGGATCCGTGCGGGAAGGCGGGTCTAACCCCACGCCGGAAGTTAGCGCCGTCTGCGCCGTCTCTATGGTGACGAGGCCGCCGAGCCGGAAGTGGGGACCGGGGGAGACAAGAGGAGTCCTCGGTGGGTATTGCGTGCGCCCTTCGCGCCCCCTTTCCTCCCGGGCGGGGCATCTCGTGGTCGCCCGGCCAGAGGGAGGAGGGGGACGCCGTAGCCCCTTGCCCATCAGGGGCCACTCAGCGGGGGCGGGAGGGCTGGGCCTGGGAAGCCTTGGTAGCGGTGGGTGGGTCGGGCCCCCTCCTCTTGGCGGGATTCTGAGGGAGTGGAAGCCCCTCAGCGCCAGGTTGAGGAAGGAACTGCCCAGGATAGGGCTGTTCCGGGGAGGGGGGGGGGGGGGGGGAGAGAGAGCGAGAGAGAGAGAGAGCGAGAGCGAGCGAGAGAGCAGGCTCTGCGCATGCGCGTCAAGGGCCTCCAGGGCATCCTAGCCCCCCCTCCCACCCCCCACCCCGGAGGTAGGAAGAAAGTTGAGGGTCCCTGGCTGCCCCCCCAAAAGCTCTGATGGAGGTCACAAAACAGCCCCTATAGGGGGGCTGCCTGGACCCCTGGAGGTAGGAGCCACCCCGAAAGACCCTCCCTGGGTGGAGGCAGGAGACCCAGCAAGCCTCAGCCTGTGGAGGGCACAGTGCCCCCTGCCCGGAGAGGACAGAGACCCCTCCCAGCAGAGCCCTGGACCATCTCTCCTTCTGCCGGCGACACCAGGGGAACCCAGCCCAGGCCTGGGGGCTGAGATGTCTGAGGAGCCTCCTGCGGCCTCCTTTCCTGGCCTGAAGCACCTGCCGAAGATCAAGGCGCCTCGTCTGTCCGGTTTGGCGTCCTGCATGAAAAACAGCCCTGAGGTGCTGTGAGGGTGGATTTCTTCAGCCAAACCTGAAAGTTTCGGGGCTGGGTGTGAATTTTTATTCAAGGAACCTTTTTCTGAACGTTCCACTAGCACGTGCTGCCTTGCTGACAAAAGGCTGCTATACCCATCTCATCCTGCACAAAAAGTATCCGCTTTGCGCTGCTCCCCTGGATGGCTCCATCAGTGTTGTGCTGTGAAATATCAGCATTGTTTTGAGGTTATTATAAAGAACTTTGGAAGATTGGCAATACTTTTTAGCTGCAGGAATTAAACCATCTCCAAATAAACAAGGGGGTCAGAAATGCTTTGCTCTCCAGGTTATGACAGGGTGCGTGGTTGATCTGGGAGGCCCCCCGCAGGCCCTGACCTCTCTTCTTGTCCCCAGGAAGATTTCTGGCCAGGTTCCCTGCAGGAACGGAGATGGAGATGAAACGGTTCAGCCTCTCCCTGGTGCTGGTCCTCTTCCTCGTCCTGGCCTTGCAAATCTTGTCAGCCATCGATTTTGACCCGTATCGGATCCTGGGCGTCAGCAGGACTGCGAGCCAGGTGGATATTAAAAAAGCCTACAAGAGACTCGCCCGGGAATGGTGAGTTCATCAAATTCAGAGTAATCTGTTTTTGAGGAGAAATAAAGTGATTGTTATCCAATACTTGCCTGACGAACTGGGGTTTTCAGTGCTGTTGCTCTGACCAATTGCCAGTCATGGGGAAATGGGTGAGCCGTTAAAAGCCCATTGGGATGCTTAGTGGTTCATTAAATGCCAGTGGATTCTTGTAGCTCTTTTTTTTTTTTTTGCTTTTATCGTGTTTGACACATTTTTAGATTACTAGCTGTGTCTTCTTGAAATGATGTATATGAGCAATAAATTAGCAAAAGCAATCGCTTTTTGCCATATATAGTGCCTCATCGTGCTTTCACAGCTCTCTTTAAGAAGTTTACAACGTCAGCATTAGTTGCATGTTGTCCCCTCCCCAACAAGCTGAATCCTCCTTTTACCTACCTCAGAAGAATGGAAGACTGAGTCAACCCAATACTGCATTCTAATGGTGCCACCAGGGCTCTTAAAATTAAAAACAAAGTAAAAGTTACCTAACTATGATAAAATGAGGATGAACTAAAGATGACCTGGTTAAAAGTAGAGTTCTCTGCCCACCGTGCATAACTTTATAAAGCTGTCAGTTCTCAAGCTGCTGCTGATCTTTTTTCATCGACCTTCCAGGCATCCGGACAAGAATAGAGACCCAGGAGCGGAAGACAAGTTTATACAAATCAGCAAAGCCTATGAGGTATGGAGGTCGGAGTTTGTGGGTCCAAGTCTGCAGACGTGTGAGAGGGACAGCTGCGGGGGGGCGCGGGGGGGCGGTGGAGGGGGAAGGCCAGTCGGAAGAAGAGGAGGGGATGAGAGCCCGGGTCTTCCCACGCAGATCCTGTCCAACGAGGAGAAACGGTTGAATTTTGACCGCTATGGCGATGTGGGCGAGAACCAGGGCTTCCCGCACCAGCAGCAACAGGCGCCGCACCGCCATGCGCACCCCTTCCACGAGAGCTTCTACTTTGACGGGTCCTTCTTTCACTTCCCCTTCAATTCGGAGCACCACCAGGACTCCACCGACGAGAAGTACCTGCTGCACTTCTCCCACTACATCAACGAGGTGGTTCCCGAGAGCTTCCGGAAGCCTTACCTGATCAAGATCACCTCCGACTGGTGCTTCAGCTGCATCCACATCGAGCCTGTCTGGAAGGAGGTGGTGCAGGAGCTGGAGGTGCTGGGTGAGCCCAAGGCAGAGAGAGGCAGCGAGGGAGAGCGTGTTGGGGGGAAGGTGTTTCCATCCGGGCGGGGCCGGGCAACAGCAGCAGCCCCAAGGCTCTCGGGACGGGTGAGCTGACGCTGCTCACCCTGAGAGGCCGAGGCCGGGCATTGCCTTTCAGGGTGGATTCTGCTATGGCTGCTCTGGGCAAGGGTCAGAGGTTGTCTGAGGTTAGCCTGTCCGGAATGGGGCTTCAGCTCCTTCTGGGCAGAGAGGCCCTGGGTTGGCTAGCTTCCATGTTGAGGGCTCTGTCCTTCCCCTGCCAGGTGTGGGAATCGGCGTCATCCATGCGGGCTATGAGCGCCGCCTGGCCCAGCACCTGGGAGCACACAGCACCCCCTCCATCCTGGGCCTGATCAACGGGAAGGTCACCTTCTTCCACAACGCAGTCGTCCGGGAGAACCTCCGTCAGTTTGTGGAGAGCCTGCTCCCTGGGGCCCTGGTGGAGAAGGTCAGCAGCGGTCCCCTCCCCACAGACCCCCCCCCCACTCAGTTTCCTGGGAGGGGCCTGAGGGGGCGAGGTGGGCTGCCCTCAACTGCAGAGTCTGCTCAGGGAGAGATTTCCAGGGCTTGGGCCTAAGTCTCTTCCAAGGGCTCACTCACCTAGGCAAGGTAGCTGGGAAACACCTTTGACCAATGCATGGGGCCGCATCAGTATCCATGGGCCCCTTTCGGCTGGCAGGGGGGGATCTGGTGGGGGGGGTCTGACGGCCTCCTCTCGCCCCCAACCGGCAGATTACAGACAAGAACTACGTCCGGTTCCTGTCCAACTGGAAGAAGGAAAACAAGCCTCATGTCCTGCTCTTCGACCACACGCCCCTGGCGCCCCTCCTCTATAAGGTCGGTCTCTGAATCCCCAGCCCTTGTGGGGGGAGCCCAGGCCTTGGAGGAGATCCCCTTTTGGGGACAGGGGGAGGGCCCAGGCTGTGCAATCTGCCCTCCTCCACCGTTCAGCAGGGCGTCTCTTCTTGACCCATTGAAGCCATGCGGGGCTGCAGGTGCAACAAAGAGGGTGCTCAGAAGTCGGGGGGGGGGGCAAGGAAGCATGGAGTGTGGGGATTTAAAGGCCCATCATCCACCGCCTGGAGACCCTGAACACAGCTCCCCCTCCCCCCCTTTGGTGGCCGGGGGGATGCCCTGAGGAGGGGTCTACCAGGGCTCCTGACTCCCAGTGTTCCCTTCCAGCTCACGGCCTTTGCGTACAGAGAGTACCTCTCCTTCGGCTACGTGTACGTGGGGCTCCAGGGCACCGAGGAACTTTCCCGGCAATACAACATCAACGTCTACACGCCCACCATGATGGTCTTCAAGGAGCAGGTTGAGAAGCCTGCCGACGTCATTCAGGTAGGCCCCCTGGGACCCCCAGGCAGCGCAGGCCGAGGCCCCTTTGGGGCTCTTTTCCCTCGGCGGGGCTTTGGGGTGGGGGCCTTGAGGCCTGACCTTATTTCCAAAGGGGTATTATTGCCTCTCCTCCCACAGGCCCGGCACATGAGGAAGCAGCTGATCGATGACTTCCTGTCCCAGAACAAATTCCTCCTGGCCTCCCGCCTGACCAGCCAGAAGCTCTTCCAGGAATTGTGCCCTGTGAAAAAATCCCACCGGCAGCACAAGTGAGCCCCCCCCCCAGACTCCATCTCCTCCAAGGGGGGAGGGGGATGAAACTCCCAGAATTTTTGCGGGGAGGGGTGAGGGGCTTCAAGCTTTGAGGTGGCTGGTTCCAGGCAGATAGGCTCTGGAGTCCAGGACCTCCAACTATGAGTAAACCTGGGTGGCTGGCAAAATGGAGCCCAGAGCCCTGGGGGGGAGAGTGCAGGGCGGACAGGCGGGGTGTCTCCTGCCACAGAGCTAGTCCTCATGGTTCTATGTGGTGCCACCCTGTGCTGATGCAGGTACTGCGTGATCCTGGCCACGGGTAAGGGGGAGAAGTATGTGGAGGGCTACGAGGCCTTCCTGGCCTTTGCCGTGGCCAACACGAAGGAGACCCTGCGGTTTGCCCACATCTACGGTGACTACCAGCCAGACTTTGTCCACACTCTGCTCCAGGGGGGCACCTGGTTCCAGGCCAAGTCGGCTGTGAGTGTTGTGAACTGGCCTCCTGCCTCGGGTCAGCTCCCAACCCCCCACTCTTCCTTCTCCAGCAGTGTGGCACCCAACATAGTTCTGCCTTCCCTGGCCTCGCTCGGGACTCAGGGGACTCCGCTTGCATGGCGATGGGTGCCTGCATTGCTGGGCAAGGGGAAACAGTGGCTCCCCCCATCCTTGGGCTCCCCCCAAGTGTTGGGCAGCCCCATTGGAGGTGCCAGAGGGGCAGAAGCTCTGATGCCTGCCAAAGGGGATGCTCTGACAACCCCCCTGGCCTCCCCTTTCACAGGTGCTGATCCTCGAGAGACGCACCAACACCGGGCAGGTGGTGTACAGGGCCCTGGAGGATCCCTGGACCGGCACTGAGGAGGACACCTTCACCCTGCTGGACTTCCTGGACCAACTAAGGATGGATGCCTCCTTCCTCTCCACTCAGGCTGTCTTGACAGACCTGACGGACGAGCTGGCGCCTGTAAGCCCTTGGGGGGGGGGGGAGACAGGCAGGGACCCCAGTGACCAGCAGCCCCCTCGGCCACTGGAGGAGAACCCCAAAAAATGTGGGTTCTCTTGCCTGGTGAATTCTCGGTAGTCCATAAGCCGGCTTTGATTTCGGGAGGGGGGGGGAGAGAGGAGATTGTTCACTAGCCCCTGGAAGGAGGGAGGCCCCTCAGCTAGGCTGCCTGGCTGGGTGAAGCTACAGCAACCAGGGACTGACTTGACCCCTTCTGGGAGCTGCCCCCTCCCGCCCAGGCCCCTTCCCCTCCTCCAGCCTCTCTGCTGACCCTCCGTGGCATCTCTCCGTGGCAGGTTTTCTTCCTCCGGTGGGCCTACTCTGCCGTGGACTACGCCGTGGACTGCTGGGAGAGCCTCTTCCGCAGCAACTGGTGCGTGTCGAGGCTCCTGAGCCAGGCACCTCCAAAGCTTATAATTCCCTGCTGCCCTCAGTTTGGGAAGATTGGTAAAAAAGTAGAAAGGCCCCCAGTTGAGTCCTTCTTTGCCAAGAAAAGGGAAACTCCAAGGAGGAGCAGGCCCCCCCCCCTGCGCCCCCTCATGACCTGGGGGGCATCTGGACCCTTAGCAGTTGACTGGGCTCCCCCCCAATAGTTACAGGTCCCTGTGAGATCCAGAGAAGCCGCTTGGATCCCCCACCCTTGCATTCATTCGGTAGGGTCTCCGTTCCATTCGTGGGAAGGGGGCCAAGGGGGGAATCTTTCATCCGCCCTCCCTCCCTCTCCTCCAGGCGGGAGATGATGCCTTTGCTGTCCCTCATCTTCTCGGCACTTTTCATCCTCTTTGGGACGGTGATCGTGCAGGCGTTCAGGTGTGGCCCCTCGGTCCGTTTTTGGGAGGGAGGGGGGAGAGGGGGGAATCCAGATGTGCAGGACCCCGGAGCCCCTGGACCAGCCCCAGCTTCTCTCTTCCAGCGATTCGAGTGATGAGAGGGACCTGCCCCCCGCAAAGAAGGAGGACCCTCCCCCCAAGAGCGAGAAGAACGAGACGAGCTTCCCCAAGGAAGACAGGTGGGTGGGTGAGTGAGTGGGTGGGGCATTGTGTTAACAACGCAACCGAGGATCCTGGCTGCCTCTCATGCGGCTGAATTGCCCTCCCCTCCTCCCCCCCCCCCATGCTCTCCCTGGGCGGAGACGGCCTGGCACTCCCTTGCAGGATCCCCAAGAAGTACTCAGTGAAAGTGACGGAGCTGACGGACCTCACGTACACGAGCAACCTGGTGCGGCTGAGGCCTGGCCACATCAACGTGGTCCTCATCCTCTCCAACGCCACCAAGACCCCTCTGCTGCAGAGGTTCGCTCAGGAGGTCTTCACCTTCACTGGGTGAGCCTGCCCACCTGCGAGGCATGGGAGGGAAGGGGCAGGTGGCCTGATTCAGCCCCTAATGGGCAGGGTTGGGCCTTTTCTGGATGACCTCCCTGCCCCCCCCCTCCCACCCCCCACAGAAGCAGCTGCCTCCACTTCTCCTTCCTGAGCCTGGACAAGCACCGGGAGTGGCTGGAGTGCGTGCTGGAGTTTGCGCAGGACGCGGCCCCCATCCCCAACCAGTATGACAAGCACTTCCTGGAGCGCGACTACGCTGGCTATGTCCTGGCCCTCAATGGCCACAGGAAGTACTTCTGCCTCTTCCGGCCCCCGCAGCCTGAGGAGGGTCCCTGCGAGGACGAGGCAGCCGACCCAGCAGAGGCGTGGAGCAGGCCTTCTTCCTCGGGCAGCCTGCGGGGCGTGAAGAGCAAGCTGCAGCGGCTGTCCTTCTGGATGGAGCGGCTGCTGGAGGGGTCCCTGCAAAGATTTTACATCCCCTCTTGGCCCGCCCTGGATTGAACCCCCATTAAAGTCCCTCCCCCGAAAGGCCGAGAGGCAGCTGTGTTACTGCAGGCTCGGAAGGAGGAGCCCCTCGGGCATCCGACAGACTGTAGCGTTTAGATGACCTCTCCTAGGCTCGGTGAGTTAGAAACTGCACTGACTGCTCCCCCCCCCCCCAGTACCAAATAGTCTGGACTGCCTCAGGGGAGCCCGGGTGGGGTGGGGGACTTTCCTCCTCCTCTGCCCCCACCCCCCCATCTGCTTCCCCAGCCTTCGAAGGGTCTGCAGGAGCCGCCGCTGCTGCTGCTACTGCCAGAACTCCTGACCTACGGACTCTCTTGCGGCCGCTGCTCCTTCGAAGATGGGCTCAGTTGCCTCTCCCCCCTCCCCAGCCACTTCTGGCTGGCGTGTCTTCCCTGGTGGGAGGGGCTCCCCTTGATCGGTTAACAGGGCAGGCAGTCTAAGTTGGGGGCAGGGAGGGGGGTGCTTACCATCTCCACCCCTCCAGTCTGGGGAAGCTGCAGGAGGAGCCTGGCCAGGCCCCACGCAGGTCCACGAGCCGCCGTTTTCCTCCTCCTGTCTGTGGCTGTCCAGGTCAGGATGTCTAATCCAGAGCCATAAGCCGGCTGCTCTGCACCCCCTCCCCCCCCAGTCCACCTGGTGCCAGTCGGGCAGGAAGGCTGGGGCCCCCTCCGCCCAGCTCTCCCTGGCTGAAGCCAGCCCGTTTCAATTGCCTTTGTTTACGATGTTGTGGAGCTGCCTCTTTGCCTCCTTTTGCCACCCCTCTTCTCGGGTTAGGGTTAGGAGGGGCAGCGTCCGTGTCTCTTTCGGGGAGGGGGCTGTTTGGGGTCCTTTGAGCCGATCTGCACGTCCAGATGCTGTCTGGATCAGGTGTGGGGGGGAAGGCGATTGGTAGCAGCTTCTCCTCCTCTTCAACTCCTGGCAAATGGTAGGGAACTCTGCCCCTTCCTTGAGGTGCTGGCTTTCTCCATGCAGGGAGGCCTTTGGGTACTATTGGGAAATATAATTCCCCTCACCCCCCCCAAAAGCCGGTGCAGAGGTGTCTGCAGGGGATCTTTACGGTGGGGGAATTGAGGAACGAGGAGGGGGCTTTTGTGCTCCCCAGCATGCCTCCTCTGGGTCTCTGTTCTCCCCGCTGCGCTGCCCCAGAAGGGACTGGCTAGCCCCCCACTCACCTCCCCCACACAGAGGGAGGGATTGAGTTTCAGGCTGTGTGTGTGTGAGAGAGAGAGAGACAATGTCCCTTGAGGATGGAAGCTGTGGAGACGGTGGTGCCTTTAGCAGAGCCCAGGGCTGGGGGGGGGAGAAGGGGGGGCTGCGCGCAGGGTGAGGCTTTGTCAAGGTGGATGCTCCCCTCGCGCACACACCCCCCTGGGCCCTCGAATGGTGGGTGCCAAAGCCGAGGCAGCTCCCTTGCCAAGCGATGGCAACTGGCCTTGACTCTGTAGCACTTCCCCCCCCCCGCTCCCCCCAGTGGCCTGCAGCCAAAAGGAAGGAGGCAGCCCAGAGCCTTCACCCCCCCCCTTTCAGGGCCTTCCCCCCCCCACAATCACCTCTTCTCTCCCCCTCCCTCTGTTGCCTCCCACCTGCTGAAGAAAAGGGGGGGCAGGCAGGGGAGCGGCTTGGAAGAATAGGGATGAATTATTTGCACTTTTGATAGGAGGGGGGTGTTGGAGAATAATTAATTTATTGGGCAGCCTTTCCTCCCCCTCCCCTTTCCGGGTACCTGTGAACAAGCCCTGCCTTTAGTTGGGGTTTGCTTGGCTTGAAGACTCTGAAACCAGTTCGAAGCTGAAATAAACTTATTTTAATGTCTGGCCACAAGACGGTGCCGTCATTCAGGGCGGGGGGAGGGCGGTTGTCTCTGGGGAAACTGGCCTAACCTTTGCGCTGGGTGGGCTTCCCTGAGGGGGCCGGTTCCTCCGCTTCAAGGGCTCAGAGGGGGCTCTAGAGGGCAGCTGCCTCTTCCAGGGATCTGGGTTCCAGTCTTCTTTGGGGAAGGGGGGAGGGAAGGGACTCAACCAATGCATCTTCAGCCTCTCCCCTGAGTGGGGGGATCCGGCCTCCTGTCACTGTCCTCTCCAGTGCCCTTGGGTTTTCACTGCAGCAATGAGGACTAGCTACTTGATGTTGTAAAAGCTGAAAACAACCTGCCTGATTCCTGATCTTGCTAGTTTCCAAGGGGGGGAGGGTGAAGGGACACCCCCCCTTCTATTCAGAGAGCCTGGAGTCAGCCTTCTGGGGGAAACGGGCTGCCTCTTCACCCCAGGGAGGGTGCACAGCATTTCAAACAGTAGGTTGGCACCCAGGAGTCCCGTGTTCCCTGCAAGGCTTCAGCTGTCAAGAACGGCCTGGGGGGGGGGGGCCCAAAGCCCCGCGCGCCTCCAAACCCCCCCCCCCCCCCGGCCTGCTGCTGGGGTGTCCCCCCTCCCCCAACCGAGCTTTGCATGGGGCTTTGCTCAACCCTCCGGAAGGCTGCCAGGGCTCGGGAAAGGGTGGGGCTGCCCTTGGCACTGAACCTGACTCTCTCCCCCCAGGCCCCTTACTGGACAGATAGTACATGGGGGGGCACTTCCACCAGGTGTCCCCACCACCACCACGCCATGCAGCCCTTGGCAGCCTCAGAGGACCTCCAGAGCCTGCGGGGAAGCCGGAATGAGGAGGGGGCCCAGGGCCATGGGGTTCCCCCCCCCACCCAATGCAGGGAGGAGCCCGGGCCGACTTCCCCAAGCCCCTGGGGGGGGGGGGAGGCATTCCTTGAATCGGGCTCTTCGCACAACACACTCGCCCAGGATGACTGACTGGGACAAATCCAGCCTGTGTGAATGCAGGTCACTCCGATTCTCAGGGAAGGGCCTTAAATTAACCAAGGATTAATTAAAATTGCATTTGGGTGCGTGAACCAGGTTGGCCAGCCTAAACTTGGATGGAACCTTGGGGGGTGGAGGTTGGAAGGAGTTTGTCCAAATTCAGCCTGCAGAGAGACCTCCCTTCCTGTCCTCTTCTCGAGGGGATTCTGGCGATTTCCCAACCAGGCCCCCAACTCTGTCTCCCTCTCACTTTTCTGCCACTCGGGCTGGGGGCCGCCGGAAAGGAAGCAGGGCCTCTCCCCCCGAACGGGACTTTCTTCGACGCTCCAGCCCGCTGGAGACAAAGGGCCCCGTCCGAGGAGGTGTCTGTCACATTGCCTGCCCCGCTCGAATACATTTTCAGCTGGACGGTTTTCAAAGATGATATTTCTCTCCCGCGGGATGATGATTTTCCTTCCCGGGCCCGGCAATTGGATAGTTTCCCTGCCCCAACCGGTTGTCCCTTGCAGGCAGTCAGCCAGGCGCCTCAATTCGGGTCTTTTGGAAAAGATAGGGCGATTGCAAGGGGGCCTAAAGGGGGGAGACGTCGCGCCTTGATTGTAATTCGCCTTTTCAAGGGACAGACAGAGCTTTTGTCGAAGGGACTCGGGGAAAATATCTTCCTCTGCGTCACCCATCACTCTGGGGGGAAACGGAGTGAAAATAGACCTCACATGAACTAAAAATCGCGGTTTTCAAAGTCTATGGGAAATTGCATTGACCAGAATAGCCCGCCGTCTCGTGGCCATTTTGTGTCATAGCAAGTGGAGTCAAGAAATTGCACAGCAAAAACAGCCTGCCGCCTGGTGGAGGTTTTTCGTAATGGCAGGCTCAGGGAAGGAATGGCAAGAATTCATATAAATAAAAATAACCAGGTTAAAGATGTGGCGAAATCCGACGGGGTGTCTTATTCTGAGTCCCCCATCA
>BLBF01000057.1:193567-216568 GCA_015471245.1 Laticauda colubrina
CAACCCTTAAGTAATGGGGAGGGAGGGAAGAAGGGAGGGAGGGGGAGGAAAAAGGGATTGACGGAACGAAGGAAGGAAGAAAAGAAAGAAGGAGAAAGGGAGGGAGGGCTGAGCAAGCTTTCCCCGTGTTCAGCCATTTCCCTTGGTGGGTTTTCCATTGTGTGGCCAAGCAGCTGGGAGGAGGGGGCTGTTTTCAGGGACCCCCCCTCAGCCTCCAGCCAGGGCTTTCAGCTGCAGAGCCCCCTTTGTGTGGGCGCATTCCTCCATGCACTTTGCAAACCCACCAACAATGGAAGCTGCCAGGCTGAACTTTTCCGCTTGGCTCTCCCCGGCTGCCCAGACGGCCCTGCCAGCCTCCATTCCCCCCAGACACCTCCCCGGCATCCAGCCCCAGGTCCCTCCGGTTTGCCCCGTCAGTGAATTTCTCAAACAGCGTCCAGGGCCCTTTGGGGGACCTGGTTCCTCTCTGCAGAGACCCTCCTTTGTTGGCAAAAGCTGGTGCCAGGACATCCTTCCTGCAGCCCTGGGAAGGGCCCCCCACCCCCGTGAAATGGGCAGTTAATTTAATAAATAGAATAGAATTGCAGAATAAAATACAGAATGGAAGAGAAATATTATATAATGCCTCAATTCATTTGCTTTTATCTATTCATCTACGTGCCCCCCCATGACCACTTTAAATACAGGTGACCTTTGACTTACGACAAGAATTGAGCCCAAAACCTCTGATGCCAAGCGAGACAATTGCTACGTGAGCTTTGCCCCATTTTATGACCTATCTTGCTACTGTTGTTAAGCGAATCGCTGTCATTGTTAAGTTATTAACGTGGTTAAGTGAATCTGGCTTTGCTGGTCAGAAGGTTGCAAAGGGGGATGTTGCAACCATCATAAACCTGAAGCAGAGCCTGGAGTTCGATCACATGGCCCTGGGGGAGACTGCAATGGTCGTAAGTTTGCAAAATGATCCCAAGTCCCTTTCTCCAGGGCCCTTGTACCTTCAGATGGTCACTAAGTGAGCTGTTGTAAGTCGAGGACCATCTGCAAAGTATTTGGCCCTCGCCTGCAGCTAAAACTGCTCAGGGAACGGGATGCACAAACTGAAAACACTGGGAGTTGCCCCACATTCGCCTCTTGGGGATTCCAGCTCAATGGGGCGCATATTTTCTCCCTCCTTTTTCAGGAAAGAGAAGAAGGGAAAAACTTTCTCCCAGGCTGAAGGATTTGGAAGGAGAGCAGCGGTTCTCTTGCATGGGCAGGAACTTTTAAGCGAGGCTCTTACTTAGTGGGCTCGGCGGGCTCCACCCTGGCCGAAGGGGAGGATTGCAGGTGGGAGCAATATTTACTCGCTGAGTAAGAGATCAGTCATCTTATACTAGACAGGATGTGCCGTTCTTCTGGTGAGTAAAAGTGTTTTAAAGAGATCAAGAGCATCGTGGGGTTTATAAAGAGCAAGGAAGGGACCTGAGAGGTCTTCTAGTCCAACCCCCTGCCCAAGGCAGGAGACCTTATGCAGATGGTCCTTGACTTACAGCCCAATTTTATAGTGACCGTTCAAAGTTAAGACAGCAGTGAAAAAGGTGGCTCTTGACACTTTAGACCATTGGCAGCATCCCCTGGTCACGTGATCAAAATTTGGATGCTTGGCCACCGACTCATAGTTATGATGGACAGAGGGTCCCAGGGGGGTCACCTGATCCCCTTTTGCGACCTTCTGACCAGTAAAATCAAAGGGGAAGCCAAATTTGATTTACAGTCCTCTTACTCGCAGCAGGAATCCACTTCACAGCTGTGTCAGAGGAAAGGCCGTAAAACAGGGCAGAATTCACTGAATAGGTGCCTCACTGAGGAACGGACAGTTTGCGCTCCATTGCAGTCGTAAGTCAGGGGCTGGCTGTACTATCCCGGACCATCGAGCGCTGCAAGAGGAGGCTCCCTGCCTTTTGGGGATGGGGAGCGAACGGCCAAATTCCTGACGCTGGGAAGAATCAGTTCAGAAGCAGCTGTGGGAAAACCCTCTTGGGGCTCAGAAGCCCCCAAATCCCGGGAATAACTTCCAGCAGCATTTCCCCCTCCCCCCCTTGCCAGGGTCGCCAGTGCCGGTGGGGGGGAAGTTGGCGAGGAGAAGGAAGAGTGGGGTGGACAAGGGATTCTCCACCCTTATGGTTTGCGTTGGTTAAAAAAAATAATAATTACTGGTAGAAAAAAATAATCACTAGCAGGGCTGCAAGTGCGACAGAACACTCTGTGTGTGTGTGTGTGAGAGAGAGAGAGACACACACACAATTCAGGAGCTTGAAAGCTTGCAGTGTTTGCAATGTGTGGCTGGCAGGAGAGCCGCCAGGTTTCCCCCCTGCAGATTTTCTTCCACTCAGTTCCATGAAAGGGGGGCCTGTCATGCTACGCTTTTGTGAACAGTGGAGGGAACTCGCTGAATCACAGGGTAGCAGAGTGGGAAGGGCCCTGGGAGCTCCTCTAGACCAACCCCCTGCCCTAGCAGGAGACTCTCAGCCATTCCAGGCCAATGGTTGCCTGCCCACCACCTCTGGAGGCCAGCGGTTCTACTGGTTCTCCCCTTATTTTGAGAATCGCTCTCAGAATACAGGATGATAGGATTGGAAGGGATCTTGGAGGTCATCTAGCCCAGCCTTCTGCTTAAAGCAGGAGAGCATCTACCATCCCACATCCAGCCTCTTTTTGAAACCTCCAGTGATGGAGCAGCCACGACGTCTGAAGGGAAGCTGTTGTTCCACTGATTAATTAACAGAATCACAGAGTTGGAAGGAACCTTGGAGGTCTTCTAGTCCAACTCCCTGCTCCAGCAGGAGAGAGGATAGCCTTCCGGACAAGAGAGTCCAAGGCCACCTCCATCGTTCCTCCTCTTGGGAAAAACCTGAAGGATCATTATTGTTGTTGTTGTTGTTATGATTCTGATTAATCGGCCCCCGGAATTCTTGATTGGCCAATTTCAAAAGAAGGAGTGATATCCCTCCATCAAAGGCCAGCTGTTGCATTTCGCCTTCTCCTCCCTAAGCGGGGCGGCTGTGGGGGGTCCTGGCATTTGGCCCCAGAGTTTCCTGCAACCGGCCCAGTTTATTTGGAAAAGACTCGGCCGGGCGCTCCGTTCATGCTGGGAACTTGGTCTCTGCCCAAAAGTGCCTGGAGCCAGCAAACTCAGGAACCGCCTGCTAACCTCCACTCCATCCCGGTTTCCCCTGAGAGTTTGGGGAGGGGGACTTGCGAACATCCTCCGGCCGGGCCGGCCTTCGGAGGAAGAGAGGGCGCTCCGCAAGGAATGTGGTGTTTGCAGAACAAAGGCTCCCACCCCTCAGTGGGTGCCGGACAGGCCTGGCCTACAAAGCCAGGGAGGAGGGATGCAGCGTTCAGCATCCGTCTCCCCCTCTTGGAGGGTTTGTTTTTCTGCCCTGAGAAGAATGTCCTTCTCTTCTGGTCGCCCCACCTGGGCTGCGAGAACCTTGGTGGCTGGGGGGGGGACGAGTCTAGGGGGACCCTTTGTGGGGTGCAGTGTGGGGTGATGATGGCGAAGCTTTGGGGCTGGAGGAGGAGGGAGGAAGGAGAGGAAGGAAGAATGGAGGAGGAGGAGGAGGAGGAGAAAAAAGAAGAATGGAGGAGAAAGAGGAGGAGAAAAAGAAGGAAGAGGAAGAAAAAGAGGGCAAAACTCACTGAACAACTTTCTCACTTAGCAATGGAAATTTTGGGCTCAGTTGTCATAAGTTGAGGACCACATACAAACCAGAGTAAACTGTCCCTAAACTAGAGCTGCAAAACTTGGCACCCAAACTGTAGAAACCGAGAAAGTTGCAGGCAAGGCCCCTGATGTTGCCATCCAGGAAAGAGGGGCCCTTTTTGAGAATGGGGGGGTCTCCTTTCCTTCCCCTACTTATGGCCTCCCCCCCCCCCCTCAGGGCATTGTCCTCCTTCTTCCTCTTGTCATCCAGGCTCCGTTTTCCTTTGAAGTCCCCTCCGGTCATCTCAAGAGGCCCCGCAGCCTCTGAAGTGCCCTCTTGGCAGCGGAAATGTCCCTTTGGGGCCGAAGGAGAGGGAGGGGAGGGAGAGACCACCACAGTGCAGTACTGAGGGACGGCCTGAGGAGGAGGGGAGGAGGAGGCGGAGGCCCATGGGGGGGAGGGGAGCTCCTGGTCTTGTCCCTCCCAGCCGAAGCTCCAGCCAGCAGAGAGGGCCCTCAAGGGAGGGCAATGGCTTTGACCCAGCCGCCAAGAGCAGTTGACACCCAAAGGAAGGTCAGCTTATCTCAGGAGGCTCCATCACAGCTGGGCAGCTGGAGGGCCCTAATCAGCAGCGGCTATTCTGGGATGCAGGCCGGCCGCTTGGGAGGGACGTAATCCAGGCAAAGTCTTCGCTGGAGGAGGATCCTTCTGGGGCTTTGGGTGCTTCTGGGTGAGGCAGGCGGTGGAGCAAAGGAGCCGGTTTGATCCACACCCCGGAGGGGTGAGGCTTCCGGATGTCCCTTCCCCTCCCCACGTCTGTGACCCAAGGGAGGATGGCATTCGGATGACACTCAGCAGCCCTCTGTGCCTTGACTCTCTTTCACACTCATTCTGTTCATTGGGAATCATTTTTGTCGAGGAAAAGACAAAGAGGAAAAGGAAAGAAAGGGAGCAAAGGCAAAGAGGGAGGAAGAGAAGAAGGAGGGAAGGAAGGAAGGAAGGAAGGAAGGAAGGAAGGAAGGAAGGAAGGAAGGAAGGAAGGAAGGAAGGAAGGATGAAGCAACAAAGAAATGAAGAAAAAGGATGGAAGAAAGGAAGGAGGGAGGGGGGAAGGAGTGAAGGAAGGACAGACCTTCATTAAAAAGTAAAACAAAAGGAAAGACAGTCTAATCCCCGGGGGATCCATTTAATGACCATGGGAGAAAAGGTCTTAAAATCAAATGGGGTCACCTGATGGCTCTCTTAACAACCGCATTGCTCAGTGATGCCATTGTGGTCGTAAACCAAGGACTGTCTAGAGAACCTGCTCTGGTCCTCATCCCTGCTGGGGATGCTTTGAGGTGCCCACCGGCTGCCTCTTCCTCCCACCTGTCTGCAAGGAACTCTGGGAGACGTAGTTCTTGAGAAAGGAGCTTCCCTGCTCACACTGAGTGATTTTCCGCTCTGGTGCGGGTGCTGCAGCGTCTGGCATGGCCAGGGCACACCTGGGCACACCTGGAGCCGTGGCATCATCCCGAGGGAAGGCCCAACCCAGGAGCCCACAAGCCAGCCCCCCCCCCCCCCCCCGCCGCCGCCGCCTCTGGATGCTCTTCCAGGGGCCAAAGGGATTTGCTGGCCCAAGGAAGAAAACGGCAACTGGGGAGGAAAACTTTCCCTGCCTTTTCTCTGAGAAGATGAAAGCGGATCTTCCTTTGAAGCTTCTTTCAAAGGGAAAGGGAATTTCGGGGGAGGGGGAGAGGAGGGCAATGTTTCCTCACAGACTGAGTGAGCAGGTGTGCTCAAAGATGGGCGAGAATCCCATTTTTCCTCCCTCCCTCCCTTCCTACCTGGCTATTCCCTGCCATGGGGAGGGGGTTTGACCTCGTGGTCCCCCCATGATGAAAAGTTGGTCCCCAGAGCAGGGGAAGACCTGTGACCCTGGCAAATCCTGCTTTTGTTTTGGTACTTAAAGCTTTCAGGACCAGGAGCCTTCCCCAAATTTGGCTGGCATTCCCCTAAAATGGGCCGAAGGAGCTCAGCGTCCCCCTCCCCACTGCCAGAGCTTGCTACCAACCCTTCCCCCCCCCAGCCGCTTGGCTGCCGCCTGCCTGTCATGTGGGGGCTGCGCGTGAAGGCTGACCTTTCCCGGAATGGCCGCCTCAGGTGACCGAGGGGGCTGCAGCCAGACGAGGGAATCCAACCGGGCTGCAAGTGTTTCTTTTGTTACTTGTGCGGGTGTTGTGTTCCTGCTTAAGCCCTCCTGGCTCCAGGTGGCCACCCCCATTATTCTTTGAGCTGGACACACCTACGATTCGCCTGGTTTTCTGGCTTGGACTGTTGTGGGGGGGGCTTCAACTCCCAGAATTCCCCAGCCATTTATTTTTGCCACCGTTGTTAAGAGAACGTAGCTCCCCTCCGCTGAGTTTGTCTGAGGGAAGGTGGCCAGGGGTAGCCACTTCAGCCGGGAGTCCTGCACCCGACAGGCATACATGCTTGTTGCCAAGCGCCCAGATCCTGACCGTGTGACCCTGGTGAGGCTGTGAGAGTCACAAGTGGAAGGACACGTCATGGGCTTTTGAAAGCTCAGTCACTAAGCAAGGGGTTGTAGGAAGAGGATTGCCTGTTTATGCTTCAGGTTTAAAACGGAAAGCCGCGTCTTGCTTTGCGGTTTCTTAGGAATCCGTCGTGACCCATTGCAGCAACCGGGACGGGAGGGAGCTTCTGAAATATCAAAGGTATTTCTATCACGGAGCGATGCCCACCGTGCCAGCGAGGGAGCTCCGTGCCAGGGGGGCCTGGCGTGGAGGAGGCCGTGCTAAAATTAGCCAGCATGGGGCAAGCATCCCATGCCAGCTCCTGACACCCCGAGCAACATCCTTAATCTGGAGTAAAGCATCCATTCAGAGAAGTGGATTGCCAAGAGGAGGGAGCTTCCTGGGATCCCTTAGGAGCTCCTTTGCCCTGTTTTTGAGCCAGGTGCCAGGCCAGCAAACGGAGGAGAAAACCCAGGCTTTGCTGATCTCTGATGCAGGAAGAGGAAGGGATTGGCCAGTCTGCCAGCGATGTTGGGAACCGGTTGAGCAAGAAATGCAGTTGAGCCCCTGAATTCACCGGTGCCTTTTCCCTCTGCAGAGGCGTCTTGTGTAGGCTGGTGACTTGCTTGGCCAAAGGCTGGGAGGCTGTGCCCTGAATACGTTAACACAAAAAGCGGACACACAACCTGGGTTGCATTTCAGCCTCTCCCCTGCCTAGCAAGCCTGACGGGGACCTCTGTAACATAAGACAAACTGTTTAGATCTAAACCAGACATTCCTCTTCTAGGGAGGGTTGGTTGCTTTTGCAAAGCAAAAAACCCAGAACTTCCACCTGTGACCCTCTGGGGTGTCCCTTGTCGCTTTCTGCAACAGAGGTGGACAGAAAACTTCTGGAGCTGGACAGGATTTGATGCTCTCGGGACGGAAGAAGAGGTAAGACGGGTGGGGAGCATGGACCCCAAGGCTGGGGCCTGATCTCTTTGGCAGCCCCTGAATTGTGCATGGATTTTTTGGGGGGAGGCATGGAAGGGATATAAGATTTTGCTTTGTTATTTTAATGTGTGGTGGTTTTAATTTTTGTGAGCCGGCCAGAGTCACCTCTGGACGAGATGGGAGGCATATAAATGAAATAAATTAGATGATCATGATCTTGAGAGGGAGGGACAGATGATTCAGAGGCTACAACAACATGGCTGCAGCTTGGAAATGGAACTGAAAATGTGATCACAAAATGCATACAATTGTGGGGTGGAGATCTTGTTTGTATTTGTATGCTAATCATTGCCATTATGGGGAAGGACTGCAAAGCCCATCCTCCATTGCGTGCCCTCTCCCAGACGTCAGGCAGAGTGGGCCACTCCAATGCAGCCATTGTATGTACATGCCTGTTGCCAAACGTCTGAATTTTGATCACATGAATATCTAATGCTGTTGTGGTCATAAGTGTGAAAAATGCTACTGTCACTTTTTCTGGTGCTGTTGTAACTTGGAGAGGTCCCTAAACGAGTGGTTGTTAGCCGAGGAGTTCCTAGGGGCAGTTCTTAGCATGTTCCCTCTGTGTTCCTTAAATTGCCGTTCTCAGACCTGGATCCCCACCGAATGGGTCCGATCACAAACAGCTCACCTGTATGGAGGCAGTGAGGCTGCATTCTGGTGCAATTCCACTCTGGGGCTTTGCCTGCAACCTTCACAAACAACAAAAGACTTATTTTTGCATCCACTCAGACTAAAAGCCCCCAATCAATAGTCAATAAGTGGACTTTGCTGGATAGGGTTGCTATTCCCAGCTCTCTTGTTCTCCTTGGGTTTGGTTGATGGGGGCGGATTGAATTGGCTGCAGGTTCATTCAGGGCTCTTTCCAAAGTGGGCCTTGAGTCATCCTCCTCCCCCTGGTCTCCTGGCTCAGGAGCAGAAACCTTGCAGGTGTCACTCGAGTTCACTTGAGGCATTGGGTATGTCTAGTCTAGAGGGAAAAAGGACCGGGGGTGCAGGATAGCAGCCTTCCCGTATTTGAGGGGCTGCCCCAAAGAAGGGGGGCTCCACCCATCTTCCAAAGCCCCAGAAGGCAGGACAAGAAGCAACGGATGGAAACAAACCAAGGAGAGAAGCAGTGGAACAGATTGCCACCAGAAGTTGTGGGTTCTTCCTCCCTGGAGGTTTTTAACAAAAGATTGGACAACTATTGGTCTGGAATGGTATAGGGTGTTCTACTTGAGCAAGAGGTTGGACTATAAGACCTCCAAGGTCTCTCTGTTAATCTCTTATCTAAGAAAGTAATCTAGGCAGGGGGGAGATTGGATGACCTCTGGGGACCCTCTCTGCTGTAACATTGCTCCTCTGGGGCTCCCTTCTTCTAAGGTATCTGAGGGTCTCGGCTTGTAACGGGGGCTCACAGGAAGATGAAGAGAAACTTCCAGGCAAAAGAAACTTAGCTGCTCCAGGCTTGGTCAGGTTGCTGAGGACAGCTCAGGAGATCCTGGTCTGTCAGCATGGAAACCAGAGATGGAGGCAGCTTCCAGGGTGGCCCAGGGAGTGGGGCTGACTGTCTTTGCCCACAGTGGGGGAAGGGCTGCTGGCAGGCGCTGTCACTGGCCCTCCTGCACAAAGAGACAAAACAAGAGTTTTGCAGCATGCTGGATGTGACTGGAGTTGACAACCAGATTGTGAGGACCAAAAGAAGCCCCAGCATAGTTGTTGTTTTTTTGCAGACCAGAAGGGTGGGAGAGCATAAAGTAAAGTGGATGACCTCGATGGTGAGATGCAAAGCAGCAAGAATTAAATTAAACTTCTGTGAAGTCCACAACAGGCAGGTAACATCCCCAAGAAGATCAGACATGGGTTGCCTCCAAAAGTCGTGGATGCTCCATTACTGCAGGTCTTTAAAAAGAGAAATGGACAATCACCTGTCCGGAACAGTTTCCTGCTTCAATAGGGGGGCTGGACTAGAAGACCTTCAAGATCCCTTTCAGCTCGATTACCTCTGAGTTTCACTGAATTATAAGAAGAGGGGGGAAATGGTGCAATCAGATTTGCAAAATTCTGCTTTATTATAATAGTGGTTGATTTCCTGGTATTGGTGATCAAGCCGTGATCTGGCCCAGCCAAATGCTGGATTTCTTTTTCCCCAGGTGCAAAGTAGCTGATTAGCAGTGAAGGGCAACCTGTTTATTCTGTGCAGCACAAAGAAATGTCCATCACAAATCCAGATGCAGCTTTGATACACGTTGGGAGAACCGAAGCCGAAGACCAGAGTTGGAAGGGGCCTCGGAGGTCTTCTAGTCCAAGCATTTCCACGTCCGGTATTTTCAGCTCTGCCAAACTTTCCAAGGCTTTGGGGTGTGGGTTGCCAGCGTGGGTAGATACTTACAAGGTGCCTGCAGCTGGCGTGTTTTTCTGCAGAAAATCCCGGTGCAGATGGATTCCGGCATGTTTCGTCCTGCTCGGCTGGGGGTTTTCCAGGCCTGGGCGCTTTCAAAGATAGGACAAATTTTGGGAATAATGGATGGGTTTGCTGTGGAATAGGAGTTTCTGCATCTTTGTGCTGGGGTTCAGCAAGTGGTCCCTCACCTGTCAAAGGACCTGAAATTTTGGGAGGTGCAAACATTCAATGGAGTTTTTGCAGCATTGCAAAGAAAGAGTTGGAATTGGCTGCAGTCTTGGGTGGCGCATCCCTCGTAATCCGATTAATTAATGGTGTGTTTAATTTCTGGTTTTCCACATCCTAGTTTCTTTTATTTGGCACTGCTGTTCTTCTAGCTTTTACTTTCTAAAGGAAATGGTGGTGTGAGGCTTCTGGCCTTGAGCAGACAGTTGGACTAGGAGACCTCCAAGATCCCTCCCAACTCTGCTATTGTGTTATTCTCCATTCCTGGGCCCCACCTGTCTTCACATGATGCTGGCCTGGCCCTATGGCAGGGTTCGTGCATTGAGTCATGCTTCCTGATCTATGAGCAGCCTCTTGCATCAGCCAGAAGGATGCTCTCCTTCCCAGGTTGGTTCCCTTTGGCCTCCTTAAGCAAGTCAGACTTCCTTTTTACTTTCTCCCCGCTCAGTTCAACTCAACTTTATTATAGTTCAAAGGGCCTAAAGCTGCTTCCAGACAAAATCTAAAGCTGGCATTGGACCAAATGGCTGAACACATAAAATATTTAGATCAACATTGCATAAATAACCAACCTGCAATTAGAAAAAAGAGAAGTGAAAGCCGGTTGAAATTTTGATTCTGTGAAGCATTTCCTGAAGCAGGACAGACTTTATCGTGGTTGGAAGAAGAATCTTCGTTTGTTTTAGACCAACATTCCTAGCTATTATCATTATAGGCATGAGCAGGTTCTGTTGGATCCCAAAACCAACCCATGAGGCATTCTTCTCTGCACATTTAAACTAAGAATGGTGGCTTGCATAGCCTTGATAGATTAATCACAGGAGCCACTAAACCATGTGGGAGACAAAATTGAAGATTTTAAAATTCTTCCAACAATCTGCAGAATATTTTTCCCAGCAAAGCTGAGTTGCTGCCAAGACAGATTTAAAGTTTGCTCATCACCTGCAGCTGATTCCTGCCCTGGCAAAATTAAAAAAATTGGATTTTTTCCTCTTTTTTTTTTGCCTTAATTAAGGGTGGGGGGAGTCGGTGATGAAACTTTGATATCTCTCAATTACACAATCCATAAGTTTCTGGAATAGGGTTCAGCCCCAGGGTTTAATTGGTTTTGTTCAGTCCTGTTTCTTTTAAAATTATTATTTTCCTTCCAAAACTTCGTAATGGGAATTACGGGCAAGAAACAATAAAAATGGATGCTTCCCAGCTTGAAAAGTCATAAATCCTGTTTGGGAAAAGTTAGACAAACTGAAACGGCTTTGTTGCATCGTATCAAAACTGCTCAGCTATACAGAGACATCCAGTGTGCAACTGTAGGCCTCCCTCAACACACTATTTGCCAATTGATGTTGTGGATGCTCCACCACTGGAGGTCACCAAGAAGAGACTGGACAACCATTTGTCTGACAATGCATAGGGTCTGCTGGTTGAGCAGGGGGTTGGACTAGAAGACATCCAAGGTCCCTTCCAACTCTGCTGTTATTTTATAATCCCAGCTCATTTCACCCATGGAATGGCTTGCCACCAGAAGCTGTGGGTGCTGCAACACCAGTGGTTTTCAAGAAGAGACTGGACAGCCATTCATCCAGGATGCTACAAGGATTCCTGCCTTGGTTTATAAAATCCTAGGGCTGGAAGGGACCTTGAAGGCCTTCTAGTCCAACCCCATGTGCAGGCTGGGAAATCCTGGGAGTGGTCAAGACGGAGGAACATTGCTGGGTTTGCTTGAAAGGGCGGGAAGCCCACCCACCATCAGTTTGCAAGAAAGCAGCAGAACCACCATCACGATACATGGGAATTTACCCAAATCCTCATCTTCTTTAAAAGGATTTCAGAATCCGATGCCAAAGGGATTTGTTGCGTGCGGTCAAATTTCCTGCACGGACTAGTTTTTCCCCCCTCAGGACATGACAGCTTCGCTTGTCATAAAGATCTACTTCCCTAAAAGGGAATTGCATTTTTTTTTTAATCTCCAGACAATCCCCATGAGCTTCAACTTTTTCCGGGCATGTGATGCTCACACACACTCCCAGACTTGTTGGTGCTTAATTGTGCCAGGTGACACATCAGTTGCACAATTCACTGCCGGCTCCAAGGCCTCCTGGCCAAGAGGATGGTTGGAGCTGCAGTTTCTTTGCTGACTTCCTTCCAAGATGGTTGATCTACCTGGGCAAGAAGGAGCAGAGCAGGGGGGGACACCTCAACTTACCACTGTTTGTTTAGTGGCCATTTGAAGTTACAAGTGCCCTGGAAAAAAGGATTGTTTTGCACACCTACGGCAGTTGCAGCCTTCTCCCCCCCCCCCCAGTCATGTGATCAAAATTCACCCGCTTGGCCAAGGACTCCTCATATTTATGACGGTTGCAAAAGGATCATGCGATCCCCTTTTGCGATCTTGTGATGAGCAAAGTCACTGGGGAACCAGATTCTCTTCAGAACCATGTAAGTTAGCTACTGTGATTCACTTAACAACTCTGGCAAGGAAGGTCGTAGAACGGGGCAGAACCCACTTGGCTGTATCGCTTAGCAACACACATTTTAGGCTCAATTTTGCTTGTACTCTAGCCATAATTCTTTTCAGCCAAATCACCTCTGGGTTTTGAAAATAGATGGGCGTCGTTGAATATCGATTGATGGTGGCCTGAGATTCCTTTCAGAACCAGCAATGAGGAAAAAAATGCTTCTTAGAAACCTGCATTAATGGATTTTTTGGAAGAGAGTTTCAGCCAATCAAATGGCTTTGCGATGTGACCGTTCTGCGGTGGAGCTGACCGAAATCCCCAATCAGTCCTGAAGGTCACTTGAGGATCTGTTGGTAAACGCAAGGGTTTTCTGGCTGAAGTAGATTTGCCATTCGGTTCAGCCTTGCTGGCATCTCTCGACATGTGGAAGGTTCCCTTAGACAATCTAGCAAATTCAGTGGTTGGTCGGATGAAGGTTAGGGAGTCACTTCCTCTCTTTTTTCAGAAAAATCTTAAAAATGTGTCTGATTGCGGGGACCAACCTTCACTTCCTTTTTGAGGTCGTTCACCTGCCATTTAATTCGGGGAAGACCCACCAGGTTTGGGGGGGGGGGGGAAGCGAGGAAGAAATGTATTTATTGAGTAGAATACAGTTGTTGGGCTCTTGCATCACACCCAGACCTCTTTTCAAACCAAAAGAGAGGAAAAGAGAATGAAAAGCTAAACTTTCTGACTTTCAGAATTGAGGAATAGAAGTGAAACGAAGCTGTGGTTAAATTAAAATTAGACTTTGGGGTTTAAGTCCCACCCCATGCTTGCAATATGAATAGAAGTTCATCATTTACACTGCAAAATGTCCTCCTTTAGTCAGGAAAACACATCAGCTTGGTTGCAGAATGACAACAGAGGGGGAAAAAACTATTAGAAACGAGACCGAATGGAGATAAAAATGATTAGAGGCAGATTCTTATTTTCTCTATTATATGGGGGGTGGGTGTTGGTGCCCTCCAGACTGACATTTTTTTGGGGGGGGGAGGAGTTTTCCATCTGAGATCCTGAGATTTTATACCAATTCTCAACTTTGGTTCGAAGGGAGTCCTGAACAGCCTTTCTTTTGCCGTCCCAAGTGTTAAAAGCAACAACAACAAAAAAGAGAGGACTGGACCTGTTATAGAACAATAAAGAGAAACTCAGGTATTCCTTGACTTACAATCACAATTGGAGCTCTGTTGCTAAGTGAGGCACTGGCGAAGTGAGTTTTTGTCTCATTTTTGCAATCTTTTTTTCCACAGTTAAAGTGAATCCCTGCAGTTGCTAAGCTAGGAACAAGGTTACTAACGGTTCCTAAGTGAATCCGGCTGCCCCATTGACTTTGCTGGTCAGAAGTTTGCAAAAGGGGACCACCCGCAGCGACTGTCGTAAATTGAGTCTGTTGCCCAGGGCCTGGATTTTTAACCCGAGGGATGCTGCAGCGGTCATAAGATCCTCAGTGCTGTTGTTGCTTAGGTGACTAAACGAACGGCCGTAAGTTGAGACTATCCTTTGGAAGAGGGGAGAGCTTGCTCAAGCAAGCTTGCTTGTTGACGTTGTTGGAAGGGAATTGCAAAGCAGACGCGGTTTGCCGAGTTGTATCGGAAAGTTTTTAAGAAGAAGGGAAAAAACCCACCCAGAACCAGGAAGAGCAACGGGACCCAGGACAGCAAAGTTGTGATAGGAACTGTGTGACCCTCCCGGGTGCCCAGGAGGAGGAGGAGGAGGAGGAGGAGGAGGAAGCAGCCCCCTCCCCAGCTGGGGCAGCCCTGGAGAGATTTCAAGAATGGAGATTCTTCACCAGCACAATTGACCTTCCTGGTTGCCATTCGTCATGTTAGCCCCACTGTTGGGAAATGGGGGGGGGGGGGGGGGTTGCCCGCTTTGTGAACGCCGATCCCGCAAAGGGGGCCAGGCTGGGCGTCCTCCCCTGCAAGGCGGGTGGTGGCGCCGTTGTTGTTGTTTCAACCCCCAACGAGAGTTGCTCGGTGTGTCTGTGTGATGCGCAGAGGACTCGGGGACCTGAAGCCTTGGGGACTTCACTTCCCAGAATCCCCCGGCCATCAGACCCGCGCGTAGCTGGGCGGGGAGTTCTGGGAGTCCTCGACTCTGGAAGATTCAGAAGAAGCCCGTTTGCGCACCGGCCCCGCATCGCGAGAGCGGCGACCCGGGTTCCGCCGCCGCCGCCGCCGCCGCCGGGGTGGAGATGCGCGGGACGACCCGGTGGGTGAGGCAGGCGCGCCTCCCGGAGGGCCGGAGAGCCCTCCCCGCCGGGTGACGTCAGCGCCGCCTCAGCCCCTCCTTGCCCCCGCCCCCGCCACACCTCCGTCGCCGGCCAATCGCCTCTTAAGCCGCCGCCGGGACCCAGACGCCGCTCTTACCGCCCGCGACCCGCCCGAAGCGTCCCCCTCGCCGCCTCCGCGAGCCGAGCCGAGCCGAGCCGAGCCATGGCTTCGGAAGGGAAGGTGAGCCGGCGCGGCGTCCCGGGCGGGAGTCCGGAGGAGGCAGCAGGCGGAGCCGGGCTTCGGCTGACCGCCGGCCAGCCGGCCGGCCGGAGCGGGGGGGAGGGGGAGAAGAGAGGAAAGGGGTGACGGAGAAAAAGGAGCGGTGAAGAAGAGGAGGGTCGAAAGAAGGGGGGATGGGAGAAGAGGAAGAGAAGGACGAGTGGGAGAAAAGGAGCCCGAAAGAGGAGGGAAAAGCGCCGCCCCCGCCTCCCCTCTTCGGCCAGCTCGGAGGCGCCGCGGACCCGGCCGTGCTGCTGCAACCCCAAATCGCGGGAGGCGGTCGGTCCTGGCAGCTCGCGTGCGGAGGGCTGCCCGGGTGCGGCTGGGGCTTGCTTGCTCTGGGAAGCCACCCGACACCAACACCAACCGCGATGAAAACTGCTGTCAAGTTGGCCTTCACCCTGCAAAGTCCGAGGGGAATCGTCCTCCTTGCTCTGGGCTGGGGCCCGGATTCAAAGGATCCCTCCTCCATGGCCAGCAATGTTGGCAGGCGGGGGGGGGGAGGGGGGTGTCTCCCCCTCAGGACCCCCAACTGCATCCCCACTTTTGGCTTAAGTTGGAAACATCTGCCAGGAGAACGGAGTTAGCAAACAGCAGGCGGAAATCTGAGGCCCCAAGCAAATGTTTGCACCAACCGATAAAACAAGGTTGGTTCCTGTGAAAAGGTGCTACTAGACACTCCAGTATTTTCACACCGTGACGGCACAATTAGAGGTGCTGACTTTTACCATTTGTATTTATTCAATTACAAAATTAATTTGTAGCCCATCTCACTGCAAACAGATCAATTTTTTTTTCATGTTTTATCCTTTTCTGAGTTAGGGGTTTTTTGGTTAGGGAGAAGCCTATCTTTTAAAAAAATTAGCCTTAATTGAACTTCCAGTTCTAATGTTAATTTGTTTGTGTTGTTTTCTTGATTGGTTATATTATATGGAGCCCTGTTTTGAGGGAGATGGGCAATTGAGAGAGAAAAAAAAGAAAAGAAAGAAAAAGAAAGAAAGAAACAGGGATGTTTAGGTCAGCAGGAGGCTGAGCTTGAATGAGTTTAACGCCTCCATTGTGTTGGCTTGGAGGCTGTTTGTTTAAAACTCAGAATTGCTAGGTTTTTCTCTTTTGTTTTGTTTTTACTTTAAATGATGCCAAGCCTGTCATTGCAGGAGAAGGTTGGGAAAGGGGGTGTCTTTTGACTCAAGTACTTAGCTGGGTGCTTAATGGCGGAGCTCTATCAGCTTTGTTGGAGAATAGCAAAGATTTGAGACAAACATCTGCCTGTTTCGGGGAGATCTGAGCATCTGAAGTCTAACTTGACAGGCCATCGCTCTGAAGTCAGTTTTCAGTGCAGGGATTGCCAGGCTTAAATTGAAAGCGGGCTGTCAGCCCTGCAGCTCCGAGGAGAGTTGATTGTTTTCTTCTAGGTGATTCTGACATCCATGCTAGGCTCATGTGTTTCTTTGGAAAAAAAAAATACAACTGCACCACCATCATCAAAAGATACTTGAAGTGGTGTGCAAGCTTCAGAGGAAGTGGTCCAAGATTGCTGCGAAGGGGCCTTAAGGACCACCCGACAGTGACGGTGAGGAAGAGAGGAAAGTGAAGCCTTTTTATGTTGCAGAAAGAAAAGCAGGGATGATGGGTGAGGGGGAAACAGCGACCCCTTGAAGGCCTCAAACATTGGATAATATTTGAGGAAGGCCCTTGCTTCTTTTCCAAAGCCGTCCCGAACTGGCTCCTTTGCTCTGGGTTGCAGGGTTTGTACAAAGCTAAACGTGCAACAGAATAACATTTCTATGGAATGGCGTAGTAGGGTCTCCTGCTTGAACAGGGAGGTTGGACTAGAAGACCTCTGAGGGTCTTCTGACTCTGATTCTGTGCACTTGTTAAGGTGGGACTTTTTGCTTCTGTTTTGAATTTGCAAATTTTGAGGGGCTTCCCCACAGCAGGCCAGCCCCCCCCTTTAAACATCTTGGCTTCCTTGAAGCCAATTTTTCCTCTATTTCCAAATGTTTAGCATTTTCTCTCTCAAGGACTTTTTATCCAGCTGGTTCTGTCTCCCCTGCTTGGCTGGAGAGGTAATCCCCCCCCCACTGCAGAGGGCTTTGACCGGGTGGGCGGCTTCTGCTTCCCTGGCCTTGATTCTTTCTCCCCACCCCCCCACCCCATCCTTTTTACTAATAAGAATGGGGTGTGCTGCACCAAGGCCACACAACAGTCAGCTCCACAAAGCCAGCCAGCAGGGAGGGACCCTGAGAGTGGTAGTGAAGTGCCAGACTTTGGAACGGCTTGTGGGAAGACGTGACAGCCAGGAGCACGCCACTGCGTAATATTTTCGAGGGGGGAGGATAGCCCCCTTTGCGAAAGAAAGAAATCCCCTCCGTCTCCCTCGGTGCTTGGTCTGCTCTCGGCCAAGTCTAGGAAACAGATGCAAAACCATCTTCTTTTGAAGAAGGAGAGGGGATATACAAATATATAGGGGAGTAAATTTCCTTTTTCCAGATCCTTCAAAGAGGTTGGAAAGACAATAGGGCTGACTTTGATCTCCTAGGCAGAGGCCCAGGGGAGTTGCCCTCGGGGCATTGTTGGGAGACAGGAGAATAATAAATATTGGTCAATGGATGTTACTGTGCCTTGCTCGCTTGCTCCAAGGGTCACTGCGCTGGGAGCTTCAGCCGGCTGGAAGGTCAAGGAAGGTGCAATGGGAAGGCTGCGGCTGGTTTTAGTCCCCAGTATAGAAAAAAAAGATGCGGAGACTCTGGAAAGAGTGCGGAGAAGAGCAATAAAGATGACTAGGGGGCTGGAGGATAAAATACAGGAAGAACCTTGAGAAAGAGGTCTAGTTTAATGAAGAGAAGGACTAAGGCAGGGGTGTCAAACTCAAGGCCTGGGGGCCACATCCGGCCCACAGGGTGATGAGATCTGGCCCGCAGGGCCACCCTGGAAACAGCGAAAGACTGGCCTGTGGTGCCTCTGCCAGCAAAAACAGAACTGGGGGGGGGGGGCTGCACAGCCCTCTTGAGCTCTGTTTTCATTGGCAGAGGGTGACTTACAGGAGGCCGTTGCAGCCGAAAACGGAGCTCAGGAGCCACCACAGGCACCCCTGACACGAATGATGTCGAGCTGACCACACCCACTCTGGCCCTATGAAATTGAGTTTGACACCCCTGGACTAAGGGGTGACATGAAAGCATCTTCCAATATTTGAGGGGCTGCCCCAGAGAGGAGGAGAGGGCCAACGTGTTCTCCAAAGCCCCTGAAGGATGGATGAGAAGCAATGGATGGAAACTCATCAAGGAGGGATTTCCTGGTAGGGAGGACAATGAATTCATAGACCGACTTGCCTTCAGAGGTTTGGGGGCTCCATCCCTGCAAGTCACCAAGAAGAGATGGGACAAGCATTTGTCTGGAAGGGCACAGGTCTCCTGCTTGAGCAGCGGGCTGGGATAGAACACCTCCAAGGTCCCTTCCCACTGTTGTTCTATCATCCCAGGCAAATTAATTAATGGAATAGCTTATCTCAAGATGTTGTGGGAACTCCACCACTGGAGGTTTACAAAGATAGCCCTTTAACCAGGATGGGATAAAGTCTCCTGCCTTGAGCAGGGGGTTGGACTAGAAGACCTCCAAGGCCCCTTCCAGTCCTAAGATTGTGTGATTTTTGAGATACACATGACAGATGGAGGGAGGGCAGGATGGAGGGAGGAAACCACTCCTGCTGTTGTGGATGCTCCATCGCTGGAGGCTTTCAGGAAGAGATGTGGACTTCCATTCCCAGAATCCTCTGCAAATGCTAGGAGGGGAATTCTGGGAGGAGAAGCCCAGAAAGTAGAGTGTGGTTAGGGCCTTGTGGCTGAGCTTGTTCAAACTTGACTCTGAAAATCAGCCTGAACATCAACGGCCATTTGTGGATGAGTCAGGAGGAGCAGCTGACTCAGAAACGGTTTCCTTCGCTTGACCTCATTTGCTGGTCTTCCCCCCTCACCCCTCAGGGCCTGCAATTGGGAAGAGGCCCTCTGCACATGTTTGGTTCCTCTGGCTGTTTTTTGCCATGAGCCCATGACCAGGAAAGCAGTTGGTTATTTTTCTCACTGCCTTATTCAACCTGTGATGTTTTTGTGGGGGAAACAGCCGGTGGGGAAAAGAAAATGCAAAACTTCCCCATTTGGCAAGAACAATAAAAGCAGCAGCAGTGACACTATGGTAAGATGGGAAGGGAGCAGTGCCAGTATTAGAGGAAAACCATACCTGGCAGTCGAGGAAAAATGGTGCCATGGGAAGAAAAGGGGAAAAGTTTTGGAGAGGTTTCGGAAAGCCCCTCTCCGTAGTGCTGAAAGTGAGTATCTTAGGGTTGGCAGATGGGGAGCCACCCTGAAAAAGTCTTTGCTCCCAGAGAACCCCATGGCACCCCCTTCGGAAGGATCAGACGGGATGTAAAGTTCGAGAAACTCTCTTAGGACCCCAGCAAGTAAATTGAGAAAGAAATTAACATGCTAGAACACACCTGGTGCCCGCCTTTCCCCCTCCATCGCCTTACTATTTCTCCTGCACATGCCTGGCATTTGAAGATAGACTGCCACAGAAGGTGGGAGTTCTCTTGTTCACCAGCCAGCATCCAGATCCCCTGTGCAAGCGTTTTGTCCATAATGTGGCTTGTTTTGGGCTTAGCACAACAAATGTCATGTTTGTGATGTTCAGCCTTGTTGGCATCATAGGGTGCTTGGGAAAGTTTACCACCACAGAGGGGTAAAATTGAGAATTTGCTGAGATGGGCTACTTATTTGATTAGAGAATGGCCCTCATTAAGAGCTGCTAATGACTGGAAACTTTAAGATAGAAAATGATCTTGCTGGTTCTGGGGTTTCAATGATGAGGAAAAAAAACCAATTATAGAAAGAATTGTGCTGCAATCATGAAGAGGTTAAATTAGAGGCATTGACAGATTTTTATAGCTTCTGAGATACAGGATAGAGATTAAAATATAACTGCTGAGTGGAAGATCAGAAGTCAGTTCTTTATAATGTACCTGCTTTTTATTATTTATATCGATCAATCCATATTTCTTAACTGCTTTTTTTCCTTATCTGTTCTTTTGTTTTCTTTTTGTTTCCTTTTTTCCTCCTTCTTTTCTTTCTTCTTTTTTAAAGATTTCCCACTTTTTCACCTTTTTTTTGAATGTATTTTATTATCTATGCACAATCTTTCATTTTTTTTTCAAAAAAACCTTATTTTTTAAGAAAAGGAAAAGTTCACCGGGGCTGTGTGAGATCAATTCAGGAGAATTAAGTAATTTATTATTATTATTAGTATTCCTGGGTGGAGTAGCAATTTGAAATATGGCTGGCAAAAACACATCACCCTGAAGGCATGCTTATTTTAACTTTTTCTTAAAAAAGGAAACAGAATGCCAAAGAACAAGGCATTTATCCTTTCTTTTCCCTCTCTTCCTTCTCTTTTTCTTTTTTCCTTCCTTTCTCTCTTTCTCCCTTCCTTCTTCCTATCTACCTAACATCCCCTTCCAACTCTTTTATTCTTGTGCTGTTCTGTTATTCCCCTTCCCTTAACTGAGGATTGGCAGAATTCAAACAGGAGGCCCTGCATCGGCCTCTCCGACGGTCAGCTGGCAAAGAGAAGGCCAACGGCCGCTGCAGGCCAAACGGGGACATTGTGTGCCCGGTGGACAGTGTCGCCCACTCACTGGCTGCCAGGACATGCCTCTCCCCCCATCCACCCCCCCTGCCTAGAATCTGAGGCTGGTGGACGTGGGAAGAGGCACCCAGCCCATGCCTGCTCATGCAGGAGCCTTCCTGAGGGCTGACTGGCACAAGGGGGCTCCACGGTGCCAAACTCGGCCCCCGGGATGCGGCCGTGGGGGGGAGCGTAGGAGAGGTGGGATTTCAAACCTGGCCGCTTTCTTAATCTCCTTTCTCAGCCTCTGGAGCCTGGGGGTGAGTGTGTGCCCACGTTCGTATTTTTGGGGAGAGGTGCAGGAAAGTCTCCCATAAAAGTCTAAGGCTTTCTACTTTACCCCTTATTTATTTGGCCACACAAGAAATTGGTCTTCAATGCAGAAGCCCTCAGTGTGCTCGCAAAACAGCAGAAAGTATATTAATAATAATGGCAGCCACTATAGTAATACTGTAGCCCTCCACTTACAGGAGTTTATTAGTGACTGTTCGAGATTAAACCAACACTGAAAAAAGTGACATAGGACTGTTTTCCACTCTTATGACACTGCAGCTTCCCTGCAGTCATGGCGCTTGGCCACTGACCCGTATTTATGATGGTCACAGGGTCCCTGGGTCATGTGATCCTCTTTTGCAACCTTTTGACTGTCAGAGTCAAGGGGGAAGCCAGATGCGTTCAATGACCGTGTGGCTAACTTAACAGCTGCAGTGATCCACTTAACAACCGTGGCAAGAAAGGTCGTGAAAGGGGGAAAAATAAGTTCATCATTTCCCTTAGCAACAGAAAAAATTGGGCTCAATAGTGTTCGTAAGTCAAGGACTACCTGTATGAAATAATAATAGCAGAGTTGGGAGGGTCCTTGGAGGTCTTCTAGTCCAGCCCCCCCACTCAAGCAGGAGAACCAGGATGGTGGTGGGAGGATCCATGAAGCCTCTTGGTTTGCATCACCTGCCTTGGAACCTCCCACTGCCTTTCGGTCTCCCTTTACCCAGCTGGTAAGACTTTTACAACATCGTTTTACCTGGAAAGGCGGCTCCCACAGCCATTGACATCATCCACAAACACACAAACACAGGGGTTGCTGTTTGAGCAGCTGCTGTGGTTGGGTGTCCCAGCCCTGGTGCAGCCAGTCTGCCAGCCCCTGACCAGGGGTGTTTATTGGGTGGGGGTCCAAAGAGGCTGTTTGGGGGACAGGAGGGGGGTTTCCACCTGATTAATATTGCCCCTTCCCCTGGCCAAAATATCATCAATGTGTTTTTTTTTAAACAGCCTCATTTGCAGGTATGTGTCACTTGCGATTACATGGCCAGGGGGGTGCTGGCATGGTTGTAAGTGTGAACAGCAGTCCTAAGTCCCTTTCATCAGTGCCGTTGTTACTTTGGCCAGTAACTGAATGGTCGTAAGTCGAGGATCGCCCATCGTGGTGGCGCAGTGGCCGCCCGGAGGAGGCTGAAGGGGTTAAATTTGTAAGCGGCTTAAGGGTTGCAGGAGGAAAAGGAGCCGGAGGAGGCCAGGCGGGGAAATTTCACTGGACAAACCAGCCCTGAACAAAGAGCCTGCTGGCTGGCTGGGTTTTTCTTACCCCTGTTCTCGTAGGAGGGGGGGACAATGGGATGGGGTGGAGTTGACAGTTGTGTTGCAACAGAGTGGAGGAGGAGGAGGAGGAGGTTGTGTGGGGTTGTGTCCTGGCCTGCTCTGAGCAGCGGCTGCCAAAGGGACGGTAGACTCGGTTCTTCACCCTGCGAGTTTCCTGGTCACACAGGCTTTTGCCTCAGCCTTCAGCACCAGGGAGGAATCTGATGGCAGAAGGCCAGATTCAAACCTGGGCTCACCCAGTCCTCCTCCTCCTCCTGGGCGACATTGTAATCATAAAGTTTGCCAGGAGGGATGGTGCTGCGTCATCTTGGGTCTCTGGCACAGCCGGGAGCATGTGATTGCGGTTGCGCACGTTATACAACCGGCAGGCGGGTTGAGGGGGCCGTGGTGCCTCATGCTAAACCTCGAGTCCCCTGCTGGCTGGGGGCCAGCGACGTCATTGCTTCCCTTCCAGGAATCTGCTGCCCGAGTTCAACGGAGGTCTGTGTGGCTCCCTCCAAGGGGCTCCCTTTCATTTGGGCCCCACCGTCAAGCAGGGAGGTGCGGAATCCGGTGCGTCTCTCAGGCAGTCAGCCATGAATTGGGTTCATTCCCAAAAAAGAAAGGCCAGCTGTTCATTTTGGTTTGCTGGATAAATCCAATCACTTTTGGGGGCTTTGGCCCTTTGGGGTTATTTCCTTCTTTCCTTCCTTCCTCTCTCATCCTTCCTTCTCTTCATCCCTCCCATCTCTGTCTCTTTCCTTCTTTCCTTCCTTCCATTTTTCATCTTTCCCTCCTTCTCTCCAACCCCCCATCTTTCTCCCTCTTCCTTCTTCCCAATTTTTTCTTTCCTTTCTTTGTTCCCTTTGCCAATTTTTTATTTTTTTTCTTTCTTTTTCTTTCTTTTCCTTCCTTCCTTCCTTCCTTCCTTCCTTCCTTCCTTCCTTCCTT
>BLBF01000057.1:224630-239162 GCA_015471245.1 Laticauda colubrina
AATAGAATAGAATAGAATAGAATAGAATAGAATAGAATAGAATAGAACAGAATTCTTTACTGGGCAAATGGGATTGGACACACAAGGAATTTGTCTCTGAAAAAGCTAAGATCTGAGGGGGGGAACCCTCCGGAATGCCACCAAAACTGATGGGAAATACAATTAAAGGTTGTTTTCCTGATTCTATTTTGCTTTTTCTTCCTCTGCTAGATTCAAATGCCATGGATGTCCTATCTCAGCATCGTTGCCATCATGGGCTTCGTGGCATTTTTCGAAATCGGTCCAGGGCCCATTCCTTGGTTCATTGTGGCGGAGCTGTTCAGCCAAGGCCCGCGTCCTGCTGCCATCGCTGTTGCAGGGCTGTCCAATTGGACTGCCAACTTCATTGTAGGGATGGGCTTTCAGTATGTGGCGGTGAGTGTGCAGCGCTGAAGGGCATCGGAGAGGGACATCATAAGCGTGGTCAATTCCGGGGGGTCGGTCTGTGGCAAAGTGACCAAGAAGTGGGAGGGCATTTTGAGGCATCTAAGCTTCCTTCGGCTCTTCCCAGTTTTACATCTTCCTTGTATGTTACACCATCCTTCTTGAGAGAAGTAGAGCCACCAAGGATGGCTGGGTAGACCTGCTACTTTTGTATTCTTCTGAAAGTGGAACTAGCTACCCAACTGCCCTCTCTACGTTCTTGAGGAACTCAGTGGCTGCTTTTACATCTGGAAGAATAATAGAATAAGGGAAGGGAACCTGGAGGTCTTTTAGTCCAATCTCCTGCTCAAGCAGAAGAGTCTATTCCATTTCAGGCAAATGGCTATCCAATCTCTCTTTTAAAAACCTCCAGCGTTGGGACATTCACAACTTCTGGAGGCAAGCGGTCCCACTGGTTAGTTGCTCTCCAGAGGAGGTTGTCCACCCAACCTTCTTGACTTGGCGGTGGTGGGTCGAGTCATCCCTAGCTAGCCTCCCTCTGACTCCACATGAAGCAGAGCCATGATGCCCCCCCCCTCTTCTTCTCTTGCAGGACTTCTGTGGGGCCTATGTCTTCGTTATCTTCACCATCTTGCTGGTCCTCTTCTTCATCTTCACCTACTTCAAGGTGCCTGAGACCAAGGGCCGAACCTTTGATGAGATCGCCTCTGAGTTCCGCCAAGGGGGTGCCGCCCATGGAGACAAAGCCCCAGATGAGTTCCACAGCTTGGGCGCCGACTCCCAGGTCTAAAGTTCAGGAGGTGGGCAGGCATCTCCTCCACCTCACTCTTGTCCTCCTGCCCATCTTCCTCTCCACATGCTTGTGACCACGCCAGGCCCGGGGCGAAGAAACCTATTTGGGTCCTGACTCCAGCCCCACAGCCTGGTCTCTGGGCAACGAACCCGCCTTGTAGCTCCCTAGGAAAAGAACCCTCAGCTGCTGATCTCGAGTCCAGGATTTCAACGTTGCCAAAAGCGTTCAGAAGCACCGGTTCCCCTCCATGGCCTTGTCCTTGAGGAGACGGCACTTCTGCCCCCGTCCTGGCTCTACTCTTTTTTCCTCTTTGTTTTATAAAGGAGAAAAAGCACCTCACCTTTGCCCTCCCCCACCAAAAAAGCCCCTTGCGTTGCCAGAGGCAGAACGTTGAACGCAGGTTAAATGCAAGATGGGGGAGGGAGTGGAGAGCGGAACTTCTGAAAGGACCTGAGGGGGGGGGATTGGGTGGGTTCTCCAGGCCGGCCTTTGAAAAGTTGGGGAGAAGAACTGAGTTAAGGCAGGGACGTTCTTTGAGGAGTGGCAGTCACATCCTCAGAGGGACGGTGTGGGGTTTTTTTTTTTACAGGTGGGGGGAGTGAGAAAGTACAACCCCCCCCCCCAAAAAAAAACACCCAAAAGATTTAAGCCCTTGGTTCTTCCCCCCAGCTTATGGAGGTTGTTATCTAACAGTCAACAGAACATTGTTTTTGGCAGGAACCAAGTTCTTGGCTGCCCCTTCCCTCTGCCCAAGGGTCCACTTGCGGGCCCTCCCGGCCACCCTCCAGAGCGAGGGGAGCCAAGGGAGGCGAATGAAAGAACTGAGAGAGTTTGGGAAGGGAAGACGATGCATCCCCTGGCAGAGCTGCGGCCGGCAACCTTTGGGGTGAGCGGTAGCTGTCCTGACCTGGGGGGGGGGGGAGGTTTTGGCATTTCCCAGTTCAAGCGGCTGAAGGTTCCAGTGCTTGAGAGGACCCTGTGAGGTTGGCCTCCCACACCTGGCCCGCCCTTGCTGTAGGTGGGTGGGTTGAAATCCCCTGTAGGGGTGGGGGGGGGGGAAGAGGGCGAGGAACAGAGAAATTCTTCCCCTTTCAGGAAGACGTTCCCTCAGATTCCTGCCCAGGGTGAGGTTGGTCTAAGTCCAGACTCCGCCAGGTGCAGGGCGGGTGGTCCTGCGTTCAAAAAAAGGACATTTCCCTGGCTTGGCTGAACTCGCCCCCAACTGACGGCCTCTGAAGGGAGAGGAGATCTCTCTGCCCTGGAAATTGACCCCCAAAAGCCAACAAACAACTCCGGAAGTCCTACACTGGGGCAAGAATGTCACCCACCCACAAACACCCACCCACATCCTTTTCCGGCTCCCCATCCACCTCCTTGCACCCACTCTGCAGAAGAGTTGAGGAAGATGCCGTTCTGTTGTCTCTTGGTCTTCGGCAACTGAACTCACTCAACACCCCATTTTACCCCCCCCCCCAATGAGAATAGCTGCACCCTTTTTCCTAGCTTTTCTAGACTGAAAAATATTTATATTATTATGTATGTATATATGTTTTTTGGTTTCTGTCTCACATAGGCAGGGTGATAAGTTATAGCATTGTTTCCAATAGTGTATTTCCTTCAAATACTGTATTCTTGAATAGTTTTAGTTTTTCTAGCTGTCATTAAAAGCTGTATTTGACTGCGATAAACTCATTTTTTTATATAAAGTATCTCACCTGCACTGTAGCAGAACTTGTTGCACTGATAATGTTAGGTTTTTCTTTAGTCTAGTCAGCCAATCTGGTTTAAAAATATTAAAAAAGGCCTTTCCTGTTTTGTGTTTGCTAGTCCTTGACAGGTTTGCAAAAAGAAAGAAAAATCCTGAAGCAAGACAATTAAATGCGCCTATTTAATAATATATGTATATTTTATTTATTTGTTTGTAAACCGAAGGCATTCACATAACCGCACTTGAATAAAAGAATGACATTTCTAGGCTGTTGTTTTTTTAAATGCTAACTTTTGTGTTCTGCTGTGTTACTGTGTGAGGTCAAGGATGGAGGAGGGAAATCCCTTTCTGAAGTGCCAAGGGGAAGGGAGAGAAGGAAAGCCAGAAAGGACACGAGGGGATTCTGGGAAGCGATTGCTGCATCCCAATCCCGGACAGTCATTCAGGATGTTTGGGGAGAGGCCAAGTCCTCAAGAAGAACAGCAGGAATATGGAGCAGATGAGAGAAAGGAGTGGTTTTCCCGCTGCTTAAAAGGAAATTCAGAAAAGCAGCCATGCCCACAAGATTTGGGGGAGGAGGGATCTCCAGGTGGTGATTCCCCCCCCCCCCTCCACAGGCTTTTAGAGGTTGCTGGTTTCCTAAACTTTTTAAGTGGCAGCAGGAGCAACAGGATGGTGGTTAGGGGAGAACTACCCACTGAAGGACTTGATTTGGTTCCTCAAACTTATCTGCTGGGTCTTAGCCTCCCCGCCCCTCCAGAGAGGGCAAAAGAAGCCAGAGAGAGTACCCTTCTCCTGATCAACAGGGCCAGAAAGCCTGCGCCCACCCGCACCTCTGCTCCAGCTGCATCAAACCCTCTGAGAAACGCCAGAGACACAACATTCATCTGAGTCAGTTTGAAATGACATGAACAATAAAAGCGTGGATTTAACGAACAATCAGAAGTAGCTGGCACCTCCTGCAGCCAAATCGTCCATGGGGGGGAGGTCTTTGGATGGTGCATGTGTACAGCCCCCTTCCCACAGGGTGCAAAACAGCCTCCTAGATGGGTCCATCCATGCCTTTGGCTGCTCTCTGGGAACTCATCCCAGCCTCAAACTAAAATAAATGTGAAAAAGTCCTGCTACTGGGATAATTGCAAAGGGGCTCTCTCCGGAAATGGCTTCCGTCTCCCCCCCGATTCTCCTCTTCCCAAGGCGGCTTCGATTCTCCTTCACGGGGCTCTGTTTCTATCATTGTTTCTCTCACTTCCATTTTTTTTACTCAAGCACCCTTAAAGCATAAGGCCAAGGAATCAAGGAGAGGCAGGTGAGAAAATAAAGATAAATAGAGAGAGAAATTACAAAAATAATCATTACCTCTCAGGCTTTGGGCCCTTTCGTTCAGACCCAGAGAGGTTTATGGTTTGCTGTGCGTGGGGCGACTACGGCCAGTGGTGCCTCTTCAACCAATTCTGGCTAAACAGACCTGGGTTCTGCAGGATGTGTGAACCAAGCAGCTACCCTGCTGGCCACCCCTTGGGACATACAGGTGGTCCCTTGGCTTACGACCCCAATGGAGCCCAAGATTTATGAAACATTTGCTAAGTGAGTTTTGTCCCATTTCACGACTCTTCTTGCCACTTTGGTTAAGGGAACCACATGGTTCTTAAGTGAATCTGGCCTCTCCCTGGTCGTTGATCACATGACCCCGGGGACGCTGTAGCTGCCATAAATGCAAGTCAGTTGCCAAGCAGCTGGACTTTGATCACGTGACCCCAGGGATGCTGCCACGGTCCCAAGGGTGGAGAAGGGACAAGTGCCTTTTCCACACTTTCACGGTTACCTGTCCCTGCTCCCTTGCAGGTCACCTGGATCTTGCCTCCCAGCAGGGTTGTGCAAGAGTCCTCCGGCCATTGTCATCCCACAGAGACATCAGACAGACCCTTTTCGTTAGAACCGGAAAGACGGGTGGCAAAAGGAGGCCCAAGACGAGTGGTGGCTGGTGGCTGCTTACCTTGAGGGAGCCGGGAAAAGCTACTTGGCCTGTTCTTCCTTAGACTTGATCAGTTTGACCAAGTGGTAGAGCGATTCGTTTGGGTCACGTTTGGGCAATGACTGTGTGGTTTGTAGAAATCTCATCACAAATTCATCCGCCTGGAACGAGGCACGTTGAGAAGGGGGAGAAGAAAGGAGGGCAAATAAAGTTAAGCCCTTGTCAGAAAGAGAGGAAAACAAAAGCAAAACCACAGCTGGTTTTTTTTCCCCCTTGCAAGTTCAAATATGCTTGCTGCCTTTCTTTGTGTAGACTAGGGAAGAGTGGATGTAAGATGTTTCCTCATGTTCTTTGATCTTCCTTGTCTAGAGAGGAGGAGGATCGGGGGTGACAGGAGAGCAGCCTTCCAATATTTGAGGGGCTTCCCTGAAGAGGAAAAGAGGGTTGACCCATCCTCCAAAGCTCCAGAAGACAGCACAAGAAGCAACGGATGGGAACCCATCAAGGACAGAAGCAACGTAGAATTCAGAAGGAGCTTCCTGACAGGACAATAAACCAGGGGGACTGATCCCCTCCAGAAGCTGTCAGCGCTCCCTCACTGGAGGCTTTTAAGGAGACATTGCACAGCCATTTGCCCAGAATGGCCTAAGGTCTCCTGCTTGAGCAGGGGATTAATTGGAGTAGAAGACCTTCAATGACCCTTACAACATTCTGTTATTTTCTTGGCCTGGGCTCTTCTGTGACTTTTACCTTCCAGCATCTCCCCCTCTTCAAGCTTTACAAAACTAGCAATTTTTTCCAATTACCTTTGCCAGATTGTGGACCAAGAAATGAAACATGGCCAATGCGTGCAGCAGTTTGGCCTCCTTCTCTAGTTGCGGCCTGAGAGACGCTTCTCGGAAATGCAAGATGGAGTTCAGCATCTGCATCGCTTCAGCCCGCTGCTTCTCATCTGGAGGAAGAAGAGGGAGAGTCCCAACTGAGGGGAAGGGTGTGAGGGACTCTGGGGGAGGGGAAGGGGGGGTTCCTTACCCAGTACGTCCTCTTCTATCCCGTCTTCTACAGACAGAAGGTCAACCTCTGCAGGAGTGATCAGTTTTTGGTACTGGATTTCAACGAAGTGGCTGAAGTGATCGTACCAGAGATCGACCACCTGAGGGGGAAAACGTGGAAGCTCCAATAATAATAACAATAAGGAGGGTTCTTTGAATTTAATCAAGGGGGCTGGGTGGCATGAGCCTAACAGTTTAGGGTGGGGTAAATCCTTAAATCTTTTAACTATTTTTACTGCCTGAGAACTCATTCTCACTTGCATCTAAACTCCCAACTGGGTCTGTGGGGAGGTGTGTGTGTGTGTGTGTGTCCACTGACCTCACAATACAAGGAATCCACAACGTCCATCTTATTCTGGTGGGAGAATACGTTGGCCATGTGGAAGTAGCCTCCGGAGACGGCCACGTTGCTCGTTGTCCCAAAAGCACAACATGCAAAATATACCTGCAGTGGAATCCATTGGGGAGGAATTGAGAGAGACACAGAGTAAGGCCCCTTGGTGGAAGCTGACGGGAAAGGCGGTTTGGGGAGGGGGAGTGGGGTAGTTTGGTAGTGAAACATTCGCAAGAAAACCACCAAGCTCAGAGATCCAAGGGCCCTGCAGCCTTTCTTCTCCTCCGCCGCCTCCGCAAACCCCACTCCCTTCTAGCACTGATAAAAGTTACGTAGTTGGGCCATGAGACATCTGCAAAGAATCCTCCAAGCTCAGAGAGTCCCCAGGGCCCCACTGTTTCACCCTGAGCTGCAAACGTTCTCTTCTCTTGATACTCCCTGGTCAGTTTAGGAGGCTGCTCTCAGTCCCTGGACTTAAACTAAAGTTCCCATCTGATTCCAATCAAGTTGGGAAGGCAAGAAGTTCTCAATAACCTCTCCATGTTACGCGAACCCACTCTGTGGTTGACCCAGGCCTGAGCCCAGCCCTCACAGGGCTTTCATAACTGGAAAAGATTTCAGTCCCTCTGAGTCTGGTTTTAATTAATCAAGAAACGACTCTGCCTTTTCGACTCCCCCTGGGTCAGACTGTGACCCCCTCCTCCCTCCTAGAGTGGCTGCTCCTTCTGAAGCACCCCTCCCAAGGAAAAGAGAAAGACCCCCAACGGGTGCCTCTGCCTGCTGAGCCTCACATCATTGGCCAGGTGGTACAAAGACTCATCGAAGTTCCCTTTGGCGGCGTGCAGGAGCCCAAGGTTGCGATACAGCTTGGACTGAATGGCGTAGCTGCAGTGGGTGTTCTTGAGGACAATCCACTGGCCCTGGGAGAGGTACTCTTCACCTTGCGACAAGTGACCCAGGCCTGGAAAACCAACAGGACACAGCCACATTATTCAAGGAAAGGAAACCAGCGAGGAATCTTGGTCTGTGCAGAGACAGAATGCCTGCTGCAGGCACAAACCTCAGATCCAAACTACTTTGAGAGTGTTATTCCTGACTCAGTTCAGAAAAGAACAGTGAAGTTGTTCATAAAGCGAGGCATCATGTGACCGGACCCAATTTTACAACCATCTTTACTGTGGTTCTTAAACACATCCAGCTTGCCCCATTGACTTTGCTTGGCAGAAGCCAGCTGGAAAGATCACAAATCAGGCCATAAGCTTAAGGTCACTTTTAAATAAGATAGGCAACAATTTAATAGAGGGGTGGATATGACAGATATGATATGATGTGATGGATGATATAGAGATTGATGGATATATAGAGAAGATGGAGACAGATAGACAGACAGACAGACAGACAGGATAGCAAGATAAGAAGACAGACAGACAAGCACCCACTTCTCAATCATACAACTACAGTTTGCTGCAACAATAGTATCTTTAAAGATGAGTCATAACTCAATTTTTCTGGGGCGGTTGTCAATTTCAAGCTATCGTTCAAAAAACGCTTGGTCATAAGTTGAGGCCTCCTTCCCTAACCCCCCCCCCTCCCCCGAGCTCACCCAAGCTGGTCTCGGCTAAGATGATGTAGGCAGGAACCAGCTCCACCGCACTGGGGCCATAGATGCTGATGCTGAATTTCAGGGAGTGCAGGGCGGCTGGGATGGCATCTTCGTAGTGGCCCTTGATGAGAAAATTCTGGGCCGTCTCGTAAGTCACTTCAGCCAGGAATATCTGTGTGGGGAGGTGTCGATTGTTGTTATTTTCTTCTAGTAGGTTTTGAGGAAACAGGTGTGGTACATGTGGTCCTCAACTTACAGCCATTTGTTTAGTGACTATTTGGAAGTTACAATGGCCCTTTAAAAAGGGACCATTTTTCACCCTCGACACCTTGCAAGCATCCCTGTGGTCCCATAATCAAAATTCAGGCGCCTGGCGACTGACTTGTATTTATGATGGTCACAGTGTTCGGGGGGGGGGGGGTGTCACATGGTCCTCTTTTTGTGACCTTTTGACAAGCAAAGTCAATGGGGAAGTTGGGTCCACTTCACAACCGTGTTCCTAAATTAACAGCTGCAACAAGAAAGGTTGCAAAATGGGCCAAAGCTCATTTAAGAACTGCCTTGCTTAGCAAATTCTGCTCTCCCCAGTGGTTGTAGGTCGAGGACCGCCTGGCCTACCTCTCGGTTCCGCCTCTGCTCCTCCCCGAATTTCCGCTCCTTCTCCGAGGTGTAGAAGGGGGGAGCCGCCCGCAGAGGAATGAGCAGCTGGCAGATCTTGGTGTGGACGCTGACCCAGTCGGCGTTCTGGTGGTCCACGTCACTGGCGAAAGGCAAGCAGGGGGAGAAGAGTGGGTAAAATAATGTCCGCCTTGCTTAGCAACAGGAATCCTGGTCCCAGGACTGCCCATATTGCCAGGTAAGAAGACGAAAACGCAGGTAGGAACGCATGGAATGGGTGCTGGGCTTAAGAAGTGGCAGCGGCACTGAAAAGAGCGACTGGCTGAACAATCCTGTGGAGAAACATCACGAATTGAGGGGGGGGGGGATTCACTTAGCAACAGTCTCAGCCATGAACATTTTGGGCATAAGTTGAGGACTATGTACTTTTGGGCTCTTTCCCTGCATATATTATTGTTGTTGTTGTTGTTTTGTTGTTGTTGTTGTACAAAGTCTATTTTACATAATTTTTCACCTGTTAACATTCTTGTGACCTACTTTACAGCTAAATCTTTGGCTGAGTATTGAAGGCCTGCACTTGGAACGGAGAATTACAGCAGCAAACAGTCCGTTGCAACGGCTGCAACCCACCCGGGCGCTTCACCGGACGGAGCCCCGCCTGCCGGCCACTCACCAGTAGTAGGTGACCAAGCAGGCGGCGCAGCGGACGGTGGCGGGACCGAGGCAGAGCTCACAGCGCCGCTTCTTCTGCCGGGGCTGAGCCAGAGGCACCAGCCACTCCGTCTGCATGGCCATCTTCTCCCGCCGCCGTTGCTAGTGCCGCCGTTGCCAAGGGAGGGGAGGGACTTCCGGCGACCGCCATCATGCTCGAAAAACATCCATCTTATACGCCATATCCGCTTATGATTTCCGGAATAGCGCTCTGATTGTGACGGGCGTGGCGCACAGGCGCAACAAGTAGCAGCCGTCATGCCATGAAGCGCTTGGCTAGAAAGACCAACCTCGAGACACAAGTTCCGGTTGCTTCCCGGAAAGGCGCTCTGACTTAGACCAGTGAGAGAGGCGGGACTTTTGGTGGAGGCCATCGTGACACAAGGCGCTTGGCTGGAAAGAGCCACCTTTTCGGTTATGCTTCCCGGAAAACCGCTCTGACGAGTTCCCGGAACGATAGTTGCACGCAGGCGCGGGAGGAGGGGCTTCCGGCCGAGTCGACAGCAATGGCGGCTGCGGGGACGATGGTGGCGTCCTGGGAGCGGGAGGCGGCGGCGACGGCCGAGGCGGAGAGTCGCGTCCGGGCCTGGGCGGAGGCGCAGCGGGCTGGCGGCCGCCGTGTGGCGCTGGTGACGTCCGGCGGGACTCAGGTGCCGCTGGAGACCCGCGCGGTCCGCTTCCTGGAGAATTTCAGCAGCGGGCGGCGCGGGGCGGCCTCGGCGGAGCGCTTGGCGGCGGCCGGCTACGGGGTCTGCTTCCTCCACCGGACGCGCTCGGCCTTCCCCTGGGCGCGCGCCCTACCGCCGCCCGGCTCGGCCCTGCTGGACTTGCTGCGCGTGCACGAGGAGGAGGGGGCGGTGCGCGTGCGCGACGGAGCCCTCCCTGCCCTCCTGCCTGCCCTGCGCGCCTACGGCCGAGCCCGGGACGACGGCGCCTTCCTGGCCCTGGAGTTCGCCGGGCTGACCGAATATCTGGCCCTGCTGCGTGCCGCCGCCCGCGCCCTTGCCCCACTCGGTGAGGCCCCGCTGGATGCCTGGGAGGGAGGGAGACGTGCAAAGGCCTTTACATGAAAGGCAGGACGGCAATGCAAGCCAGGCATGTCAAAACACGCCGGCGCATGCAAACATTTGTTATTAGAATAGTTGCAAGTGTAGCTGATGCAATCCATGCAAACACTCAGTGAAAAAGGAAGTTCAATACCTTAAATGCAAATATATACCCAATACAATCCATGCAAACACTACATGCAAACAAGCTAAGACAGGAACTGAAGTACAGTAGCTGGAAATAGAGCCAATTCAATGCATGTAAACACTTACAGTAAGAGTAAATACCATACATGGAAATATTACAGTATATGCAATTGGTCAAGGTGCCCAGGAACCTGGGAATGCTAGACCTCTCTTACGCACTGAACACCTTTGGGCCGGTCCCTCTTTCTCAGCCCAACCTACCTCATAGTCTTTTTCTGTGAAAAATGGGAAGAAGAAGGAGCATTATGTATGTTTTGCCAGCTTGAGTCAATCTTTCTCTCGGTAGAATAATAACGGTTTGCCATATCAGTTCAAAGTTGTATAGTTTTTATTAAAGTGTAGAATTGTCAGCAGACAGTGTTAGCTTTTATGGGGTTTTTTTGGAAGGATGGAGCAGCTGGGTTTCCTTTCATCCCTTTGTTTGTCCCACTCTCTGCCCCATCAGGTTCCAGCGCCATGTTCTACCTGGCAGCAGCTGTGTCAGATTTCTATATCCCGCCTTCAGAGATGCCTGAACATAAAATCCAGTCTTCCGATGGGCCCCTCCAGGTAAGAGATGTCCTTTCATAAGGATGGCAGCTGTGAGATAGAAAAATGGGAAAATTTGGAGAGACTGAGAGAGCTGGAAAGAGGGGCCAAAGGTGACAACAAGAACAGAGTTGGATAGGAGCTTTGGGGTCTTCTACTCCAGCACTCTGCTCTATACCATTTCAGTCTCATCTTAGAAACCTCCAGTGTTGGAGCACCCACAGTGTCTGAAGACAAGAACTTCCATTGAACTCGCTGTCAGGAAATTGTTCCTTAAGTTCTAGGTTGCTTCTCTATTTGATTAGTTTCCATCTGTTGTTAATTGTCCTGCCTTCTGGTGCTTTGGAGAAGAAACCCATCAGAGTGCCATTAGTAGCAATTGTTCCTATTTCTTCTCTGGATTGAAAATGTGTTCCTGCCTTTTGCTAAATTCTCTCTGCTTCCCTTGTTGCAGATAACTATGAGGATGGTACCCAAAATGCTGTCTCCGCTGGTTAAGGAATGGGCCCCTGAGGCATTTGTGATCTCCTTCAAGTTGGAAACTGATCCTTTGATCCTGGTTGAGAAAGCCAGACAGGCCCTGGCCAAATACAACCATCAGGTGGTTGTTGCCAACACCCTGGACTCGCGAAGAACCACGGTGATCGTGGTCACTAAGGAGTCAGAAACCCCATTGTCCATCTCAGAGGAGGAAATCGCCCAAGGCGTAGAGATTGAGGACAAGATTATAGGCCACCTAGTATCCCAGCACAGAGCCTTTATGGAAAAATGATTCCCTGGTGGATAAATGTGATTTTTTCCTGAATTCTCAGCTATAAATTCAAGAGCCAATAGGAACTGGTGATGGTGAAACTGGTGACACTGGAAAGCTTCTATTTCCTGTTAACAGAGATCTCTTAACTGGGGTCCAGGAGGCGGAATCTGACACAGCTTCCTGGTTTCTTTGCACATCTCCAGGCACATTTGCTGCTTTTTGGTGGGAAAGTTTAAAGGACTGGAACATTCCAAGCCACGACTCGCTCTGCGTGATTAGGGTTGGTGTTTTGGAGACGGGGTAGATAGCAACCTCTCTGATTTTTTTTTCCTGCTGCCTTGGTAAAAATCACTCAGGAAAACTTGAAAATGTTTCTAGTCAATTTCTGAATCTCATTCCACCTTGAATTTTAAGCCAGTTTACACAAAATAATAAGAGCTGCTAGATCCATTGGAGTTTGGTGGACCAGTAATGTTCCAATGTTGTCTTTTTCTTCCAAAATGTCTCCATCTGATCTTCTCTGAAGTTAACGTTTTCCTGTTCTCCTGCAAGAAAAAAAAAAGTCAAATGGCTAAAATCTTCCATCTTCTACTTTGATGCTTTAGGAAGTATGAATTTTATATATGTAGTCTTCAACTTACGGCCATTTGTTTAATGGCTGTTCAAAGTTATGACAATGCTAAAAACCGTGACTGACGGTACTTGCACTTACAAACTGCTGCAGTGTCCCCACGGTTACTGGATGAAAATGTGGTCGCTTGGCAACCAACATCCTAAGGTCACGTGATCACCAGTTGCGACTTTCCCAGGGAGCTTTTACTTATCAAAATCAATTGGGGGGGGGCTGATTTGCTTAATGACCAAAGCAAAAAATGGTCATAAAATCAGGCGCAACTGACAGATTGCACTGCTTACTGACGGAATTTCTGATACTGCTTGCCATGAGTCAAATATTTCCTGTACCTGCTCAGTTCTGCCTTGCTTGAAATGGCTATGCTTTCCTGGCCCACCCCAGGTTAACCAAGCCATGTTATGGTTCATTTGTTGCAAGGACCCAACGGTAAAATTGGTCATCCAGCGCTTGCAACCTGACTATAACTGTCAGGCTTCTTGGATTGTGTCTTAAAGTTGACCTGAAAAAGAATTGTGATACTTGAGGAAAGCTGTGAAAAAGGAAGACAATATTCAGAATAATAATAAAAAAATTCAGAATTTAAGAAATTGTATGCCTTGTTCTAGCTTACCGTGTGTGTCTGGCTAGGCAAAATGTGAGGGTTTTGACGTGTGCCCTATATTCATGGGTTTTGTAAACCATGGTTAAAGCAGCTGGTTTTCTTAGTGCAGTGCTATTCAGATGGGCTCTGAGCTCACTTATAACACACGGGCTGTCGCTGGCTCTTGTTGCTTCTTTCTTGGGGAGAAACCAGTAGAACATATTTTTCTCAATTGGGGTTGCTTTGAGATGTGTGGACTTCAATTCCCAGCATGCTTTGCTGGGGAATTATGGGAGTTGAAGTCCACACATACTTAAAAGTGGCCAAGATTAAGAAGCCTTGCTGAAGAGCATTCTAGCAAGGTGGGACATCCCTCGGATGATGCTGGAGCTTGAACCTGGCTTGCCTTCTTAAGACAAGGATTGCATGGGTTGCTTTCTCCCATGTATGCGTTCAGACATTCCTTGTACTGCATTTATAAACCAGGTTTCAAAGTTTCTGTCTCTCTCCGTTTTCATGTGTGGGTCATGGCAGGGTGGGCTACCTGCAGGAGAGGAGCGTCCCCTTCCTCATTTGGGGGCAACCCCACCCCAACTTGCTCAATCCCCTGGTGGGTTCAGTGCCAAAGAAATGGGAAGCGGTTTCTTTAAGGGGGCGTGGCGAGTTGCCAGGGCTCCTGGCGGCGTCTCCTCACGCCTCGACCACGCGTTGCCATGGTTTCACGGCCTTCTCTGCGGGCTGCGCTCCCGCCCGGCCGATGTTGCGTCGCCTTCATGGAGGTAGGCCGGCCGGTGAGTCAGCCTGGGGGGGCAGGAGGGGCGGCGGGGGCCGAGATTCAGCCAGGCTGGAAGCGGAGGGCGCAGGGGAGGGTAGACTGCTCCTGCCCGGGGAGGCTCCACTCAAGGTGCTGCGGTTGAAGAACGTACTCGCCACCGGGTTTCCCCCACGCCAAAAAAAATAAATAAAAATACGGCTATAAATATTTATTGGCTTATTTTATTCCAGTTATATGGACTTCCACCTTGCAAAACTGGGCAAGGATATAACGGGCGCGTAGGTCCCTTCTGTGTTTACGCATAAATGTATGTGAGCTATTTACACACATACACACACACATCGGACTCCGGAATAGCTAAATTAAAAGGCAAAAATTTGCAAGGCATGCAAACATTATTTAAATTGATAAGCCACTGATATCCCTTTGCAAGTGGGATGGCTAGGTAAATAAAATGAAAACCACTCTCCGTGGATCTGTCTATGTGTGCATTATACATAGGTATATATGTGTGTGTATATGTATATATATATTTGTTTTCTTAAGTTTTTGCAGATACTTACATGTATGGTATTCAGCTTTGTTCAGGTATTTTCCCAGGTCGTCATAGTTGTGCTTTTAAAATTGTGGTAACGTTCCGGCAGAATTAGGCTTTCGCGCGTACTTACATCTGTGCTGTTTAGCTTCCTTCAGGTATTCTCCCAGGTCATTGTAGTTCTGTTAAAGTTGTAGCAACGTTTCAGCAGAATCTCATCTGCCATCATCAGGCTTCTGTATGGATATGGGTCTTA
>BLBF01000057.1:254162-325203 GCA_015471245.1 Laticauda colubrina
AGATAGATATAGATATAGATATAGATATATAGATATATATTGATATATTGATTTGATTGAGGTGGAAGACTGGCAGCACAGCCTAACTATTGACTAACTTTATATTTTATATTTTGGGTATTTATTTAGCCAAGTGTGGTTAGACACATGAGGTATTAGTGTCTCCGGCACAAAAGTATTCAATGTTCTTGTGAAACAACAGAATATAATTATAATAATAACTTGATAGTATACAGCCAATAAAAGATGGAAGGAAAACATGATAAAAGGGGTAAATAAAAATCATAATAGACTTGTGAAGGGAATTGCTGGCCCTCTCTGTCATTTTGTCCTTGGACCACACTTCTGTCGGAGCAGATCAGCCAATTTTAAAGAGCTCAACTGGTGATTGACATTGTGATTACAGAAGAAAACAATGAGGAATGACAGGTTGTGAGTTGGGGTGTGTTGTCTCTTTGGACCCAGAGAAATCTCGGTCACAGGCTATTGTGGTACCTTCCAATTTCTGACTCCGTTTTTTTTTTCTCTTGCAGGAAAGATGGTGTTCCCATCGGTTACAAAGGCAGTACTTTTCACAGGTACATTAGCTTTTGGGCTCTGGAAAGCTAGTTTTTTCACACACACACCCCAGGCCCCAACTGGGGCTGAAGGAGATGGTGCTTTAAATGAATTTGAATTACTTTCTAAACCTGTCAGCCACCCCATCTAGTGTGGCCTTAAAGCTAAGCTGTGCAGTATTTGAAACTGAGTCCCATCGAGAATTGCTTCAATGGGCATATTCACTTGTAAGTGTTTAATGGAGGAGAATCGTGCTCGGTTACGCAGGACTGGAACTACAATTCCCAGAACCGCCCAATCGGTGGGGTTCCTGAGCACTAGGATCTCTAGGCCTTTCATAAAGGAATCTGTTTTAGAGGCGATAAGAATCAATTCAGCATTCCCGTTGAGTTGTTCACCATTTCGCCGGCTTTCCTGCTCATTGCTGGGCGATGGAGATGGTCCTTTGAGGGCAACTCGTACAATTAATTTCTTAATCCTTTGTATAGCACATTAAAAATGCAAAAAACCCACCAGTTCCTACCAATGAATGAAACTTGGGAGGAGTCCTCTATTTGTTTCTCTGCATGGCTGTAATGCCTCCATGGTCCCTTCCAACTTATTCTGTTATGCTGAGGTGCTTCACTTAAGTGGAAAAGAATCCCATTCCAGAGTTTTACAACCTGTTTCTAAACTTCCCCAGCTGGTGTTTTAGGCGTCACTGTTGGATACCTCGGCCTCATATTTCTCTTTTCCTTTTCAAGGGTCATAAAGGACTTCATGATCCAAGGGGGTGATTTTGTAAACGTAGGTACTTCAAAGCTGTTTGAAGGGAAAGTGGGCATTTGACTTGGAACTGGAGCTTTGCAACTTGAATATGAATTTGCCAAATTTATGCAGATGAGATTGGAAGTTAGGCCAAGGAACTGGATGTGCATGCCCAAAAACCCAAGCTAAATTTATCAGGAAAACTTAAATGTTCAGACTGAACCTTTGCTGGAAGGAAGTGGCTGCTCTTCTCCTTTCTCCTTTCCTTGATTCTGTTTAACTTCCACATTGCGGAAGGGAAGACAGTTGCAAAGTGAACTCCATCCCCCTGAGGTTTCCTGGCAAGATGCTGGGGCTCCTTCTCAAAAGCTTGCAGAGAGAGAAATGCCTTCTGGGGTGGGGGGTGGGGAGCCAATTTGTAATGCAGCACATTAAAGGAAGGAGGGATTGCAGGTGTCCTTGCAAATGGTATCGGAATAGTAAGAATGTCATTTTTTTAAAAAAAAATTGGTCATTAAAGCAGGCTTATTCCAGCTAAGCAGTTTTATATCTGTTTACCAAGGGAACTGCCCCATGGTTCATGAGTCCTTCCTCCCCTCTTCCCCTTCCTTTCCTTCCTTCTTCTTTCTTCATCATCTTTTCCTTCCTCCGTCTTTTCTCTCAATAGGGAGATGGCACCGGAGTGGCCAGCATCTATCGGGGACCCTTTGCAGATGAGAACTTTAAACTGAAACACTCGGCACCTGGCTTGCTCTCCATGGTAAATACAGATGCGTATTGGAGAGGGAATGCTTAGGAGTGCTCAGTGGGACAGCCACCAGGGTGGGTGATCAAATCTAGGAACATATTTCTGCCTTCTTCCCCTCCGTGATAGATTTGGGGCAGAGGGGGTTCCCTCCTTGGGCTTGACACTTTCCCATCTACAAAAGGAGCTGCAGCCAGGGGGCCCCTTCAAGACCAGGCCCTCCCCCCAGCTGTGTACCAGGAAAGGCGGGGATCCAGAGCATTTCCCTTCCTCCTGGGCTAGCCCCAAGGTTGAGGGTGACTGAGTTTCCTGATTTTTCATCTGCACTGGTGCCTGGGAGGAAAGGGTTAACCCCAGACCCTTTTCCTCTCTTCCCCTTAGCCACTTTGATCAGGCTGCTGGGTTGCTATTTATAGGAGCTCCTGCTCCAGCCTTGCTCAATTTTGGCAGACAAGCAGGGGGTAGTTCAGAAGGACTGGAGGGGGGTGGTCAAGCAGGAAGACCACCACTCCTTTTCAATGCCCAGGTCTTACATAGAACCCAATGCAGTGTTGGAGACCCTCCGAATGAAGACACTTTTGAATTCTCTCCCTGCAATGGCCAGGGAGGGCTGCGTTTGATCGGTAAGCGGGCCAGGGTTGACCACAGAGGAGAGGTCATTCTCCTCGCCTGCCCCTTCCTGCTTTCTCTGCAGGCCAATAGCGGTCCCAGCACTAATGGCTGCCAGTTCTTCATCACCTGCTCCAAGTGTGACTGGCTGGATGGGAAACATGTGGTTTTCGGTAAGTAACCGCTGGCTGGCTGATGGCCAGGGAGCCCTGGTGTACCCTGCCACCCTCTTAGCTCGGATGTGCTATCCTGATCCTTACCCCCGCCCAAAATTCGTGGCAGATCTGCCCTGGGAAATTTCTGTTTTCTGCACTTCCCAAAATGCTTGCTCTGGGTCTCCCGCCCCACCTTGCTGCCTCAGGACCCGCAACAGGTTAAGGGAGCAGCACGGGGAGTTCTGGGACTCAGACCCACAAGTCTTAAACACCCCCCCACCCCCCGGTGCTTCCTTCTCATTCTCCCCTTCAAAGGTTAAAGAGCACACCTGCAAGGCTCTTCCTTGGCTAAGGAATTCAGAAATGCTTGTTCTTTTCTTTTCCCCTGGCAGGTAAAATAATTGACGGGCTTCTAGTCATGAGGAAAATTGAGGTAAGCCGTGCTTGTCTCTGGTTTTGGGATGAAACTCTGCCATCCAAGAAACCACAGAAAAACGAGGCGGTTTTGCTTTCTAGAGGAAACATTATTTAATTTGCTGTTCCAGCCCGAGGCTTCTCAGACTCTCCTATCCTGCCCTTCGGGATTCAAATCCTGCCCAGGCAGCTTAGGAGAGCAACAGGTGGTGTGGAGCCCCTGGTGGTGTCACCTGGCAGACTTTCTTTCTGCTGTTTCTGCCCAAGAAAGCGACAGAACCCAAATGTAGGGCCCTGGGTGCTCTCCGAGTCTGATGGTTTTTCTTGCAGACATTTCATGACCAACTAGGGAACATCATCAGTGCTAGAAGGGGTGGGGGTTGCAGAGAGGAGGAGGACTGTTGGGTCCTTGATGCCGTCTTATTTTCTTGAGGACAGTTCATTACCAAACTCAGTAACATGACCAGTGCTAGTAAGGAATGGGATTTACTCTCGTTGATTTAGTTGGGTCCTGAAACTTCTGCAAAAAAACCACACAGCTTAGAGGGCACCAAAGATTCCATGGTTCAACCCCAAGCTAGAAATATTCTCTTTTTAAGTACCAAATCTACCCAGGTAACGGCTATCTGGGCCAGGTTGCTGTTGCTTTTTCTCCTTTCTGGACAGCTGCTCATCTGCTTTGTGCTCCTTGCAGAACGTGCCCACCGGGCCGAATAACAAACCGAAACTTCCTGTGATGATCGCCCAGTGTGGGGAGATGTAGGTAGGTCTTTGTGCAACAAACTTCAACTCCCAGAATTCCACAGTCAGCATGGTTGTTTTCACGACACAACTCGGTAACATCATCAGTGCTCATGGCTGGCTGGGGAATTCTGGGAACTCAAGTCTGCAGGTCTTAAAAGCTGCCAAGGCTGGACCACCCTGGTCCGCACAGAGCATTTCCATGTGTCCGCAGTGCAGGTCAAAACTGTAGCCATGTTTCTTGCCACTGGGATGGAGGATTGCCCGTCCATGCGGCCTTTCAGCCACAGGGAGCTGCTGAAAGGATTCAAACACGGAACTTACAAGAGTATGCAAGCTTCCTTGGTGTCTAGCTTTGCACAAAGTTCTTACTCTCTAGAAGGCAGGAGACAGTGATGGAAGCTGCTCTGTGCCTGGGACCCTCCTTGTCTGCATTGGGTGTCACTTAAAGGGGAGGCCACCAATGCCAGCCCTGCCCCAGATTCTGCATAGGCTTCAATTCTACAGAAAAGTTAGCACTGGGAACTAATTGTTCACCTCTTTCCTGATTCCAGGTTGATTTTTTTCTCCTTCTGGGGATGCCAAGCAGTTCCTGACCGCTCATCCTTCCCCCCATATTCCATGTGTCTGTTTCCCCTTCCCTCCCTTTGTAAATAAAAAGATTTTCTTACAACATCTGTCCATCATCATGCCTCCAGGGAGGGCCACCCAGCTCTGAGATCCTGTAAATGGGGAGGGCATTTTGCAGGAAGGTGGGGATGGGGGTGGCCATTCAGGCCCTGATCTTTATACCATTTTTCTCTCACCCTTCCCTTCCCTCTTTTCACTCCTGGGCCTGCCAGTTCTAGCCCTGGTTTCCAGTGGCTCCCAAGAGCAAGTAACCTTGAGCCACGGGCAGCATCTCTCACCAAAGGCTGCAGGGCAGGAAGATTGTCACTGAGTCAGCCTCCTTGCCAAACTCCTAACAGAGGGGTTGCTCCACCCCCAATTCCCCTCCCACGGCGGGCCAGTTTGTCCTCGTCCAGCAGGCAGTCCTTGCAGATTGACAGGTGCCTATCAGGAGCTCCTGGAAAAGGCGGCGTAGGAGGGGGAACACTTTGCCCCCCCCCCCCCCGCCATCTGCTTTTGAAAGCGGCAGGACCAACCAAATAAAGACGCAGCCCGTTTGCCCAGAAGCCTCTTGGCCAAGGGTGCCGGTTGGAGGGATGCCCGTATGACCTTGAGGTGGGCCGCTTCGGAAGTACTAAAGTTGCTCCAGCCAGGCTTGAGCCGGAGAGAAGGAGGCCGATCCCGGCCAGCGGGGCGGACGGTAGCGCCGGCTGGGGATCCCAGGGAGGTCCCTCGGGAGGCTGGCTTGCGGGAGTGCCGGCCCGCGCACGGGAGGCTGCAGCGGGCTGCTTCGAGGGGAGATTCCGGGGCCGCCTCGCGCAGCTCCCGAATCACGTGGGCCACGGACTGGGCCAGCCCGGAAAAGAGACTTCCGGGCTCCGCTTCTCCTGGGGGGGGGGGCTGGGCGCCTGGCCAATCAGGAGCCCCGCGAAGGGGCAAACCCGCATGCAGGGGCGCGCTCTTTCTGCGGGGGGAGGGACACGTCGAAGAAGCCAACCAATAGCAGAGCGTGCATTCTGATGGGCGGCTGGCCCTAGCCAACGAGGTGCCAGCGATCACCTCGGTCCGATCCTGCGGCCCAATGAGCCCACGCGGCACCTGATGAACAGCGCGTAGCGGCCAATGAATACCGGCCGGGGGGTGGCGCTTGAGGGGTGGCTAGTGAGTGTGCGCCGCCATTGTGGCCAGTTCGATCGGTATCGGGAGCGGAGAGCGGAGCCCAGCGAGCCCGGAACAAGGGAGCAGCCCCCCCGCCCACGGCCGGCCCCCGAGTCACCATCAACACCGCGCGGGAGGCGGCGCTGCTGCTACGAAAGCCAGTCACCACCACCGTCCACCGACAGCCAGCGACGCCATGAGCAGCGAGGCCGAGACCCAGGCGCCCCCTTCCGCCGCCACTCTGGCGGCCCCGGCGGCCGCCCCGCCCGCGGCGGCCCCGTTGGCATCGCCCACGGGCTCCTCCCCAGCCGTCGCGGATGCCAAGCCCAGCAACGGCGGGAACAGCAGCGGCGGAGGCGGTGGCAACGGAACCAACGGCGGCCTGGGGTTGGCGGCGCCCCCCGCCGGCGGGGACAAGAAGGTCATCGGTGAGGGAAAAAGAGGGGGGGGGGGAGTGGCATGCGCGTGCGCGTGAAGGGGGGGTGGGCGGGACTTCGGGCGCCGCGTGCCGTCCTCCCTTAGTTTTCCTCTCACCCTCCCTTCCCTCTCGCGCACGTCCCGCTGTCCCGTTCGCTGATTGGACGCGCTCTCCCTCTTTCGCTTTCCCGATTGGCTCACCCGCTTCTCCCATTCCTCATCCACCCCGCTTTAGTCGCGCGCCGCGGCCGTTTTGAGGCGGTTCGTGCTGTTTAGCGCGCCTGCGCCGCGTGTGGTGGGAGGGGGGTCAGGAAAAGAAGCGCGTGGGAGGGGGCGGGGCCGGGGCCGAGGAGGCCCAAGATGTCCGCTGCGTGCGGAACCTTTTTTGCGCGCGCGCACCTCTGCGCGTGCGCTGAGCTTGGCCCGGCTCAACGTGGTCGATTTTGGATGCAGGTCGTCAGCCGGGAGAGGCGGGCGGGGGGCGAGCACAGAAGCCCCTGCCGGCTGCTCCCCACGTCCAGAAGCGCCGGTTGCCACCTCCTTCCTTTGTCTGCTTACTGACATGCGCGCTGGGGGCCTGCCTGGGGACAGGGGGGCTTTGAAATCGGCCCCCTTGGCTGGTCTTCTGGGGAAGCGGCGTTGGGGGGGGGGGCTGGTGCTGCTGGCAAAGGAAGGCGTCAGCTGCTGGCTTCGCGGAGCAGATGGCTGCCCGGGAGGGGAGGAGGAGGGGGACAGACACCCCCTCCTCCAGTCCTGGCTTGGCTCCCCTTGCTTGCCTTGGCAGAGCCCGCCTGGCAGGGCTGAGCCCCCTTTGGCCCCCAGGAATCCTTCCCTCCAGGCCCAGGCTGGGCCTTATGGGCAGAGCAGAGGTCCCAAGGTTGCCCCCTGTAGCCTAAGAGGGCATTAAAATTCAACATATAATTAACGTGCCCTTAATATATATTATTTTCAATGCAGGGAGTCCTTGACTTATAGCAGTTCGTTTAATGACCATTTCAAGTTAAATGGCACTAAAAAAAAAGACTTGGAACTGTTTTTCACAGAACCACTGCAGCATCCCCATGGTCACCTCAAGATGCTGGGCAACTGGTTCGTGTTTATGGTTTGTTGCTGTGTCCCAAAGTCATGTGATCCCCCTTGCATCCTTTAGAGAATCCATGGGGGGACTGATTCACCTTAACAATCCTGTTAGTAACTTACCAGCTGCAGTGATTCATTTAACTGTGGCAATAAAAGATTGTAAAATTCTCAACAGACATCTCGCATAACAACAGAAATGTTTGGTTTCATTGTCATAAGTTGAGGACTACTTGTACATACAAGCAACAACGTAATGTGAGATACCAATAGGAGAAGGTGGTAGGAATGATGAAGAGGATCAAGAGGATGTACCCTTAATGTTTAATATAATCTACCCTTAATATATATCACTTAATAATAGAATATTGCCAGTGGGGTGCTGGTTTCTCTGCAGTTTGTCCAGGAACAAAATCCCAGCACATCAGGAGGGATAAACGCTTATGGAGCTTCTCAATCATTCAGATGCTGGTTATCCCAAAGGTGCTTCACCCCCTCCCCCCAAAAAAAGGCAGCTGGACTTTCATGATGTTTTCTGTGAGAATATTCTGAACTGAAGACACTTCTTGGATGAGAAGCAAAACGTTTTGAAAGAAAGCATCAAGAAAGTCCAGCTGCCCTTTTGGGGCGGAGGGGGGGGAGAAGCACCTTTGGGACATGGGGGGGGTGATTCTCCATTGTTACTTCTGTATTGGAAACCTTTCAGACCTGCTGTGATTTTTCTCTGCAGTTCTGGCAGCAGGTTCTTCTTGCAGGTCAGGGCTTTGAAACGAAATTCCTCTCGCTGCCAGAATGAAAACATATCTTTGAATTGAGGATAAGGAAAGCTCTGCTGCTGCTGCTGCAGCTGAAAGATAAATGCATACTGTAGAGCGGGGCTTTTAGGTGGAAAGTCCAAATCAAGAAGTATGGAGGTCTTGAGCTGGGCTGGTTCTTACCATTCTTGCACCGTTTCTCTTTCACAGCAACGAAGGTTTTGGGGACAGTGAAATGGTTCAACGTAAGGAATGGCTATGGCTTCATCAACAGGTAAGGTGACCGGAGTTGGGGCTCTGTGTATCTTCTTACAACTGCTTTGGGAGTTGTAGTCAGAGCTACTTTCAGTTTATAGCTATCTTCTATTGAGTTAGAGACGCCATCGCCCACATGATCCCCCACCAGGTGTGTTGGACCGTTAGTCCAATCCTCCCTGACCAGATGATCTATCGGGGATGGGGGCACCTGGATGGCAGTTGGTCCAGTCTAGAAGCTCACAAGTGGCATCCTGGTTCTTAGGATTAGAAACGACGAGTCTTGCGCGGAAGGGAGCAGATGACTCTTCCAATAAGCAGAGAGGCTTGCAAGAATTGTCGCACACATAAACCTGGTTCCAGGAACTTGAGTCAAACTTATGTTGAAATCCCTATTGTGCCCTCTGACTACTGCATTCAAGTTCTGCATCCAGTTAATCATGCATTCTTTGGATTCTGAGTCATACGTTACCAGCACTCTACAAATAATGCCCAATAAATGCTGAAATGCAACATTTTAACATTTAGTCAAGTTCTGGGCGTTTCCCTTATTTTTATAGTCCTCTCAAAACTGCTACCTAATTTAAGGTGCTGAAAAGGTCCTTCGCCTTTGCACGGCTGGACCACCTGTGACCTGCCCCTTCCCTGTGCAAATCATTCTCTCTGGGCAGGAAGTTTAAAATTACGTGTCCCAACTGTGGCAGTTCCCACGTGGAGGTGCACCACCTGGCAAAATGTTTTTCTGGAAAGGTTGATTGTTTCCTGGTTGCAGCTGTCGACCTCTCTTATGCCAAGTGGTATGATTCATCTGGGCTGGGCTCCTAAAGACTTTGGGTCCTTTCAGGCAGAGGAACCCCCACTGCTTTTATTCTGTCCTATGTAAACACCAGCCTGAAAGTAGAAATTGGGTTTCGAACATAATCCGCACACTTGCATGCCACAGCTCAAACGCACACCTGCTTTCCTGTTGTGTGGTTTTTGCATTCCTGGGGGTTTTGCAAAGCATTAAACATTCATGAAAATGCCTCTGCAGAAGAGAGCTGTCATGTAGCCCACAATACGCCTGGCCTACCTTTCCAGCCTTGGCTGTCTGTTGATTGCAGTCGGGATTGCCGGAGTTTGCACAGAAGAAATCTGAAACGTCAAGTTAATCGTTGTCTCCTGTATTTTTAGCTAGCTCAAGAAAGCGGAGGGCGCAGTCTGGGGATGATCTCTCTCTCCTTGGAAGGGCCCAGCCTGTGCTTGGCCTCTATCCAAATGCAGTACCACTCCTTGCCAGGGAATGCCGGTTCTTTTGTGTCAAATGTTTTCTGAAATGGATCCTCCTTGTTTTGCAGGAATGACACCAAGGAAGACGTGTTTGTCCACCAGGTGAGGTGGCTTGTTTATGCAGCTGGATTTGCTAGCTTTTGAGGAAACGGTAGTGTATTGGAGGGAGAAAGCCTGTGCTGGCTCAGAACAAATGAACTTTTTGAGTTTTTTGAATATAGTTTTTTTTTAAATGGGAGATCTCAGTTAATGCATGATGGCCAAACTAATTCTGAGAGCCTGTGCATGTCCATAGAAGTGCAGAATTCTTTCTGGTTACTTATTTCTTAAACCTCTCTTTAGTATTATTTGTCTGCCACAGGCTTTGCTAAGGGAACATGTGAGCTTGTTGGTCCTTGTCCTGCCCTTCCCACCTTCTGTGTGCTTTTGTCACTGGGACACAGACTTTCTATCTGTTTTGCTTCATGCATCAGTTAGGAACAAATTAATGACATTCCTGTGTGTCTAACAGGAAAAAAAGGTTGGAAATGGCCTAAGGTCCCCTACTTGAACACAGGGTTGGGCCAGAAGGCATTCCAACTCTCTTGTTCCGTATCTGCTGACATTTTCTGTATCCCACAGTTGCCTCTCCTATATTTCTTGTTGACTTTTCAGTCAACTTCCAGGCCACGTTGGTCTCCACCTTCTTCTCAAACACAGAATATGTTCACCTGAATATGTTTCCTTGTTATCTCTAACACTTTCCTCCTCCTCAGACTGCTATCAAGAAGAATAACCCCAGGAAATACCTTCGCAGTGTAGGAGATGGAGAAACTGTGGAGTTTGATGTGGTTGAAGGCGAAAAGGTGGGTGAGGAGCCTTCCTTGGGGGCTGGAGCAGCCCCTTTCCCCAAAGGGAGGCGGCTGGCAGTAAGGCGCTTACTGACTTTCCCTTTTAGGGAGCAGAGGCAGCCAATGTTACAGGTCCTGGCGGTGTTCCTGTGCAAGGCAGCAAATACGCAGCAGACCGTAACCAATACAGACGATACCCTCGGCGCAGAGGCCCTCCACGCAATTACCCACAAAATTACCAAAACAGCGAGAGCGGGGAAAAGAATGAAGGGTCAGAGAACTTGCCGGAAGGGCAGTCCCAACAGCGCCGTCCCTACCGCAGGAGGCGGTACCCCCCTTACTACATGCGTCGGCCCTACGGCCGGCGGCCACAGTACTCCAATGCCCCTGTGCAAGGAGACCTAGTGGAGGTAACGCTTACTGGGTATTCAGATTGCTTGCTCTTTTATTTGTTGTTTCAAGGGGGTGAGGGAGGTTGGGGAGAGGGCCTGCGGAAAGAAATTTGTGTGGAAATCAGAAGTAGGGTTGCATGGCCTCAGCCGGCGCTTGTGATGAAGCTCTGGGGGCTGCTGGGAAGAGGCCTCCCAGCTGGCTCGGAACAAGCTTTTTAAAAAGCAGTGGGTTTTTTTTATTTTAATGGGAGCTATCAGTTAATGCACGATGGACAGACTAGGATTCTGAGAGCTGGCTTTTACGGGCCGGCTCCAGCACGTTCCTCCTCCATCCCGCAGGGTGCCGATAACCAGGGTGCGGGGGAACAAGGCAGGCCTGTCAGACAGAACCTGTATCGGGGTTACAGACCGCGCTATCGCAGGTGAGTCCCTGCAGGCTGTGCCGCCGGCCCTGCAGCATCTGGAGGGGGCCCAGCTGTAAAAGCCGAGGTGAAATGCCTCAAGCCTGACCGGGTTTTTCAGGGGCCCTCCTCGCCAGCGACAGCCCCGGGAGGAAGGCAATGAAGAAGATAAGGAGAACCAAGCAGATGAGGTCCAGGGTCAGCAGCCACCTCAGCGTCGGTACCGTCGCAACTTCAACTACCGACGCAGACGCCCAGAGAACCCTAAACCACAAGATGGCAAAGAGACCAAGGCAGCCGAACCATCAGCTGAGAACACGTCCGCTCCCGAGGCCGAGCAGGGCGGGGCTGAGTAAATGCCGGCTTACCATCTCTACCATCATCCGGGTGAGTGGCAGAGAGAGAGGGGGGGGGGCAATGGTGGGATTTGCACCACTTTGGGAGAACTGGTTGTTAACTTTCTGAGCAGTTTGGTTGAACTGGTTGTTGGAATAAATCTTAAAGGAAGAGAACCAGTTATTGAATTATTTGAATCCCACCACTGGGTGTGGGGAGAGCCGGAGCCTGGTAGCAATGGGAAGAAGAGCGGGCTGCCTTCAGTTAAAGCAGAATAGGCTTTGTTTGGACAACAGATGCCCATCCCCAAATAAGGGCGCTTGCTTAGAACCGCCTGCATTATGGATCCGTAGCCATAATGTCCTGTTGGGGGAGCCCGTTTCCCCTGCGAGTCCCGTGGTTGATTTTCTGCTGTGGGGAACTTGGAAGTGGCTCTTTGGCCCAGTCCTCGAGGAGGAGGCTTCAGGCCTCACCTGAAGAGAAGAAAACAGGAGTGTGCAATTGCCTGTTTTGTCTGCCTGCTGAAGATGTGATCTGAACCTTCCAGCTCTCTGGATTTAATTGCTTTTGATGGGCAAGGGATGGTGAGAACCTTGAGCCAGGACCCACAGTGGATTTTGGCAGTAGGGGCGGGAGGGGGAAAACAAGGTCCTATTACTTCTGGATTTCTTTTCTGTTTCCAGTTTAGTCATCAAAGAAGAGAGTGAGTCTGAAATAAAACAGAATCTGAAATTCCAGCAATAAGAAATCTGAACGGAAGAAGAATTGGAACAGAAGACCTTAAGTGCTTGCTTTTTGCTGTTGACCAGATAACTCCTCGAACTCTCTGCATTATCTATGCAGCACGGGATTTCTATTATTTTTACCTATAAAGCTGTCTCCTCCTTTTGGGAGCGACAAACATGTTTTTTAAAAGGCCTGTTTTTTCTCAATATACCTTTAAAGGTTTTTAAATTGTTTCATATATATCTGGTCAAGTTGGGATTTTTAAGAACCTCATTTTTAATTTGTATGAATACACCTGATTTTTTCACGTCAAACTGCAAGCATCTCTTAAATAAAGGTCTTAAGAATTGCTTGGTGTGGTCTGGCTGTGATTCTGATTCCATGCTGGCCAGTCTGGGGCAGTGCTGAAATTAACCTTCCAATTGTGAAAGAATGGATGAAATACTAAACTGAGAAATAATTGGATTGTTACAGGGAAATCCTGGGAAAACCCTGGATCAAACTTCTCTTTGTACAACAGGTTAGGACTTAACTGAATTTTGCAGTGAGGAAATGACCTTCCCAGGGAGAAGCTGTTCAAGGGGACTTGATAGTCAGCCCAGTGTCCCCAGGAAAGCGCAAAAGGCAGAGGGGTTTGGGGAGTTTGCAGAAGTCTTTCATCAACCCTTCTCAACTGCCCGCAGGTCCCAGGCTTCCAGGTGTTCTCAAATTTAGGTGTGTTTGGTCGTTTTGCCATTCAATATATTTTAGGGCTTGAACTGGGGCTTTTGAGCATTTGGCCACTTCAGAATGGCAGAAAACTGTATTTGCCTTTTTGGCCATTGGTCAGGAATAATGCCAGGGGACCCTCCTCTTAACAAACAAGCATTTTTACTCGCTGTCTTGTAAGCAAGTTTTGGTGAATTTCACAGGGAGTTTAATACTCTCAGCTTAGGAACGTTGTGCTTCCCACAGGTGGCTTTAGGATTGCAGTTGCGAGCTAGAAGTAAGAATTCTCCAGTTCATCAGAGCAAGCTGCCGTTTTTAGATAAATTCAAAGGCTTCATAGATGTGAAGTTTTCATTTGTAGCTTGGATCTGGTGCTTGAGATAAACTTGTTGCTCCAATGGAAGCATTTAGACGATCTGCCCAGAACAGGCTTGCCTGCTATTGCATGCAGATTATACGTGTCGTTTCAGAAGAGCTTTGAGGACTAGGAAGTTGAGTTGAATGGAAATGGGAACGTCCTCCCTGTAGACAAAATGAGCAAATGATGTGGCAAGAGAAATAGTGTCTACCAAGCAGGCAGGCAAACAGCTCATCTTTCCTTTTCCTGGAAGAAAACAACATTTGGTATGTAATTCCGGCCTCCTTTTCTCCTAAGCAGGCGATGGGAGAGACTGGCTGAATACATTCACTGTGGTTAGGAACTCAGAGCTGCCTGCTGCAAAACTCAAGAAAATATACTTTTTCTACTTCTAGCAGCCTTGGGAGCGGCATCTTGAATCAGAAAGCTTGTCTCTCAAACCTCTTCGAGATCTTTTACTGAGCTGGTTTCAATTAAGAAAGGGAATATGACTCAGCCGGAGCTCAAGTGTATTATGGCCATATTTGGTGGCGATCTTTCTGGCCAGAGGCCCTCTTGCACTGCTAGGAGATCAGGTTGGCAGACTTGGGACGGTGCCCTGGACTGGCAGAAGGACATCTGGGCTGCAGGTCACTGGAGGGCAAGTTGAGGCAGCCAAGTAGACTTCACCAACTCAAGTATGAGTTGGTTGGTTTGCTCTCTGAAAATAGGTGTGCTCCTTTGAGACCTTGGTCAACACGCCTCAAGGGCTTTTCCAAAACAAGAATTCTCAGAAAAATGCCTGATGATGTGTGTTTTTAGGTCAAGCGGGAAGAGATAATGTTCTGCCTCAGAGGGTGTGAAAAGCTAGCCTTTGATCCTGTTCACTTGAGAACCCATCTCGCCAGGTTACGTTAAAGCAGGTGGATGGATCCTCCTGGGCCATGAAATGGTTGAGTGGGACCAGAAGACCTGCAAGGTCCCTTCCAACTCTCCATTCTGTAGCAGATGATCCATCTGGATGTATTTTGTTCGCTAAAAGAATTAAATACATTGTCAAGTTCAATTTGGGCATCGTAGTTCAAGAATCTCTGGTTTCCGGCCTTTCTAGCTTCAGTAAAGGTCAGACGAGGCGAAGGGTGTATCCATTCTGCAAAAAGATCTTTAAACCAAAAACGCCGAAGGGATTGAGCAGAATGGTGAGAAGTGGCACAAAAGTGCTTGAGTCAACAGTGATCCCTGCAGAGCTGAGCAGGGTCACCCTTAACTGGCTGCAGAGTTACCGATTAACCCCCTCTGCCCTTTCCCTGGGGTAGCCATGGCCGAAAGCTAACGCCTGATAACCAACCAAAATCATCCAGAAATCCAGCTGCTGCCGTTGGGACAGATCTCTGCCCGAGGCTTTTTGACAGCCCTCTGCCCACCAGCTATTCCTGCAAGGGGGAACTGGAGAGCTGCAGATCCTTGCAAGGAACCACTGCAGAAATGGACCAGGCGAGGGTCTTGGAAAAGGGGGGGGGGGAAAACCTGGGCTGTGTGAGATGCCAGGGCTACAAGCTCAGGTTTGGAGCATTCAACTGATCCAGGATTCCCTCGATCACCACACCTGGGTTTGTTATGTTGGCAGAAAGTTGCTCTGGAGGCCACCAGGCTGATGAAATGCATCCTGAGGAGACAGACATTCTGATGGCTGCAGTGGCTTTAATTCAGCTGCTGTGAACTGCCCTTCTTTGGAATGCACCAGGGGACTAGTAAAAAAACAAGGCCATAAATAATGGGCAGAGGGCAGGGTGATAAATTAAAGAAATATGCCTTGGCTTTGGAAACACCCTAACGTTCCCCTTGGCCACTTGATATGAGGTTGGGCGGCCTACGGGGCCTGGCAAGACCCCAGGCTGATCCACTTTCAGGTGGTGCAGTTGTTGGAAGAGCCTGAAAGCGGGAAGGGACCCTGGAGGTCTTCTAGGCCAACCCAAGCAGGAGGCCTTTATGGCTGACTGTCCAATCTCTCCATGAGGAATAGACCACCCCCAACCTCTGGAGGCAAAGCCTTTCCATGGATTGATTGTCCTCTCCATCAGGTAATTAATTTCACCTTATTTCTAGGCTGGAACATCCACTTCCATTTTGGATTCCTTTATTCATCTGTTGTAGGGATGATGGAGTTGAACATGCCCGGCCTGTTTTTTTTTTTTTTAATTGTATTCGAAATGATGGGATGTTTTTGTAAGACACCTGCAAACCCCCAATAAAGGTGAGCTGAGCAGCTGTAAAAACTGAATAAATTAATCCAATTGAAGGGGGTACTGCAAAACCCCAGGCTTTAGACCAGCCAATTCTCCGGTTTAATAAGAATTCGGTCACTTCAAGATTTTGTTCACAGTAAAGGAAAGAAAGGGTCGAAAGCTGCCTTTATGCTCTTTTTCTGCAATGGGCGGAGATAAATGAGAAGAAAAGCCAGAGCATTCGCCAGGTGCAATTCCAGTCCTCCACCATGGGGGCGCCCACTTTTACCGCGTGATACCCTCCGCTCTGGCTCCTCCCCTCTATAGGCTCCCAAGGCAGCGCAGGCGCAGTGGCGAGGGCCGCGCCGAGGGGAGCGGCAGCGGCGGCGATGTCCCGCAAGCAGGCGGCGCGGACGCGTCCCGGGAAGGCGGAGGTGGAGCGGAAGCGGGACGAGCGGGCGACCCGGAGAGCGCTGGCCCGCGAGAGGCGCAACCGGGCCCAGGGCGAGGGCGAACACGACGGCGGCGGCCTCAACGAGCAGCTGCGAGCGCTCGGACTACGCCTGCGTGAAGTGCCGGGCGACGGGTAAGCAAGCCTCGCCCACAGTGGCTACGTGGCGCGACTCTGACGTCATTGCGGACAACCCGCCTGATTCGAGTGAGGGGGGCTTCCCCTCCCTCACAACAACCCTGTGAGGTGGGCTGGGCTGGTGAGGGGGACTCTTGTGGCCTGGTCTCCCATCTGCCCTGCTCCTCACTGAGGACTAGAGTCTTTTATTTTTTTATTTATAATTGATATGCCGCCTGTTTCTCGGTCACGAGTTGAGCTGATCCAGTCCAATGACTTTATGATCGCCTCATGGCCAGAGAGCAACCTTAAAAAGTGAGCAAATATAAATACAGGCACGAATGTTATGCCGCCCAGAGTCACCTTGTAGGGCAGAATGGGCAGCAGGAAACGGTCATCAATAAAATAAAAGTAAAGTGAATAATAAAGGCAGGATGTAAGTACTAAATAAATAAATAATTACAAGTAGTATAAGATCCGCCACAAGTAGTAATAAATAAAATAAATAAATAAAAACAAGTAGTATAAGATCCGCCACAAGGAACGAGAGCAGAAGGTAGAATGCAGAAACGCAATAACCGTTGGAATAAAAGGTCAGGCACCAGTCAGTCCGTGGGCCGGGCTCTTCAGAGGGGGGTCTCAGTGCTGGGACCGATCCATCCTTGTGGCCCTCTTCGACCGCCCTGTTTTCCTCCCTCCAGGAACTGCCTGTTCAGGGCCCTGGGGGACCAGCTGGAGGGCCACTCACGGAACCACCTCAAGCACCGGCAGGACACTGTAGCCTACATGATCCAACAGCGGCCAGACTTCGAGCCTTTCGTGGAGGACGACGTCCCCTTTGAAAAGCACAGTGTGTGGCCTCCTCCCTGCCCTGCTGGGCTTTCAATCCTTCAGTGTCGATGGTGGCTTTTCCACTGACCACCCCCCTTGTGCCAGTCCCTGCTGCAGAGCAGGCCAGGAGGAGCCAACTTGGTTCTCTCTCCTTTCCAGGGACCTCTGAGGAATTGGGGCATCTTGGTGGGCCTCCTCCCCTTCCTTCCAGCAGGGCCGGGTTCTTCCATGGAGGCTCTTTTTCCTGGGTCTGCACACTCTCAGCCTTGGATTTTCATGTCCTTTTCATCTTTTCCAGCTGCCAATTTGGCCCAGTCGGGCACGTTTGCTGGCAATGATGCCATTGTAGCCTTTGCGAGGAACAACCAAGTGAACATTGTCATTCACCAGCAAAACGCCCCCCTTTGGCAGGTGGGTCTCTCAAGAACAGTGCCAGGCCCACTGGAAGGCCTGCTCTGCTGGGAGATGCTGAATCTCATCCCTTTGGCATTGGGGGAGACCTTTTGGCTCCCCCAACTCAGGGAAAGCTTTGGAGGCTTTCTTCCCAAGGAGGTTTTGGGAACCTTTGCATGGGGCTCTTGGGCTGTAATATAGAATGGGACCAAAAGAGGAAAATATTAAATGTCTGGCGGGCGTTTTCAGCACTGGAACTCCAGTTGGTTTTCAGTTGGTCATGGCCACCTCTGCCTCCTAGCTCTGCTTGTTTGTCCCTCCCTCCTTCCCTTCTTTCCCTCCATGTTGAAAATTTGTTTTAGTAACCCCTCCTCACCCTCCCCAATGCAAAGTTTTCCCTACGCACACACTGTCTGAAGCCTCCCTTTTCCTTCCGCAGATCCATGGGACAGACAAGAGCAACGCTCGAGAGCTGCACATCGCCTATCGCTATGGCGAGCATTACGACAGCATCCGAAAGATCAATGATAACTCAACGGCTCCCGCTTGGCTGCAGATGGAGGTTGGCTGGCTGCCCAGTGGGCTTTGGGGCAAAAGCGGGTGGTTGGGGGGTGACAGCCCTCCTGACGTGCCTGCAAGCTCAGCGAGTGAAACCCTTCTCTTTCCACACACAAACACACCCCTGCACCTTTTTCGTTCTTGCCCAGATGCTGTGCCAAAACGAATCCCCAAACCAGGAGACCCTCCAGGCAAAGGGGGAGAGGCAGCAGCAGCCGAAAGAAAAAAGCCAGGTTGAAATGGACGACGCGCTCCAGAAGGTCCACAACGCCACCGGATGCTCGGTGAGGGTTTTGTGCAGGAAGAATTTGGGGAGTCGGGTTTATGACAACAACGCAGACACTTGAAATTTATTCTGGGTGTTTCTATTTATTTCCCTTGTCAGGATGTTGGTTTAATTGCCCAAGTCCTAGAGGCAGAAGGTTACAGCATTGAGTCCACCATCTTCGCCATTTTCCAGATGAAAGAGTTGGAAAAACTCCGTAAGTCCCCTCCTCTCCTCTCCCTGCTTCCTTACTTCCTAACAGCAAGGATAAGAATCCTAAATACAATACTGTAGAAAAATGTCACACGGGTAGTTCTCAATTTACAACAGTTCGTTTAGTGATTCTTCCAATGGCACTGCAAAAAAAGTGACTTATGGCCATTTTTCACATTTATGGCTGTTCTGACAAAGTCAAGGAGAAAGCCAGCTTCACATAATAACTAATTATGGCAAGAAAAGTTGTAAAATGGGGCAAAACTCATGTAAATATCTCCATTAACCACAGGAATTTTGCGCTCAATTGTGGTTGTAAGACAAAGACTATCTACAATATCAGAAAAATAAAATATTGTAGAAAAAGCAGAAAAAAAAAAACCTCCACAACAATTGAGATAGCATGTTTAAGTGCAGGAGGAGAAACAGAGATTTTAAGCATTTGAGCCCAGGGAAACTTTTGCTGAAGCTGAGTAATTTTCCAGGGAAAACTCTGTTCTGAAGACTTACACTTACTGCAAATTGTTCTTACGGTGAAAAAGCATCAGTTGCTTGCTGGAAAAGCTGGTGTGCGCTGGTGTGCGGGTGTGTTTGCAAATGGGTGCACGCCTCAGTGAGAAGGAAGGCTTCACAGCGTCTTGCGTTCATCTTAAGTCTCCTTGACTCAGGCGAAGGGGCTTCTTTAACCTTTTGGCCCGCCCTTCCTCCAGAGAATCTCTCGCCAAAGTTAACCCAAGAAGAGAAAAACCGAAACGGGCATCATTTCACCCATGAGGACCAAAGAGTCGCCGTTTGTGCCAATGCAAGTCTTGTTTAGAAAAGCAGAAATCTTCCCAACTTGCTCCCTAACACACTGTTTGCTTTGGAAATCCAGTTAAGAGACAGTTAAGTGTCCGAACCAAATTCACGACTTGATTCTTAACATGGCATCGGAATCTCTACCTGGGCTTTTGAGGTTTCTGCAGATGTTTTCCATAAATTGCTTAAAGTGGATCGGCCGGTTACTGGGTTGCTTCCCACGCGAAGGAGAGCCACTGGCCTGGGCTTGTCCTAGAATGGCAGGGTCTGAAGGGACCTTGTAGGTCACCGAGTCCAACCCCCCGCCCGCTTCTGACAGGGGCAGCCCAGTCTCTTCTTAAAGGCTTCCAGTGCCCAGGAGGCCGGGCTGGCAGCGGACTCCCACGGCTGAGCACGGCCCTTCTCTTTGCAGAGGAAGACCAGGCCAACAGGCCAAACCCGCAGCCCAGGCCGGCCCCGTGGGACGAGAAGGGAAGCCGAGGCAGGACTTTGGGCCGCCAGGAAGCTGAAAACAATAATAGCCCTAGTGGGAATCTCTTGGAAAGGAACCGCCCGGGTCAAAAGGTACCTAAAAGCCGAGAGCTGCGGCTTCCCCCTCCCGGCCCTGCTTGCTCTTTGTTGTGATGCCGCCATCTCTCACCCCCTCCTGCTTGGTCCCCCTTCTGCTTTCCCACTCTGCAGCCCTCCTGCTGAGGCCTGGTTCCCTCACCCAGTCTTGCATTTGCCCTCTCCCCTCTTGGGTGGAAGAATCAGAGAGCCGGAAGGGAACTCAGAGGTCTTCTAGTCCAACCCCCTGCTTAAACGGGAGAAACCCTTTGGCAGATTCCCTCCTGCCCTCCTCCTCCGCATCTTTGGACCTCGGCAGCTTCTTGGCCTCCATCCGGAGGGTTGCTGTCTCGTTCACCCTTCACTGCTTTTCATGCCCTTTGCATCCTGCTCTTCCCACCTGCAGTCACAGGGGCCTCCTTGTGTCTTTGGAACACGGCCACGCAGACACGAGCCCCAACGGTAGCAGCGACTCCGACTCCCGTGCTTCTCTGCCTGCCAGGACAGCCACTCCCGACCCCTCCAGACACCTGATCCCCAGATCTCTGGGAGGAGGAGGGTCTCCTCCCACAAAGCTGGCTCCAGAAGGCCCCAGGCGGAGGCTACTCCTGGGTCGTTCCTCCCCCGTCCTACCCACCCCTCTCCTCCTCTGGCAGGCATCCACCAAGCAGAAGAAGGAGCTTCAGAGGTTGGAGAAGAAGAAGCGGCAGGAGGACAGACGCCGTCAGAAAGTCCTGGCCGGCAAGGGCAGCCCCTTGGACAATAACACAGTCGCCAGGGACCCCCAGGCGCAGGTCACTCTGGTCAAGACCTTTGCGGCCCTCAGTATCTGACTCGGCCGCGCGCCATCTCCAGAAAGGGGGAAGCCCCAAGACCCAGCAACACCTTGGTGGGTGCCAATTGGGGCAGGACGATCAGGGGCCCCTTTTTTTGCTCCTTTTTGCTCCAAGCCCCCTCCTCACACTCCCGGCAGTTTCCTTTCTTCCATCGACACAGGAAGAATTGCTGGCCAAAATTTTGGCTCCCGTTTTTTCCTCGGTTGCCGTGGGGTTCCGCCTAAGAGGTCTCGGGCTGGCGAGGGCAGGCAAAAGGGTCCCTTCCGATTTGGCTGGGATCTGTCGGTTGGTGAGGGGAGGGGGGGGATCCTGCTCCGCAGGGGGGGCGGAGGCTGCTCTCTTGGGAAGGCTGTCTTGGCAGGCCAATGCTGGGGCTTCAGAAGACAACATTTGCAGGAAGTTCCCCACCCCCAGAAATACCTGTTCCTCAGTTGGTCCAGGTGTCAGATGTCGGGGGGGGGGGGCGAAAGGGCTCAGCGAGAGAGGCAGGAGGGGCTTTATGTGCCCTGAATACCCCCCTCCCTCAAGTGGGCAGCTCTTCTCCCTGGATCTCAACCTTCACCTTTCAGTTCCATTTGTCATTTTATTAATGTTGATGCAAAAGACGGTTTCGATTTTCCCTCTAAAAACCCTCTTTTCCTCCAGAGGACGTTTCTGCATTTCTTTCTCTCCAGTTCCTTCCAAAATAGGCCTGGGGGGGATTTAGGGATAAGTGGGTCTCCTCCCTGGGGGGGCTGCCCTGCCGTGGAAAGGCTTCTGGCTTCTTTAGGGAGGGAAGACATCGGCGCTCCTGGGACATCAGAGCGCCCCCCCCCCCCCCCCCGATTTAGCCGATCACCTACTTAGAAAAAAGCCTTTGTCATAACTCTGAACCTCTGTGGCTTTATTGCACAAGCAGACACAATTCGGAGACTGGCAGAGAGCAGGCAGGGCAGGGTCAGGGCGATTTCGTAGGCCCCGTTGGCACCCTGAGCTGGGAAGCTCCGGCCTCAGCCCCCCTTCCTGAGGGAGTAGGAGTCCTGGCAGGGCGGCGTGGGTCCTTGGCACAAGTGGTTTGGGTAGCAGATGTATCGGTCCTGGAACATCGAGCGGCGGAAGCAGAGGGCAGCTGCTTTGTCACACTCACAGGTTTGCCGCCGGCATTCGGTCTCCCCACCTGGAGGGGAGGAAGGGGAGAGGGGAGGGGTCCACAGGACTCTTTCCTCGCCTTGTTTTGATCCTCCCAGAATGGGGAGCCCACCCCTCCCCAGATTTGGAGAGGCGGTTCTTAAATAGCCTCCCTGGGAGAAACACTTCATGGAAAGGAAATTAGGGGAGAAAACATTCCACTGTGGTCTTGCTTCACGACTGGTTGCTTAGTGACGGTTTGAAGCTACAATGCCCCCCCCCCCCAAAGAGACTGACAACCCAGATTCAACTCCTGCCCCGATGACATTTTACCCCCACAGAGAAGGGACTGGCAAATAAATTTTGGCTGCTCAGCAACCAATCCACGTTTGTGGCCACAGACCCTTGGCCTCAATTTGTGACCTTTTTTGTTCAAAATTGTTTATTTTCAGGCCCAAAACAGCTACATTTGTTTAAAATCTAGCCAGTCAGGACCAGTCCTAACTCGAGAACTACCCATAACGCTCTGTGTGAATGCGGTCCCTGTGCTGCGTGTTGCAAACGATCCTCCCCCCCCCACAGCCCCATGGACTTCCAAGTCCCAGCATCCCCAGCCAGCCTGGCATTTATTTAGCGGGAATCCTGGGAGCTTCTCCGTGTTGTGCCAGCGTGGTTCGTGTTGCCACCTACCGCAAGTGACGGTGTCTTTCCCGACGGAGTAGAAATACTTCTCCACTTTGGGCTTGCAGTGGCGGAGCGACAGGGCCTGGTAGCAGCAGTCGTGAGCTTGGCAACACCTGGAAGCAAAGGACAGAGCCACGATTGTGCGACCAAGGGGCTGCTTGCCAAATCCCGCAAGATAACAGCCTGGGTGTGTCCCTTTCGGCCTCCGGGGGCCGTTGGGTGCCTGGCTGAGCCAAAGTTTACAAAGCAAACTCCTCAGATGTGGTTCTCACAGGGAGTTCTTGTCTGAGCCCCCCTTCAGGCCTCCGGGGCTCTTCCACCTGTTTCTTTCCTTTCTTTTGATTAATTAATAATTTTCCTTTGAAAACCTTTTGACCGGCAGATGCAGCAGCTCAGGCGCCAAACTCTCCCAGCTCTTCTTGATTCATATTTCTCATCAGTTTTCCCCTCAATGCGTTTAGAGTCCCTTTGTCGTCGTTTCCTTCATAGTTCTACGACAGGCGGCCCTTGACTTAATCACCAGAACTGAGCCTGAAATTTCTGTCGCTAAGCGAGACAGTTATCCAGTGACATTTGCCCCAGCGGTTGTGTCAATCTCCGTGAGCCTGGCTTCCCCACTGGCTTTCCTCGGGAGAAGCTCTCAAAGGGGGAGCACGTGCGACCGTCGTATATATGAGGCAGTTGCCAAGCACCTGAATTTGGATCGCACAACTTCTAATAATGGTCACTGGACTGTCGTAAACCAAGGACTACCTGCAATCCCTCTAGTGCCCACCTGGTGGTGGTGGTGGGAAGCCAGCCGAGTGGAGGTGCTGGCCTGCTTTGGCTCTTCTGGGAAATGAGGGGGGGGGTTAGGACCCCTCCCAGGTCCCCCCTCCCCCTACTTACCAGTCAGTGGTGTCCACCGGCTGCTGGGAGCCGCCCCACCCGCAGTAGCAGCCGTAGCCGTTGTAGATTAAGGCGTGTTTTCCGGTCAGGTGTTCGATGATCCGGCCAAACTGGATCAGGTTGCCGCTGGCAAAGACCAGAACTGGAAGCAAGAGAGAGGGGGTAGCTGTCGCCCCGCACTCCGCGTGGCCCTGGTGGGCAGTGGCAGCACGGAGCCTCCGCCACCATGTGCCCGGGCGAGGCTTCAAAGGATTTGGCGTTCTTTGCCATTCTGACCCCCCCATCCCCGCCCCACCCTCCCCAGGGCTGAATTACAGGCTGACAGAGCTGGAAGGGGCCTTGGAGGTCCTCTAGTCCACTCCCCTGCTCAAGGCAGGAGACCCTCAACCATTCCAGACCAAGGCCTGCCCAGCGACTTTGTCCCACCGATTGATGAAATTCCTCCTCTCGGCCGCTTCTCTCCTTGCTGAGCCTCCGTCCGTTGCGTCTTCTCCTGCCTTTCGTGGAGGCCTTTGCTCTCTCCTCCCTTTTGGGCAAATATTTCTCCCGTCACCCCAGGAATGAATTCACTTGGAATCCACGGTGTGAAGCAGCACTGGGTGTTTTCAGGAAATTGTGGGTTTTTGGCCCCAACCCATGAGCCTGGGGAAGTTCACAGAGGGGATGTTTCCGTTTGTTTTCCGAGGAACCGAGATCTGCATCAGCAGGAACCCAACTGGGCAGCTCTGGGGCCGCCGTGAGCCGAAGGAGAGGTCCTTGGCGCTCTCTGAGCTTGGTGATTTCGTTGCGGATGTTTCATCACCAAACTAGGCAGCATTACTGATGATGTTGCCAAGCTGGGTCGTGAAATGTCTGCAAGGAAACCTGTGAGCTCGGAGAGCACCCAGGACCCAACATTTCAACTCAGAGCTACAAATGTTCCTTTACTGAGCTGTAAAACTCCAAAGACTCTCATTCCTTTTTGGCGATTCTCCCTAATCTGCCGCGTTGGAATAATATTCCTTGAACAACCGATGGCAATGCGGCCCTTCCTTTCCTCTTCTGGGTTCTGTCTCATCCTTCACTTCGTCCACCCCTCCCTTCCCGTCTGCCTTCCAGCAAGGACTCACCACAGAGGAGCAGGAAGGGGCTGCTGCCACTGAGCGGACGGGCCATCCTGGAGACCGTGTGGTGTCCTCTCTCTCTTTCTCTCCCCCTGGAAGGAGCAACACACCAGGCAGGAAAACGTCCAGTCCTTGGGTTAGGGACCTTAGAGGTCTTCTAGTCCAGCCCCCTCCGGCTGGTTAACTCCACTTCCCAGAATCCCGGAGGAAGCCCAACCGGTGGATGCTTCCAGAGCAGTAGGTGCCGTGAGCGCCACGAGTCAGCCAAAGGCTGTTTTCTTTGCTGTGACAGCTAGAAAGGCTCAGCCTTCGTCAGAGCAACCCTGGATCTGTCAGCCTCGGATCAAAGGAAGGGAAAAGACACAACTCACCCAGCATCACCTGTTCCCACGGGCTGTGCACAAACCCAAGTTGGTCCACCAGGCCCACTTTCTGCCCTCCCCCCGTCCTTCCCTCAAGCTCCAGGGCTACAAACTTCGTACCGCCACCCAAATCGCTAGGAGAAGCAGCACCCTGTTGGCACTCGATTTGTGGGGGCCGTTTGAGCGGTAGATCCAGATGCTGTCCAGGAGCCTGAAATTTAACCTCGCAACCTCTTTGTGTTGTGGTTCGGAAATGATGCGGCCCAGCAAACCCTGGTTCGAAAGGACCACAAAGCCCATCGTTGCAACAAGCATGAAAGCCAACCAGGCGCAGCTGCAGCTTGTAATAGTTTGGTCCGAGACCGTTGTAATTTTGAATGGTCACTAAATGAATGGTTGTAACTCGAGGACTTCCTGCATTGACCCTGCAAATTGCAACTTTGATCTGAATTTTTAAAATCCAAATGTAATCCGATGTAGAGCTTGTGAGTGTGGAATAACGCCATCTTGCTTGTCGGTTTCTTTTCTTCTCCCTAACAAGCACCGTCTTGTTTTCCCCCAGTTTTTCTCTTCTTCTTCCTCACTTTAAATATCTCCATTCCTCCAGTCAGTCTTCCTAAATCCTTTCCTCGGGTCTCTGAGCCATCTGGGTCCTTCCTCTGAATCAGTATTAATCTGCTCCTATTCTGCTAGAAATGGGGCCCCCAGAGCCACAGTTGTGGCCTGGCCCGTGTGGAGGCCGCGAAAATAAGTCCAGCACCCGGATGTCTGATCTGGTCCAGAGGTTCGTGAGCAGCCACCTCACACTCCAGATAAGGTCTGCTCTGGGATCTCCTACCATCATCCATATCCGTCGTTGGGCTTTGGCCCAAGGACGGTGGAAGGACGTCTGAGGTCTCTGTTGTGGACATAACCTTCCCTTCTTCTCAGTAGCCAGCATGGCTTCCTACATTCTTGACCATGGAGAGCCCATCGGAGCCTCAAGACCTTGAAGGACCTGGAGAGCATCCAGTGTCCAACCCACAAGTCAGCGGGGCAGAAAGTTTAAAGGAAACACTTGAAGGAAGAATCGAGAAGATAAGGAGAATTTTTTCTCAGCCCTTTATCCTTAAAAGATCTTTCAACAATCCCTTGGTGGCTTCTCAGCCCCTGGCAAGGCGCCAACCCGGTGGAACTGGGGAAACTGGTCCGTGGCTCCAATCTGACCCCAGGCAGAGCGGCAGAGATCCTCCCACCAGGCCTCCCCTGAAGGCCATGGAAACGTGGGCAACAGAGTGTGAATTTACCCATTGGTGGCTCTCAGGGCTATGGTGGCATCGTCTGCCCTTCGGGGACCCTCCTGGGCACTTGGAGGGTCATTATTTGTGTCCCTAAAAGTGAGCCTAGCAAAGATGCCGTGCGTGTTCATAGCTCCTCTGCCATGCTTTGCTTACCTAGGGGTGGTGTCCTCGTCTGACGGCCCTAACTGAGCCCAAGGTGGTTCTCATGGGACTTTTGCCCCATTTTACATCCTTTCTTGCCACCGTTGTTAAGTGAATCCCTGCAGTTGCATAGTTAGGATCACGGTTGGTAAGTGAACCTGGTTTCCTCACCAACTTTGCTGTTCAGAAGGTTGCAAAAGGGGATCAGGTGACCCCGGGACCCTGCGACGGATGTAAGTGTGAAGACAGATTATGTCTTCTTCAGGGCTCTTGTACCGCCAGACGGTCACTAAATGAGCTGTTGTCAGTCTTCCTGCATTTGGCTTCCAAGACAGACAAAACCATCTGACTTCCAGTGCTCCTCCCAGCCAGAGCCAGGAATGAGGTCATGGAGGCCATGTGGGGCTGCCCCCCCCCCCCGAAGCTGTTTTAAGCAGCCAAGGGACAGCAAACACAAAGCTCGCCCTCCCTCCCTCGCCCGAGTGTGCAATGCCAGCTGTGCCAACAATTCCTTGTGAGTGTGTTTATTTTGCGCATCCCTAATTAAGCGTGGAATCAGCCTGGAAAAAAAACACAGGGAGGGAAAAAATGCCTGGATCGGTTGTAAAAACCGCCATATCAACAAAGGATTCCTCTGGCAGGAAGGTTTGCAATGGGGAGGAAGAGGTCGTCTAATGCAGGGATCCACACCCCTGCCCATCAGCCACTCCCGCTCTCTGATCCAGGCCTGCCCTTCCTTGGCAAAGGTGCAAAAGCTTTTCTGCAAAGCTGTTTATTAACCAGTGTTGCATTCAAGAAAATAAGGTAACATAGCTATGATTGTGTAATTCAAGGTGGGTTTTTTTTGAGACTTAGCATTTCTTCGGACCCTCCTTGCAATTGAAGTTCCCATAAAACCGGTATTCTTTGTTGTACGTGTCCAGACTGTCTCGGAGGCAGATTGCCGCTGCTTTGTCGCACTCACAAATCTGCTTCTTGCACCAGGTGCCGCCTTCTGCAAGGAGAACAAAGCCCTGCTTAGCCCTGCCCACCCTTCCCGAGGGCTCAGCCTGTGTTCACAGGAGGCTGCAGATCCCAGCCTGGCCACCAGAGGGCGGCCAGAGATGCAGGGAATCCTGATTGCCACCCCCTAGTGGACAGCCTGACTTTTGCCCCTTAAGCTTCGTCAAAGAGGGCAGGTGGCCCAAAGTTGGGGAAAGGATCTTGGGATCAAAACCTTTGAACCCGGGTCTGGGCAGCCCACTCACCGCAGAGGATGACCCCACTCCTCCGGCTGTATTGGTAGGGGTCCATTTTGGTGTGGCAGTCGGCCAGATTCTCGTAACAGCAGTCGTGCATCAAGCAGCAGCTGGAGGGAGGGAGGGACAGAGTTAGCCGGAAGAGGGTCCCCCGTCCAGCAATGGGGGTGATGAGACCCCTGCGCCCCAAGGCTGGAAAGTGTTCTGGGGTCCCCTCCACCAGCCCAACAGAGAGAGGCCCCGAGAGCCTGCCTGAGATCAGGCGCCAAGGAGGTATTTTGCAGAGGCAAAGGGATGTGCCTGCATGTTGGTTGTGTGTTTTGTGTGTACACAGCCTTTCCAGCATCTGGAGCTCCAAATCTCCCTGAATGGGAGACTGGGGGAAGGATGGGACTGGAGGGCAGATCAAGCAACTCTTGCAATCGCAGGAGGTCCTTGGCTTAAGGCCACCGTTGCTAAGTGAACTTTGCCCCATTTTGCAACGTCTCTGGCCACAGTTGCTGAGTTCTTCCGTTCACCATGCAGCCGTGGGGCAAGTCCAGCTCTCCCCCAATTCTGTTTGTCCAGAGGCCGCCAAGGGGCATCGCAGGACCTCCAGGGCAGTGTGACCATCATAAATAGGGGTCAGTTGCCGAGTGTCTGAGTTTATATCAGCCTCCCCCCCCCCCCCCCTCCCCGTAGAAGGGAAAGTGGCTCTCTCTGAAGCCCTTCAAGGCCTGGGGCTTCTGGGCCCGGTGGGGGTGACGGCCATGAGACATTGGGGGCTTCCTACCGGTCCGTGGCATCGCGTGGCCAGCCTTTGCCCCCCAGGCCACAGTAGCAACCGTAGGTGGTGTAGGAGGGGAAGGCAGTTTTCCCCGTCTCTTCCTTGATCATCCTCCCGAATTCGATCAGGCTCCCCCCGGCTGGAGAAAGACGGAAAAGTCTCAAACACAAAGGGCCCTTTCCCCGCTTCTCTGAACGGTTCATGGCACATGCAGCCAGTCCTCGCTTAATGACCACAGACAGCTTGTAAGGCCAGGTGTGGTCCCATGAGGCCTCGCTTGATGAGGAGTTTCCTTGACCTGATGCTGGTCGCTAAAGTCAGCCTTTAAACTGCCCCCGCTTTTGTCTTCTGTGAAGAAGGGAAAATGATCGGCACACCTTCCTGTATTGCCCCCGCTTCACTCACCGCTGACCAGCAATGCAGCTACCGTCCAGAAAGTCTTCATCCTCGAATCCAGACCTGGGAACAAGCAGGCGGCGTTAACGCCCTTCGCTTTGGTTTATGACCTCGACATCCTCCGGTCTCAAATTATTCCGGCCAATATTTAATGTCTATGGGGCATCAGGCTTTCAGAGGGAGGAGGGAGGGCTTTGGGGCTGTTTCTTCTCCCCCCCCCCCCCCCCAAAAAAAAAAAAAAAAAAAGATTTGATGCCCCTCAAACGTTAAATATTGGCCAAAATAATTTTAGAGATGAAAAATGGATGGGTTAATGTTAGGATCATGGAATCCTAAGGCTGGAAGGGACCTTGAACATCATCTAGTCCAGCCCACTGCCCAAGGCAGGAGAACTTACACCATCCCAGTCAAATGGCTGGCCAGTCTTGTTTTGAAACCTAGCCATGGTAGGAAAAAGTTCCTTTTTATTTATTTATTAGATTTGTTCTTGCCAGTCACAGTTGTTAAGTGAATTGCACAGTTGAGTTGGATGGCCAAGATCAAAACCACTTGTGGGAGCAGAGGTGACTCCGTTTGCCCAAAGGGAGCCGCCAAGAGTCCCTTCCCACGGCCCAGAGACCGAGAGGCTTGCTTGCAAAGAGGCGCACTGATTTTGACCCCACTGTGTTCTTTGCTCTTCTTTTGTCTTGGATGCAGATTATCTTGTTTATTCCCTCAAATTTATCCTGCTAATTGTTTTAATCAAGAACAATGTTTTGTCAGCCGCCTGGGCTGGGCAGGGGCATTACATTTCATGAAGGCAAGATATCAAAAATAAATCTCTACTGGGATCCAAGTAGACGCAAAGAGGTGCCTCTTTGCTCAGGTCTTGTTTTACGCCCACCTGCTTCTGAAGACCAGAAGGACTCACAACAAGGGGTGGCTGCAAAACGGGGATAATTTTACTGCCTGGACAGGCAAACAAAGCTTCCTTTTTTAATCCTCTTCGAGGGAAAAAAATATTTTGGGTGGGTGTTACAGGAGCCAAATCCAACCGAGGCCAGCCGGGCTGCTTGAGAAGTTTTAAGTAGTTTTTAAAAGACTGGGTGCGACCAAACACTTGAAAACCATTGAAATGGGGTGGTGTTTTTGCTCTTCTCCTGAGAGAGCACAAAAGCTGGGTTTCTTTTATGGCTCCACCGGCCGGGTCTTTTGCTTCCAAAGAGAATTTAGTTCCAGGGAGGAATAACTTACGCCATGCCTCTTCACAACCGTGTTGCGAAGATAAGAACTGCACTGATCCACGTAACAACCGCGGCAAGAAAGGTGGCAAAATGGGGCAAAAGTCACTGGAGAACTTTCTTGTTTAGCAACAGAACATTTTGGACACTGAAACTGTTGCAAGTCCATGTCAGTTGTCAAGCACCTGCATTTTGATCACATCACAGTGGGGAGGCTGCAGCGGTCGTAGGTGTGAAAAACAGCCCTAAGCCCCTTCTTTTGGGGCTGCTGTAGCTTCGAGCGGCCGCTAAACGAACTGTTGTAAGTCGAGGACTCCCTGGATAAGGATAGCCAGGATCCAAAAGAGGAGAGAGGCTGGGGAAAAGAGCAAAGTCGCAGGTACTTACTCCCGGCCACCTTTGTGTCAGCGTTGGGGACTCTGGAAGCAGCCGGCCTTCTCCCTCCAAGCTCCCTCTGCCCCCCCCCCCGAAGACGCAGGTGGCACCTTTTATAGGCAGGGGAGGGAGGGGGGGCACCCACTTCCCCATTCCTCCGAGCAGGTGATCCTCGCTCTCACCTGAAGGGCCATCTTCAGAAACCTCTCCAGCCGATCTCCCTTCCACTCTCCAAGCAAGCCTGACCTTCCGGCTGTTGGGGCAGCTTCGGGGGGCAAAGGTCAGCAGCCACGGGCATCTTTCGTCACCCAGCTCTCTTTCCTCTTACGGGCTGGGTGTCCGAAATGGGCAAGGAAGACGGAGGGATGGAAAGTTTTTCTCCAGGTTTCACGTGGGGTGGGGTGGGGCGAGGGCTGGGACTCAATATCAGACGGGAAAGACGTCTTCTTCCTACGGCCTGCCGGTGAACATCGGCCAGTGCCAGCCATGCCGTTGTGGCATCGTTTGGGGCTGTTCAGCAGGCCGGCCGGGGCTCAGTGGAGTGGGGGCTCTCCTGGGTGAGGCTGGGGGGGACTGCGTACCTCTTGAGTGGGATCCATTCAGGCCGGGAAGTTCTCTGTTGGGTATTGCCTTCATCTGGGGGGGGGGGCAGGTGTTTGGGATAAAATGGGGCCATAAGTGAAGGAATTGGTCCTGGGACCTTAAAGCCTTAAAACAGCCAAGTTACGTTTCTACTTCTTCCCCACCGCTGAGTTTTTATAGCGTGGGCGGGAAGTTTTGGGGAGCCCTTGAAAGGGGGTCTCTCCTGATAAGCCCCCTGGACTCAGCTGGACCGTTTAGAAGAAGACTCTGCAATTTCATGCAGTGGCCCTTGACTCATGATCAGAACTGAGCAGCAAAGACCCCCCTCATCCTCCTCATTCTGCTCTTTCTCCTCCTCCAACCTCCCTCCCTTCTATCACTGAGGATGTTACGTAATTGGGTCATGAAACGTCTGCAAGGAAACCACCAGCCTTCCTCTTTGTCAGTGCACATCGATTTGCCCATCGGCTACAAAAACACCCCTCAACCCCCCTCAAGATCCCCAGTTGCTGGAAAGGTCCTCTGGGGTTGCCCTCTCAGCCCCAAATTTCAGGGCGCGGAGTCACCCTTTTTGTGTGAAAATTGTGTGTCTCGGGTGTGTCGGCCCAGAGTCTCTCCCTCCCACAAGAGCAAGAGAGTTTTAGAAGGGTTTTTATTGCTTATTTTCTGGTTGGACCTGCTTGGCAACCTGCCAGGCACGATCAGCAGGAGGGAGACGGCCCCCTGCACGGGAAGTTTGGGTAGAAGGTGTATTTTTTCTGGTACCAGCCTGCATTTTGCTTCAGGCACAGGGCCAACGCCCGGTCACAGCTGCAGGCCTCCTCCTGGCACCAATTGGCACCGCTGCCTGCAACAAGAGCCCCGTGAGTGGAGGAGAGGACACCCCAGTCTTGGTGGAGGAAGGAGCCCCAAGGATGAGGTTTTGCTCATGGCTGGGAGACTGAAGCCCCCTCCAGGTTGGGGGTGGTTGGCACCAGCCTCCTTTCACAGCCCCCCTCAATCCCCCCTTCACTTTTGGGGTGCCACAGCCCCCTCAGGAGAGAAAGGCGAGGGGCATGAAGAGTTGTGACTCAGTGAAAATCACCCATCTCACCAGGGACGGTTTCACAAGGAAATGAAAAGGAATTTTAAACAAGGTGAAAGTCAAAGAATGGAGCAGTAAAATAAGAGAGTAGGACAATGAAGTAATTATAGGTAGTCCTCAAGTTATGACGGCTCGCCTGAACCAACCTGATTTTACAATCTTTCTTGCATGATCAATGAGGGAAGCCGGATTTGTTTAATGACAGTATGATTCATTTAGCAAGTGTAGTGATTGGCTTAACAACCATGGCAAAAAATAGGCTTTAAAATCAAGCGTGACTCACCTTGGCTAGTGACAGAAAATCTGGTCCCCACTGTGGTCATGGGCTAACTGTGTCCAGGAACAGAAGCTCTGTGTGTGTGCGTGTGCGTGTGTGCGCCCCAAAATAGCTCCTGCAAGCTTCCTGCAGCCAAGCCAACTCGCCACACTGGATCTTCCCCTGGCCATAACTCACTGTAGCAGGTGATTTGGGGGCGGCACCCCCACTTCTGCAGCTGGCCATAGCAGCAGTCATGCCTCTGACAACACCTGGGGGAGCAGGCAAAGAGGGGGTGACTCCTGGGAAGGAGCCTATGCCCTCTCTCCTCTCTCTTCCTTTGGCCTCCGTGGGGTCTTCCAAGCATTTTGCAGAGGGAATTCTGGGATTTGGAGTCCTAGCACATCTGGAGGCCCACCAGATCCGCAGAGAGGGGCAAATGACAGTGGGTCACCCCTTTACCTGTCCGTGGCATCCTTGGGCCTTCCTCTACCCCCCCAGGCCGCAGTAGCACCCGTAGGAGGAATAATAGGGGACTACCTTCTTGCCCATCACTTGGGTTGCACCAAGCCCGCGTGGGTCGTGGTCAGCTCTGGAAAACAACGGTGGATGAAATTGGAGGAAATGAGAAGGATCCCAGACTAGATCTGTGGGTTTGTTCTGGTCTAGTGAGAACCAGGATTTTGTGGCTTGGCCCTTAAGCTGGCCAAGGGGGCTCCAAACTTGGCCAGTTTAAGATTTGGGGGCTTCGACTCCCAGAATTCCTCAGTCAGCCCTGCTGGGAGTTGAAATCCACAAGTCTTAAAGGGGCCAAGTTTGGAGAAACCTGCTTTAAACCATAATGAAGCTTAATTTATTAGTGATGTTCTATGGGATGATACAGGAATCAAGGACCAGAACTGTCGTTTTCATCCCCACGTACCAAAGTGGATGCATGGAGGGATTGCAGAGAGTCTTTGACTTATGACCTCGGTTGGACCCACTACTATTTGATCATTAAATGAGTTGTGTCCAGTTTCATTTGCCCCCATCATGGGGGGGGGGGAGCAGCTTCCCTCATTGGCTGCTGTCCCTGGTCCTGAAAGCTAACATGCATCTTGGAGACCACACAGCCAAAGCCTGGCTTGTAAGTTAAGCTTATGCTCTGATCCGTTAGGTGAATCCTGCTAATTGTGGCTTGTTCAGCAAACCATGATTAAAATAAAAGTCAAATTGGATTGATGAATTCAGTTGGATGCCTGCAAGATCCCTCTTCTGATGGGCTCTGGGCTGAGCCACCCCACTGTAAAACCGTGGAGCTGGAAGGGACCCAAAGGATCATCTAGTCCACCCCTGTGCATGGTCCAGGAAAAGCAACGCAACCCTCCTTGAGAGGCAGCTGTCCAGCTGTTCCTCAGGGAGAATCCACCACCATCCCAGGGGGGACTCTGGCCCTTACCAGAAGTCAGCAGGAACAACAGCAGGACAGAAAGGCTCATCTTCAGCTGCAAAGGTTGTAACTCTGAAAAATGGTGACAAGTCGCCCTTTTTTTAGTGCCGTTGTAACTTTGAAAGGTTCCTAAATGAATAGTTATACATTGAGGACTACCAGTACAGCTGAGGGGTGACTTTTCTGCATCTGGTGGTGAAACGCTCCGTGCAAAGCACAGCGATCCCAGGAGGGAGAAGGATTTCACTGCCTGGAGTTATTGGTAAAAATAAAAAAGGCAGGGTCCAAAAAATAAAATCCAAAATCTAATCCACGGACTCCCTCAAATCATCTCATAATAAACCTGAGAACCCCCAACTTCTGTTTTCCAGAGGATGGGAGGCCAGAAGTGAAAAAAACAACTGTAATCTGCGCATGGACAGAAACTTTGCAATGTACAATTTTGCAAGTGCATTTTAATTTATGCTTGCCTTGCTGGAGAAAGAGAATTGGAAGACACTTCTGGGAAGCCGCTGTGGGGTGTAAAGCCCCCTCCCGCCCTCCGTCCTGCCCCCTTACCTGTCCCTGCAGTGCAACGGAGAGGATTCTGGGCTGCAGAAGTCGAACATGGCTACCTGGAGGGGTTTATAGAGGGCTCCAGAGGGACCTTCCCCTTTTTGGGAATTCAGCCCCCAATTTCAACTTCCCTTTCTTTGTGCTTCTTGGAACATCCACCCTCCTACAAACAGGAAGCCAGAAGGGAATTTTTGACCTTAGCAGTTTCCATTTCTCATCATACTTCAATAAAGATGAAAAAGTGAATTTAGGAGGGGAATTTAGGAGAACTCAGTGCAAAAAAGAAATCTGTTTGCCTGGAAGGAAGTCCCAGATTGTCAAGCTAGCTTTCCATTAATCAGCTTGGCTCTGCTTCACAACGACCCTACAAGGTCAGGCACCTTTTCCAAAGCACCTCCGGACAGGACAGAAAGTAACGGATGGAAGATTATCAAAGAGAGATTCAACCTAGAGCTAAGAAAATGTTTCCTGGCACTGAGAACAACTAATCAGTGGATCGGCTTCCCTCTGGAAGTTGTGGGTGATCCGTCACTGGAGGCTTTTAAGAAGAGACTGGACAGCCACTTGCCCGGAATTTTATAGGGTCTCCTGCTTGGGTAGGGGGTTGGACTAGATTAACTGCAAGTCCCTTCCAAATGTATTCTGAGATCCATACTCAGAATCAGGAGGAATTTCTTGACAGAACAATTTATCAGCGGATTGGCTTCCCTCCAAAAGCTGTGGGTGCTCTATCAATGAAGGTTTTTGAGGAAGACTCCCATTTGTATGAAATAGTATTGGGTCTCCTGCTTGAGCAGGGCATTGGACTAGAGGACCTCCAAGGTCCCTTCTGACTCTGCTGTTCTGTATCCCATTCTCTCCATTCGTGCCTCCTTCTCAGGAGGAGAAACCTTTCCCAGGTCGGCTGACCGGGTCTTCTCATGTCCTGCCTTTCCCCCCACAAGGGTTCCAGAGTTCCTGGCATCACAATCACGTCGCCTTCCAGAACAAAACTGCAGTGGTTCTGTCCAGTGGTGGAGAGTCACACAGCTTCGCTTTTGGACAAGCCTGTCTGTGGGTCTTGAGCTTTCCTAGGGTGTCCCCATGGAGCCCTCCAGAGCCCTCTTCCCCAACAGAGGAAGGAGCTGGGAGGTGACCAGCCGAGGGAGATTCCCTGGCATACTTGGGAATACAAGGTATATAACCCAGCTGAACCATTGCAGGGCTTAAATGGCAAGTCCCACTTGTCCGACTTCTGCTTCCTGCCTCTCTTGAGGTGGGTCTCCCCTCCAGGCAAGGAGGGGAAGGGGTAAGAAAAGAAGGAGAACCCCTAGGTGAAAGTCCCTTTGTATCCTCTGTCCCTCAGCAGCTTCCTCCTTGCCCTGCCTGCTGGATTTTGCAGACTGCCAGGCTTTAAACTCAAATGTTGAAATTTTAATCCTAACCCTTCCTAGTTTCCAAAATGATGTGTGTCTGTGAGAGAGATTTTTCTCAGGTTTTTTTTTCTGTCCCTGATGTTATAATGACGAGGCTGATTTGGGAAATGCAGCTCGGTTGCAATTAAGAAGCAAAAGAAAAGAAAAAGAAGAAAAAAAACCTGAGGGGAAAATAGCATTTAAGCAGACCCCCACCCAAAAAGAGTAAGGAAGATGCAAGTAGGCATGAAATTAACCAGGGATTCTGAGGGGATGAAGATAATCTAATCAAGGAGAGATCCAACCTAGAATTGAGGAGAAATTCCTGATAAGAACAATTAATCAGTGGAATGGCTTTCTTTCAGAAGGTGCTCCATCCCTGGAAGTCTTCAAGAAGAGACTGGACAGCCATTTGTCCAGAATGTTATAGGGTCTCCTGCTTGAACTGGGGGTTGGACTCGAACAGTGGTCGCCAACCACTGGGCCAGGAACCACTGGTGGTCCGTGAGAACATTTTGGTGGTTTGCAGAGAAATGTCACCCCCAAAGCAATTAATGCAGGCTGCACAGAACACAAGGCTGTGCTGCCCACATGGCCCACGGGAAGACAAGGCTTGCATCGCCTGCATTGCAAACAACAGGTAGTGAAGGGAGGGGGGAAGGGTGGGGGGGGACTTTTCCCACTTGCCCCATGCACCTTGCCTGGCCACTGGTCTGCTTCTTTCCACTTCTTTCTTCTGCTTTTGGCTGCATGCAAGGAAAGCAGCAAAAGTATTTCTTTCTTTCCCACAAACTCTGCCAAAAATGAGTCTTTGGGACCCTGCAAGGTATCCTGCTCCAAAAGGCTGCCCCGGCAAAGACTTATTTCTGGCAGAGTTTGGGGGAGAGAGAAAAAGACTTCTGTTGCTTCTGCTGCTTTCCTTGCATGAAGCCAAAAGTCTCTCTCTCTGTCCCTCCCCCTAAGAATGGAGCTGGAGACAGTAAAGAATGATTGACCACTAGGAGAACAGGGTGAGGGATTTTCCTGCAGACTTTTTGGGGGATTTTCCCAGGGTTTCTGGTCCACAGGATTTAAAATTATGAGTTTGGTGGTCGCCGAGGTCCAAAAGGTTGGCGACTTCTGGACTAGAAGGGGTCCCTTCCAACTCTGATATGAGTTATTTGTAGAAGTGATCAAGGCAGCCGTCTGTTTCTCCTCCTCCTCCTCCCCAGGCACTTCCAGAGATGAGGCTGGTTCACGTAGCTATGGTTCTGGGGGCGAGTGGTAAGTGCTGCTAGGTTCCAGGGCCTCTCATTCTCCCCTTCATCACAGACCCCTCCCCTCGAAAAGAGAAAGCGGGATCTGCTTTCCCTAAAGGTCTACAGAGGTTCTCAGTCGTGCTGGTCCTGGTTGTCCCAAAGGTGCTTTCTCAAGAGGCAATGGAACTTTCTGGGAAGAAATCCTAGTTCCCCCCTTGGGGCAACCTGCTTTCCCCCTGATTCCCCCAGGCCTTTTTTTTTCATTTTCCTGTGTTGGCTTCCTTCTCTTTTTGTTTTATTTTTCCTCTTTTCCGGTTTGGGACTTCTGCTCACATTCAGCTCCACCAAGGACGGCCATCTTCTTCTCTGCCTGCCTTCCTTCCCTTTAAAGACAAAAGCAGAAGCATTTATGTATTAGGCTTCATTTTAAAAAGAAATGGGTAGGGTTGGCCTGGCTGGCTGGCTGGGGGATTCTGGGAGCTGGAGTCCACCCATCCTGGCTTGCATGTCCTTCCTGACACCCTCTTGAGGACTAGCCTCTTTCCCCTCTCTTTGCAGTGTTTGCCATCGCTGCCAACAACCTCCTTAACTTCAAACTGATGATCCAACGGATCACACACAAGAATGTGCTCATCTACTTCAATGGCTATGGCTGCTACTGCAGGAAGGGTGGGCGAGGGAAGCCGAGGGACCCCACAGACACGTGAGTTCAGCCGCCTAACACTGTGGCTCCCCCCCCTGCCTCTTTTGAACCCGGCTCCCAGTGGCTGTATGACCCCCCCCTTCTGCAGCACTCCCCCCCCCCCACAGGAACCCTGCTGGCTGTGGGACGAGGCGCAAAAGAGAGCAACAGTCTTCTGCAGCACAGCTGGTCCTCAACTGATGATCACAATGGAGCCCAATGCTTCCCCTTTTACCACCTTCCTTGCCAGGGCTGTTAAGTTGTGCAGTTGTTGTGCACAAAATTGTGCAATTTTGTAATTGCTGCAGTTGGATTAGTGAATCTAGCGTCCCCATTGAGTCAGAAAAGGAGATTATGTGACCCTGGGACACTGCCACCATCATAAGTGTGAGCAGTTGCCGAGCGTTTAGATTTGGATCACGTGACTACAGGGGTGAAAACTCTTCCCACTTTTTCATAAGTATGAAAAAACGGTCCTAGGTCACTTTTTTCAGTGCCATTGTAACGTCAAGAGCTACTGGTACTCCTTTCTTGCCCAGGGAGCTCAGTTGGGCTGCCAGCTTTAATGCCCACTTTGGCTCAGGATTTCGAAAGGATGTGGAGAATAACAATGAAAACACCCTTCAGATTTAAAAGATTCCCGTCCGATTCACACCGGGAGGGAAGCGACTTTAAAAGAGTTTCTGTGCAGGAGGGAACGCTTTTTGTCTATCTCTCTCTCTCTGTCCAAAATCTGACTTTCGCCTCTCTGGTCCAGGTGTTGTTATAACCACGATTGCTGCTACGAAAATTTGTACTACCAGGGTTGCCATCCATACATCGACCATTACAGATACCTGATTATCAACAACAAAGTGCACTGCAGTGAGTTCTCCCAGGTTTTGTGGTATTCACAATTTTGCCCAGGGGTGTGGACGTTGGGAAGGGTCTGAGACGCCCCCCTCCTGGGCTGATCCTCTCTTCTCCGGCCCACAGAGTACAAGAACAGATCGGTGTGTGCCACCTTGGCATGTGAGTGCGACAAACACGCCAGCTTGTGCTTCAAAAGGGAAGCACCAACCTACAACCGCAAACTGCGACATTTTCCTGTTGTTATGTGCAAAGAGATGACCCCCAAGTGTTTTCCCGGCCCCAAGTTTTGAAGGGGGGCTCTGATGACTGCCAGATGGATGGCATTCAGCCCTGCCAGCATGCCTCCACCCACTCCCAGCCCCTGGGTCTTTGTGGGGACTGTAAATAGAGCCTTGTATCTGGGTTCTCCCAAACCTCAATCAAGGATTGGGCTGGAGAGATGTAGTGTAAGCGTGTATAATAAACATTTATTTTTCTTTTAAATCATTCATTTGACATTTGGGAAAGGAGTCTTCTAAGCTGTGCATAAGGGAAAATTTTGGGCAGAAATTTAAGAGTATGGGAACAAATAGGATGGAGGATCTTGCTGAGTCTGAAAAAAAGTGGTTTAATTTGAACTGTATCATTTAAGAAGCTGTGACTGAACAAAGCTGTGAGCTGAAGGGGCTCTTAAATTTACACGGAGGAGGAGAAGTCTGCACAATTCCTTTGGGTTAAGCTCAGCTTCAAGGCATCATGCAGATCTCTTGGAAAGAGCATGGACAAACTCTGCCCTTTTGCAGGATGCTTGTTGTTTTTGTCTGATTTACAACCCTTAGATCATCTGGTGGCCTTCCTTCCTACTGCTAATAATTTCCTGTCCTTGGGGCTTCCCCGCAACGCTCAGAGAACACTGCCCTCCACGATCCAACGCCATCCTCTGGACTTCAGTTCCCATATTCCCCTGCCCGAATGGCATCAGCCGGAGATGGTGAGAATTGGAGTTCCTGATACCAGGGAACATTAGGGAAGGAGGCTTTTCTCGTGCATTTTTGTGCTGAGCTGCCGGGTGGAGCTTTCTGCTGCTGCTGCTGCTGCTGTTGCTGCTGCTGCTGTTGCTGCTGGAGGTCCTGGGTGTGAAATACGCCAGTGGGGCTTCATTCCTCCCCCCCCCATTTCAGCCTACATCAAAATGGAGATTTAAGGGTGGGGGTTGAAGATGCAAAAGCCCACAGGTGCAACTGTGGGTGAGAGCAAAAAACAAAAGGATGCCAGTTTTGCAAGGCAGGCCAGGAAGGCAAGAGCCCCCATGAATGGCCACCATTAGTTTGCAGTCCAAAGGAAGACAAAGCCCTTGTTGGTTAGCTCCAGGCCTCTATGTTCCCATGAAAAACCTCAGAAAAGCGAAAAGTTACAACAGCATTGCAAGGTAGGCCAAATAGGCGGCAAAAATGGGTTTGAAAGAAGCTTCTTCGAAGACAACATAGTTTCCTCTATACTTTCCAATGTCTATATGCCGCAGTGACCCTATCTGACATCAGTCTCACTTCCGGGTTCTTCTAGCCCCGTGTTTACCTTCTCTATGGCAAAAGCTCTTCCGCGCGGACTTTTGGCGTCATCAAGCGCCACTCCTTCCCGGAAGTGCCTTGACGGAGCGCCCTGACGCAGGTAGTCGGCCTCACCGCCGGTTGCTTTGGAAACGGGGGTGGGGGCTTCCTCAGCGGGCCGTTGGGCCTGTTCCCCGAAAGTTTCTGGCAGGCGGGGAGGTCGCAGGATCTCTTGGGTGTCCGCCTGCGAAAGTCCCTGCCCCAGGAACGGGCCAGTTCCCTTCCGGGCACCCCCAAAAGCCTGCCTTCTCCTGTTTTCCCCTCAACAACCCTGTGAGGTGGGCTGGACAGAGAATGAGGGGACTGTCCCAAAGCCACCCAGCTTGCGATAGTTGTGGGGTTGCTTGTGTGTTGTGGTTGCGCCCTGCCTAAGAAAGATAAAGATGAGGGAATCACAGGTAGGCCTCGACAATCTCAATTATTAAGTGAGTTTTGCCCCCTTGCCACCGTTATTAACTGAGTCACGACAGTTGTTAGGCTCGTAACATGGTGGTTAAGTGAATCCTGCTTCTCCATTGACTTTCCCTGTCTGAAGATCGCAAAAGGGGATCCTGTGACCCCGGGACCCTCATAAAGTTGCCAAGCATCTAAATTTTGATCATGTCACCATGGCGATGCTGCAAGGGTCGTAAGCGGAAAAACGGTCCTAAGTTTTGCACTGCTGTTGTAACTTTGAGTGGTCAATAAATGAGTGGCTGTAAGCATATGGACAATTTGAAGAACAAGGAAAGGAGAACTGATGCTTCTCTCTCTTTCCCTATTACAGGGACAACCATGGACTCCGCCAGTCACACTTCGACAGGTGAAATTATCCTTCTGGCAACCAGTTCGGCCGTTACTGCAATCCTCTATGCTGTCTACAGACACAAGTCAAAAATTGCAGACAGCCTGAAGGTGAGCAGCCATTTGGATCCTGGCTCAAAGCGGCCCCTGTGCTTGTTTCTGTAGGATCTGTTTAAAGTGAGAGATATATGGGTAGGTTTAACACTGCATATTTGGGGATCTTCAAAATACCAAGTCCTTCAAAAGAAAAACAAGGAGGCCATTTGAAGACTTTTAAACACCTGGAAGCGAGCCCCGAAAAGGAGCTCAGCAAAGCAGTTTGTGCTGGCATTCATTTGTATGTGTGAAGACACAAATGAATTTAAAGAAAGCCCGCATCTACCACTCTGGATATTTTATTCATGCTTAGAAGTTGTCTTGCCAAGGGCAGTGGGGTGGATTTCTCTAAAGGGGGGAGGAGGCCTTCTCAATGGTGGGGATCTATTTTGACATGACCTCTGATACTTGTAATTTCACCAGTCATTCATTTTCTTCTGCTTCATAATTTGCCAGAAAAGTATGTTTGGGGAATGTCTGAAAATCTATCTCTGTTGTGATTCAGAGGATGCTATTGTGAAGTCTGTTTTTCTCCTTCCTTCCCCCAGGGTGCTAAAAAAGTCACCCTGGACCAGGATTTAAGGAACCTGCTGATAGAAGCCCCAGGGAAGTGCGTCCCCTATGCAGTGATAGAAGGTATACCTTTCCTGTGGGGTATTTGTGTAGGTGTAATTGTGTATTTCCATCTTCAGAGTACATCTGTGCCATCTTTCATAAGAGATCCCACTGTAATTCACCAAACAGGTCTACAGATGCTTGACCATTGGGAAGGTTGCTGGCCATTCACCCTCCTGAGTGCTCTTCTCCAGACTGGGGTGTATGTGTGTGTGGCGGCTTCAACTTTTGGTGACCCCCTCAATATCCCTGGAAGCTGCTCCATCTGGAAGACTGTTAGACTGCTCTAAACAACTGGCCTCTGATCCATCCATTAGCCACTTCTGCACACTGGGTGTCTCCCTCCTTCCAGTCACTGACCACTGCCCGGTCTCTCCTGCCCAATCAGGTGTGGTGCGATCCGTCAAGGAAACCCTCAACAGCCAGTTTGTGGACAGCTGCAAGGGAGTGGTCCAGAGGCTGACCCTTCAGGAGCACAAGATGGTGTGGAACCGGACCACCCACTTCTGGTAAGTGCCTCATTTTGGAAACAGGAACTTGCTAACGGGCAAATGAGAACCCAAATGCCACTGTGTTACTGTAGCCTGGAGTTTTGTAAGCTATCACATGAGAACACCAAGATTTTGAGAAAGGCAGTTGTTTTATTTCTGAGATGAAGTTTTGGGGGTTCACAGATGTTATTTCCAGGTGCTGTAGAAACATTTCATGATTTCTCAGAGGTTAATTTATTTATGATCATAAGAACTATAGAAATACTCAGTTTTTTCACATACATGGAAATGATCAAAAAGTTCAGCTTCTTGCTTAAATTTGAAGTGTTTTGGCCAAAGCTAAGCATTGAAATATCTCAGTGTTTCTCTTTTTATCAGTTCCCTATTATGAATTTAATACACATTTCACTGTTTTTCACATTAATTGGTGTTCGGCTGCATTATGAATTATGATTATCATTGTCATTATGTCTCGCTATAACTGATGAAGTAGATTTCAGGTCTCTGCCACACTAAATTCTGTCACTTTTAAAAAGCTGCCTGGCTTCTGGATCAAGCAGCCTTGTTCCTTGTATTTTCTTTTCCCTCACGGAGAGTGGTGTTTAGATCTGCAACTTAGGATCCAGGCTGGGAAACCATGCAGCTTCCTCGAGGCCGACTCAGTGCAGATCAGGGGTGCTTGCCCCCCTTTGCATGACATCCCTACTTTAAGCCACCAGTCCAGGCATTCAGAGAAGATGGGAGCTGTAGTCCAGCAGCAACAATTTTTAGAGACTTTTTACCAAGAACTCACCTTAAAGTCTCTCAGTTTTCCACTGCGTGTTTGTAGTGGGATACGAGATAAAAGGAGAGAAGGGAGAGAATCTACAAATTGTGCAACGGTGGTGTTTTTCATTCTGGATGAAATTTCCCCAGGAACAACTATGAAAAGATCATCCACCAGAGGACAAACATGGTCCCTTTCGATCTGGTGCCCCCGGGGAGCGAGGTTCCCCCCAGCGTGGCCGTAAGGGTCTTGAAGCCCCTCACTGCTGCGGAGCTGAGCCTGGAGACCGTCTACGAGAGATTCCACCCCTCAGTGCAGTCCTTGACAGATGCCATCGGCCACTACATCAGTGGAGAGCGACCCAAGGGCATCAAGGAGACCGAAGAGATGCTGACCGTCGGGGCGGCCCTCACCGGGGTCGGCGAGCTTGTCTTGGACAGCAGCACCATCAAGTTGCAGCCCCCCAAGCAGGGCCTGCGCTACTGCCTGAGCAGCCTGGGGTTCGACACACTGCTCAAGCGGCAGGAGTCGAGTGTCCGGTTCTGGAAGGTCCTGACCACCCTCTGTGGGCTAGCCAGCTGCGCCCTCCTCATCTTCATCCTGCACAAACAGTACCGGTGTCAGCGGGAGAAGCGACGGCTGCGTCAGATGCTGGAGGGCATCACTGCCGGAGGGGATGCCACCAACGCCTGCGTGGTCTGCCTGGGCAACAGCCGGGCCTGTGTCTTCCTCGAGTGCGGGCACGTCTGCTCCTGCCTCAAGTGTTACGAGGCCCTGCCCAGGCCCCCCCGCTGCCCCATCTGCAGGCAGCTGATCACCAGGGTGGTGCCATTGTACAACAGCTGAGGGGCGATGCACCCCCCCCAGGCTGCTTTAGGAACTGGTTTGAACATTGCTGTGTAAAACGGGGAGTGGGTTTCGTGGGTGGGGATGGGGCTTAGCTGTAGCTCTTTGCACAGATTGACAAAACCAAGTGATGTTGTTCCCACACTCAGTCTGGAATTGAACTGCCGGCTGTGGCTTTGGTGAAAATGCCAGAATGAAAGTTCTCCTTCTCCTCTCTTTGTGCGTGTGAATAAATCATCTTTAGATGTTGCCTGTTGGAGAATTCTCAGGATCACCTTTCTGGAGCTGTGTGGGGTTCACACGTTTTTTTATTTATGAGGGCTCAGTGTCTTTGGCCCTGAATATTATTTTTTAGTCTCATTTCCCTGCCTACTCAGGTCCCAGAGTAAAGTTGCTTCAGGGGCAACTTTGGCTCTTTGGGCCTCCAAAGAATCTTACATGTGTCGGGAAAGAGATGGTGGGAGTTCTTTTTGGTATTTAAGGAGGAGAAAACCACTGCTGGGTTGGAAATTACTGGATAGTTGGGCAAAGCCTCCTTGAAGTTTGAAAGCCCAGAACTGAATCTCTTTCAAACGGCCTACATACCTGGCTTGGATAGCCCAAGCACACAATCACATGAAGAGGCGTGTGCGCACACAATGGGTGTCGAGAGAGAGAGAGAGAGAGAGAGAGAGAGAGAGAGAGAGAGAGAGAGAGAAGAAGGAAAATAAATTCTGTTAAATGCTGTGAATGTGCCTCTCCCGCCTGCTCAGGGTTTAACCCTTTTCACGTAACTAAAAACCTGAGTGAGCAGGTTGCCGCAGGTGTAAGAACGGAGGTGGCGACTGAGATTCTCTGCTTTTGGGGGAACTTCTTGCCTCCTCTGGAGACCGTTAGGGGGCAGCCTCCTCTTGTGGTCTCAGTGTGCCAGTTTCTCTTGGTGCAAAGCAAAGCAAGCAGGAAGCTGGCCAGCCAGTTTAATTTTCTCCGCCCTGCCTCCCCCACCGCATGGCACCTGTTGCCAAATAAACAGAATTTCCTTGGTGCACCTGCACACTGCCAGTGGCGGTCCCAGGGCCTCCCGCACACAAGCATTGGGGCTGCAGCCAGCTGAGAGGCTTAGAATGACTTCATTGTCCCTTTGAATGAACACGAACTGGCACACATTGAAGTGGAATTTGGTTGCTCCCAGCTGATCCTAAGGATCCATACCCAAGAATTGGGGTGCCTAGTTTCATAAAAAGAAGGACCAGGGCTGACAGGATAGCCTCTCCCAATATTTGAGTGGCTGCCCCAAGGGAGAGGGGTGGGGCCCTACCTATTCTCCAAAGCCCCAGAAGGCAGGAACGGAGGAGGGATTTCCTGAGAGGGAAACTGCTTTGCCTCCCAGAGCCCCCACTCCCTTGTGGGCCAGCCCCTGCCTGGTGGACGGCCTAGGAGGGTCTCCTGCTCCAGCTCCTCCAAGATCTCGTTTCTCTTCCATCATATAAGTCTTGCATGATTGATCCCCGGGGTCACGCGATCGAAATCCAGATGCTTAGCAAATGACCCATATTTATGACGGCCGCAGCATCCTGGAGTCACATCATCCCCTGCTGCGACCTTCTGGCAAGCAAAGTCAAGGGGAGGGGAAGCCGGATTCCCTTAACGGCCACGTGGCTCACAGAACAACTGCAGCCGTTCACATGGGCATCAGGCTCCCTCCCTAGCAGAGGAAAGGGGCCCTCAGTTCACTTTGGGGCCAGCCCCCCCCCCGAAACCTGGGGCCAAAGGGCAGGCCTTTATTTTATCGGGGTTTGCTTTGGAATTTTGTTTCCATAAGCCCTGAGTTGGGCAGCCATAAACATTTTCTAAATAAATAAAATATAAACTTTGAAAAACAACTGCAAAAAAGAATTTCTTAATGCCTTTTTTTAACTGCCTTGTGTGTGTGTGTGTGTGTGTGTGTCTATGTGTGCAGTTACTGACCTGTGGCATGTGGATCTCCCTATTTATTAGCAAAACCTTCCAGAGAAAGCAACCATTTTTAGAATCTCATCCAAGGAAAGTATTTTGTTTTGCGTAGTTTTGGCAACAGGCAACGGGTCGATGAGGAAGTTAAGAAGTGACTGGACCACCAGTTGTCCAGAATGACATAGGGTCTGCTTGAGCAGGGGGTAGACTAGAAGGCCTCCAAGGTCCCTTCCAGCTATGTTATTCTGCTTTTGAGTTCTTAAGGTGGGTGAAAGGTTTCTCTTTTCACCTGGGCTGAGCTGCTATTTCTAAGCTCTTGATTCTTTCTTTCTCTCTCTCCCCCCCCCCCCCCCCCAATTAAAAGATCTTTGGGGAGACCTGGCCTGTTGCTGTGCCCACTCCTAACCCTAGCTTGTTCTGCTCCAGTTTCAGCCAGTGTTCAATTCTTCAGAAAGTGACAGAAAGGAGCCAGGAGGTTACCCAGCTGAGTTAAAAACAGGTCAATGTGTTGTCTTGCAAAGTGGGGTCTCTTAGGCATGTTCCTTGCACAGTTTGAGCTTTGACACACACACACAAAACAAAGACACACAGGTTAATTATTCACAACTGCTCTTTCTGAGCTGATTTTTCTCGCTCAAATGAAGCGAAGCTCATTCGTTTCTGAGACGAACGAGATTTTGTTGAAACGTCGCCAAAACACTTCCAATTTTATGTGGGAGAAAACCCGAATAACCAAAGATCCATATATATATGTATATATATTTGTTTTTTAAAGTTATCGCGGGTACTTACATGTGTGCTATTCAGCTTCCTTCGGGTATTATCCCACGTCATTGTAGCTGTGCTTTAAAACTTTAAAAGCACAGCTACAATGACGTGGGATAATACCCGAAGGAAGCCGAATAGCACATACATACATACATACATACATACATACATACATACATACATACATAATATTATGTGTGTGTTCATATATTTTCATAAGCAATTCCCTCCCCTCCCCTGCCCAAGTAGGACACGTTAAATCAGGTCAGCAATTTACCGTGAAATAGTTATGAAACCGGGGTGGGTGGGGGGAATTGAGGGGGGAGAAGAGAGAGGGAATTATTTGCGAAATGCCTGGTTCCTCCAGAGCAAATAGCCGAGGCAGCCTAAATCGGCTCAATTGGTGCGCATAAAGCTGTGATGTGCTTAAGCACACTTCGCTAAGTAAATTGCCATTGAATGGAATCACACCACACATTCCACCAGAGGCCTTGGTTTGTTTGAAGCTACAATGGTCATCAGTGTGGAAAATGGTCCTAAGTCACTTTTTAAAGTATGGTTGTAACTTTGAACGGTCACTGAATGAACTGTTGTAAGTTGAGGACTCCTCGTACATTGTACATCATGATGGATCTGAAACGGGTCACCCACAGGGCCGACCTTATTTTACAACCTTTTTTGTAGCTGTCGTAAGTAGAGGAGTACCTGTAAGTTGAAAGTTCCTCGACCCACAATGGTTAACCCAAGTGCTTGTGCTGTTGTGCAAAGGTTATCAACACAAGGCTCCACACACAAACACAAACACAGATGCAGGGCTCTGTGATGTTGTTAGTTATTTTCTTACTTCGAGTTGCAGTGTTTCTTCCTCTGCTCACCATTGTTTTTTAAACGCAGCCCCCCTGGGGGCACAGCGGTCCACCGCCCGCCCCGCTCACCATCTGCAGCCTCGCGGCCACGTTGGCTGCTTCTCCCCAGGCCCCGTTTGCAGCAGTGCCTCTCGGGGGGGCGCTGAACCCCACTCCCCCGCTCGTACGCCTGCCGTGAAGCGACCCTTAAATTAAGAGGAGGACAGGAATGATCTGATCATCCTCAGATTCAGTTGCCAGGTGAAGTGGAGCAGGACACGCATGTGTGTCGGGGTGCACAGAGAAGCGCGTTCGATAGCTACCTCGGGGTTAGTTTTGTTGGATGTTGCTAGGGAATGCCAGGGTGCACTTTCAGAAGTTTCTAGCTCTCATTGTTGGCAGAAAAGGTTTCCTAGGGTGCCTAATTTTTTCCAAGCCTTATGGAGCTTCTGTCCATCTGGCTTTGTAGATGGAAAAGAGAGACGTTCTCCTCCTCCTCCTCTCTGCAAAGCTTTCTAGCACTGATGATGTTACCTAGTTGGGTCATGAAATGTCTGCAAGAAAACTACCCGGCATCAAGGACACTGGACTCCCTTTTCCTCCTCCTCCTCCTCCTCCTCCTCCTCCTCCTCCTCCTCCTCCTCCTCCCCCCCCCTTGTAGTTTTCCCAAACATTATACATTTTTGGAAAAGATTTGTAATCCAGGTATTCATTGGAAGAAAAACATTTCCCTAACAGACATTTTTATACAGAGAAACCACCGCTGCAAAATTCAGGGGGTTCTGGGCAGAATTCCAGGAGGGGCTTTTTCTAAAAGGACACTGGATTCTCTTGTGTTTGTTTTTTTTCCTTGAAAAGGTTTCGCTTCTCACCCAAGAAGCTTCTTCCGTTCTGACTGACTGGTGGGCAATGGAACCAGTTGCCCTTTGGAAAAAGTGCTTTGGGGACCAGCAGGACCTCCGCATCTCCACAAACATTTCCCATCAGGTTGATTGAGGAGCCAAGGGGGGCAGGGGTGGGGGGGAGAGCAGTGAAATGTGGAGCATCATGGGCTCAGCGCAAAGCTGCGCTCTTGTTTCCTGAGCAATAGAAAAGAAGCCCCCTCCCCAACTGGGAACCAAACTGGAGCTCATCAGCGCCTCCCAGTGGCTTTGCCAGCAATGCAGGGAAAGAGAGAGAAGGAATGAGGGAAGGAGAGAGAGATTTTTCTTGGGAGTGTCTGGGGGGCTTAACAAACACACACACACACACACACACACACACACACACACTTTCCCAATGGTTTATTAAGTCACTGAAGCAGCCACAAATGAAAAAAATAGTAACTTAAGAAACCAGCAGAGAGAAAAAAAATGAAACGAAAGAAACTCCTGGCTGCTCGCTTCCTTAGATGGTCCTTCCTTCTGAAGCCCACCCGGCGCACGACTGAAGCTAGAGATCAAGGAATCTCTCGAGCACTTTGTCCCGGTTTTTTTTCTTTTCTTTTTCCTTTTGATTCTTGCAGGAGAATCAAAGTGAATTTGACAAGCAGATGCTATCATTAAGATTTAGGTAGCATTCCAGAATCACAGAATCAGAGTTGGAAGGGACCTGGGAGGTCTTCTAGTCCAGCCCCATGTTCAAGCAGGAGATCCTCCAGCATTCCAGACAAATGACTGTCCAGTCTCTTCTTAAAACCCTCCAGTGATGGAGCCCCCACAATGTCTGGAAGCAAATCCTCCCACAGGTTAATTCTTTTGATAAATTGTTCTAATCCTTGGAGATCTAACAGCCAAAATCCCATTTTTTCCAACTCTGAAGCCCTTGATGGAGAAATTAGCAGCTTGGCTCCAGGTGAAAGACCGATGGACGGACAGACAGGGGTTCTGAGCAAAGGCAAGATGACGCAGCAGAGCCAGCAAAGCTTGTGGGGGCTGCAGAATGTCTGCAAAGAAGGCTTTTCACGTGTGTGTGTGTGGGGGGAGCTGGATTCCTCTGCCTCCCCCCTGGCCTTTCGGGGCTTGAATAATTAGGCCTGATCCCCCAGCAGGGATGGGGAGGGACCCCTGGTGAAGGAGGGGCCTCCAGAGAGCAATTAGCAATGCTACGCCTCCCCCTTGCCACTTGGGGACCCGAGAGCAGCCCCCTCTGAAATCTGGGGTGCCTCTTCCCGTCCCTGGACAACCAATGGAGCAGCTCCACAGGGTCTGCCCCAACCCTGCCAGCATCTCCAGGAAAATCTTTGGGGAAACCTTTTCCCGAAACCCTGAAGTACAGCCTGGAGGGGTCCATTCATCCGTTGATCTCCCTCCCAGGGCAACCCCCCCCCCCCAAAGACGACCACTGCCAGGGCTTTGCATGCCCAGAAGCACAAGAGGGAAGGATGCTAAACGCCCAGACCTGAATAGCAGGGCATGAGGAAGAGAGGAGGGCAAGGAGGGGAGGGTGGCAGGGCCATCACGGACCCCTCCCAGGCAGCCTGCTCCAAGGGGCTCCCTCCAGATGCACCAGGCTCCAGCTCCATGCAACCCAAACCAAGATGGGAGCTGCAGTCTATCGATGTCCAGAGCCGCCCCTGGCATCACCCGGAGCCTGGTTGGGGATGGATGGAGCTGGGGCCCAGGACGGCCTGCCTGCCTCTCCTTGCCCTCTTCCTCCCCGCCTTCCTAGACATCCTTTGGGTTGTAACACAGCAAGTTGAACTGGAGGTTTTCATTCCAGTGCCGGAGAAGCACGAACAGCTGTTGAGCAGCTGTCTTGAGGGCCAGCAGGGTTCGCCCTTCTGGGATGTCCTGCTCCCCGAGCCACCGGCTGGCCTTGGCGGCCACTAGCTCCCACTCAATGAAGTAGGAGGCCGAGCTGTGCTCCAGCCACGCCAAGGCCACCGCCGTGGCCCAGAGCATCCCCTCTGGCTCTGTTCGCTGCTGGAGCTCGACATCTAAGAGCCAAGCCTGGACTTTGGGGGTCTCGGTCTGCGAGCCTCGGCCGCTGTCTGGTGGGGATGGGGCCTTCTCTGGGATAGAGAAACTCTGGATGGTGATCGAGGGAGGGGACAGGTTGGTCTCAGTCTTGGGGGCTCGGGAGGAGCTTTCTGCTGGGCCTCCAGAAGGAGGTCCACGCAGGGCGGTCTCCTCCTCCTCCTCCTCCTCTTTGTGGAGATGCCTCCCTGGAACATCAGCAACCCTTGCGCTCTTGGCTTCTCCCGGACCTTCTGCTTTCCTGGAGCTGGTGGAAGGGCTGAGGTCCATGCGGTGGCAAGCAAACGGCGAAGTCCACCTGAGCTTCTCCAGTGGGATGCTGATGGCCTCAGAGAAAGCCTTGTTCAAGAGGAAGGAGCCACAGGCCAGCTGGAGAGACACCTGAGGAGAAAGGCGGAGGAGAGGACCTCAGCGAGACAGTTCTTTCCTCTCTTAAGACATTATGAACTTCTCAAAAGGGCAGAGAACGCTGAGGAGTGGCCCCTCACGTCCAGCTCAACGTTGTAGCCAGGTTTTCCTCAGCCAGCCCAGCTAGAGGATCTCAAAGCATTCCTCTGGAGTTCTCTCCCCATGTCGAGCAGGAACCTTTTGACCTTCTCTTGGGATGTGGAGAAGCTGTCTTTGGAGGCATGTCTGAGATCTGGAGAAGTGGTGTGGATTTTCTTGTGAAGGGACTTGCCTGGTGACCAAGGCCAACCTCCCACAGCAGAAGCTCAAAGGCCAATTAAGGTTGCTCAGTCCCCCCCAACAAAGACCTGATGGAGAACCAGGTTTCTACAAACTAAGATGGAAGTTTGGCTAAAAACACACAGCACAGCATTGGGCTTCAGACTTTGGATAAGACAGGGCAGTGAAATGGTCCATCCCCAAGGCATTTTTGCATGCATTATTAAGGCAGGTCTCTCCAAACTCGGCCACTTTAAGACTTGTGGACTTCAAACCCCAAAATTCTGAGAGTTGAAGTCCACAAGTCTTAAAGTGTCCGAGTTTGGAGAGACCTGAATGTGAAATGCTGTATCCAATTTGAAGTGCTGGTTTTGGTTCAGACCCCAGTCCTGGGAATGCAACAGAAATAAATTTGCATGCAATTTTTGTCCTCCACCTTCTTGTTTAGATCAAGAGAGAGAAAGTTTGGAGGATAGGAGCTAAATTTTCTCCCCACACAGCACGCTTACCAGTGGCAGGTAATCAACATTTTCATTGATCTCGTTGCTTTTGGCAGGAAACTTGCCCATGAAGCCTCGGGCAGCCTTGGTCAGGAGTCTGGTTTTGTTAAACGTCACCCTGGATGAGGAAAAAAGCAAATGCCAGACCCATTTCCCCCTATAACCAATTTTAAGTTAAGTTTTAGTTCATCAAAATAGGGGAAATGTAATCTTTAGATGATTCACAGAGGGCGATAAACCCTATTTATTGTTAGGAATCTAGTAACACTTAATATCTTTTAAGTAATCTAGTAACACTTAATAATCCTTTTAAGAAGGATTCCTGAGAATTTTTTTCTAAAAAGTTTGCATCTGAGTAAACAGCGTGGACAAAAGCAAATTTTACCTGGCACCAAAGAAACTTTCGATGGACTTTTGAGAGGAAACGGATGGGCTACGTAGTGACCCTGTAAAGACAGCTGAACGTTAGCAATGATGGAGGGTATAAATTAGAGTAGGGCTCCCCGCCACACCTGACCACTTTAAGACTTGTCGACCAAAGACAATGGCCCTGAGCTGAGCAGACCAAAGGAATAAATGCCCCCCCCCCCCCATCTGGAAAACTGTGGCAATTCCCTCCTGAGGAAGAAAGTGAGCCAGAAGGAGACAGAATATTCTCTTCTGCATCTGCAATGGAAAAACAGCAACCCCAAATCAGAAGGCTCCTGGTGCTTTGGAATAAAACTGGTTGGCTGGAAAAGGTGCTGAGTCCTGGTCTTTGGCCCCTGGAGCTAATTTAAGTTTGGAAGTTGGAACCCTTCCTTCAACTGGTTTGTTGCAGGAAGAAAATGAAGGAACATAAGGAGGGGACCTTCCAGTGGCTTTTTTTCTGGAAATTAACGAGAAAAACTAAAGCATGGATGGTTTGATCTGGCAGCCAAGTGGCGGGCTTGCTGAGCACTGGACCTGTTGCCCTCCCAGGATAAAGGATGAGTTTCCATGGCTGATGTGGGGTCTGTGCCTCTGTTTAAGGACAAGGGGACATAAAGGCTGCTTGTTAGGACCTCAGAGATGTCCAGGTGGTTCTTGACCAGGATGGAAAAAGAGCTCCAGCTACACTCTTACTTGCGTTGGGCAGCCCAACGTCTGCTCCGTCATGAATCCACCCCCAGCTAGTCGAGAGTCCTCGGTGCCGTCGGCTCTCAAACCCAGAGCTCCATTGGCTGGAGGGTTTCATCAGCAGACCTGAAGAAAAGATGGGGGGACAGGGAGGGAAAGGTCCATCTTAAAAGGGCTCAGAGGATCCAGGACCTCCTTTAATTCAGGGAAATATTTTGGAGCAATGAACACACGACTCCTTCAAGGGATAGCAATCTGGCCCAAGGAGAAAAAAATGACCTGGGTCCTTGACTTACAACCAGAATTTCCAGGTGGTTGTTAAGTGAGTCACACCTGATTTTATGATCTTTGATTGGGCCATGCTGGCTGGGGAATTGAGACTAGGTTTTGAATGCCAACACCATATCTTCACGAACGCTTTGAGCCTCACCTGTATTGGGATATTTAACAATGGTTGGCAAATAGTCGTTGCTGCTCAGGTTGACTGGCACAAACGCCGTGAATTTGCTGATCACGTTGCAAGATTTGCTGGTGTTCACCGCGTTGGCTTGGTACCGCCGCCCGGACCCTGTAGACAGAGGGACCAAAAATGTCAGAAAAATGTCATATTAATTGGATTCAGTTTATATTCGCACCTCTTTCCAACTCCCGTCATTTTTGCTGCTCAAAATCTTCTGCAAACACCAGGTGGAAAATGCAGGTTTTTTAATCATTTTCTGGTCCATCACAGCTGGGGAACTTAAGATCCCAGACCCATTTACAGACGAGAGTTCCCTGCTTTGCATTAAACACCCAGGCATGAATTTAACAGCAGTGTGGAATTTGCCTTGCAGATGTTCAGTGACCAATTTAGTCTTGTTCCAATTCTGGGCAAGAAAGAAATCCGCCTTTTTCTGGAGAAAATAACCTCATCTCATCAGAAAAGAATATATTTAGGAAAAGTCTCCCCAGAGGAAGGGGCAGCTGAAAAACCAGCGACCGACTGATCATGGGGGCCAATTAAACAAGACCAGAATTTGATCCAGGGGTGCCCAAATACCATGCTCGATCTCAAATTCCCTCTCGGCCAGCTGCTCGAAGTCCTGGACGATGGACTTGGCAGCCAGGTGGTGGAAAGTCTCATTCCAGATGTCATCTTCTTCCTCCTGGCCCTTGCCTTCTTCTCTGCTTTGGAAGAGGGGGCCGAGGTCGAAGGTTATCTCCCACTTGACCGGTTCGCCACTCTGGAGCCCCTTCACCAGGGCCTTGCAGAGCGACCTTCGAGACCCCCTCCAGCCACCACCAGCCGAGGAACCCAGTTCTGGATCAGGAAGGTCCCGATCTGAGGTGGACTCTGTTTCAAAGTTGAAGGAAGAATGTTGGGCGGATTCTGCAAGGAATGTCAGATGGTCACCCGTGGTGGGAATCCTTAAGCCACGTGGGGTTATCTAACCTGCTTTCTGGGCAGGGGGTCCTTGTCCCTCTCTGGAGAGCCTTACCAGAGGAAGCAAGACCTCCCCTAAAACAGCCAGATGGCTCTCATCCACCACCCCCACTAATCCCCCTCCCCCAAATTCTCCTCTCCTCTGCAAGAAATTTGGAAGGCAATTTTGCAGAATGAGAACTTGGAGGAAACCTGCAGGGTTATTGCACACAACACAAAGAAGAACTCAACTTCTGGGATGCTCCCTTTGCAAAGGGCTCGGTTCCCTCTGTGTCTGCGTGTGAATGCGTGCGCCCCCAAAGCCACCCAACATGAGAGGCCTTGAGGTTGGCTTGTTGGGTCACCTTGTTGGGTCTACAAGCTGACCTCCCAGCTCGGAGAGCATCATCCGAGAGTCAACGCAAGCCCCCCTCGCAGCTTACCCACTTCTCCAGGGCTTCGGCTGTCCGAGGACATGTGTCCCAAAAGGGCACTGGCATCTTGGGGGGGCCTGGATCCTGCCCCTGTCTGCGTGGGGCCCCAGTGCATCTGCCGCAGGTCCTGGAGCAGAGACGGCCACTGTGCGCTGACTCCTCGGATCTTCTTCGGGGTTGGGGTGGGGCAGGCTGTGAGGGGCTGATCAGAGGGAGACATTTGAGGGGAGAGGAGGAGGAGGAGACGCCCCCCCAGGCGTGACTCAGCAAATGAGCTCCTGAGACACAGCCCCCCAAACCAGGGTCCGTCCGCCCTGAACTGGGAGTCCTCAGCTTACAACAGGCCGTGCAGCGACTGTTCGGAGCACTGAAAAGAGTGACTTATGACCATTTTTCACCCTTGCGACAGTTGCAGCACCCCAGGGTCACCTGATCAAAATCCAGACCTTTGGCAACTGACTCATACTTATGACGGTCGCAGGGTCCTGTGATGCCCCCTTTGTGAAGATAATGGGGAAGCCGGTCTTCCTTCATGGCCGTGTGACGAACTTGACAAGTGAAGCGTCTCACTTAACAGCGGTGGCCAAGCCCACTTTGCAGCCACCCCGCTTGACAACAGAGACGTGAGTGGAGGACCACCTGAAACGCCTCCCCCCCCCCCCCAGGGCAGAGGACACACGGCTTTGCCCTGGGGCGCTTCCCACTCCAGGGTAAATGTCGGGTGAGGAAGCAACAATGGTGCCAGCGCACACACGGATCCTGCCACGGCTGACCTTGGGATGCGACAGGCACCCCTGACCCCCCCCCCCGAGCCGAAGGGATCTGGGGGCAGAGCAACAAACCAGGTTTCACTTCTTGCAACCGATGTTGAGATCTGCTGTTGGCTGGAAGGCAGGTCCCAAGTAACCTTCTGGAGGATTGGGGGGGGGGGGAATCGGCCAGGCCGGGAAGCCAGAGCCAGCTTGGGAAGGTGCTGATGGAAGCTCCTCAGGAGGCCAACGAAGGCCCAGAGGCAGAGAAAGGAGCCCATGGCTGCACTGCTGCACGGGGGAGGGAGACGGGAGATTCCCCCACCCGGTTGCTTGGCAACCAGCAGCAGCAGCGGGCAGGGAACCCCCCCGTTGGGGTGGTTGTGGTACGTGTTTTGTGCCAAAAAGGCCACATGTGGGAGCTTGGACACGGGAGGAGAGAAGCCACCGAGGTATGTGGCAGGTATGAAAAATGTCTGGTTTTTCATGCAGAGGGTCCTCGAATTACGACCACAAAGGAGCCCAAAACTCCCATTGCTAAGCGAGGCAGTTGTTAAGTGAGCTTTGCCCCATTTTACGAGCTGTTAAATGAGTCCCTGTTAAGTCAGGAACCTGGTTGTTAAATGAATCTGGCTTCTCCATGGACTTTGCTCATCAGAAAGTCGTAAAAGGGGATCGCAAGATCATTGCGACTGTCATAAATATGAGTCAGTTGCCAAGCGTATGAAGGTTGATTGCATTGCCATGGGGATAAACCAACGGGGTCCCAAGTCCCTTTTTGCTGTAGGAACTTTGAATGGTCACGAAAGGAATGGCTGTAAGTCGAGGACCCTTGCTGCAAAGGAGTCCATTTGGGTGGCCAGTAAGAGCCCTTCCTTTCCTCTGTGGGGCTGAAGACAGCCATGTGGACATGGCTGCCTGGGAAGGGGGCTGAACTAGAAGACCTCCAAGGTTCCCCCTCCTTGGATCGCTCTCTTGTGCCTCGGTGGTCTTGCCAGGAATGCAACTGGCTGCAGCAGGCTTTGTGCTGCTGCTGCTGCCGCTGATGCGAAGAAGAAGGTGGTGGTGATGCTGCGCCGTTTACAGGCAGCTTTCCCTTCCGTGAGGGTCTCTGTGGGCGCCGTAGGGACGGCAGGCATTCAAGGAGAGGACCACCCAACACCAGAGCCCACCTGTGCAGACGCCCATGGAGCTCCGGGTATTTGTTTTAGGGCTCCTGCACAAAGCCCCTCCTGACCAGTCCACCCTGGGCTGCTATGGAAACCAGGCCGGTCCTGCTCTCTGGGTTGCTGCGGGCGGGGGGGGGGGGCACTGCCGGCCACCAATCCCAGAGAGAGCATCGATCCCCCTCACACCGGCACCTCTCAGGGGGCCCAGAAGTGGTGGGGTCGTTCCTCCCGTGCACGCCTCTCTGTTTCTGCCCGACGACGGTGCCGGGGAACTGCCTGGGAGGGGCTGCTTGGCTTCTGCTGCTCTCGGGGCCTACAGCCTCCCTGCCAAATTCCCCTGGAGGCTATTCTCCTGTTTGGGAAGGACGGGGAAGATGGTCCGATGAAACACTCCCACCTCATAGGCACAGGCTGCACGCCCGCCCCGCTGCTACCTCAGCGCAGGGCCACTTCCTCCTGCAGAAGAATTGCACCCACACTTGTGCGTCCAGGAAGAGAATAATGGAGTCACGGAGCTGGAAGGGTCCCTGGAGGTCCTCCTGCCCCCCCTCCCCCCCCCGCTCAACCAGAAGACCCTCTGCCATTCTGGACAAACGGCTGTCCAGCCTCTTCTTGGAAACTTCCAGGCATGAGGCACCCGCGACTTCTGGATCAATTGTTCTGCCTGTCAAGAGATTCTTCCCTATTCTGAGTATGGATCTCAGAATACAGAATAACTGAGCTGGAAGGGACCTTGGAGGTCTTCTAGTCCAGCCCCCTGCTGAATCTGCCCTAAAGAGCCATCCTGGAGATCCAGGCATCCGGGACCCTCACCTGAAGCTCCACCTGCCAGGGCTGAGCGTCCAAAGTGATCCGGCTGAGGTCCTGCAGGTGGACTTTCCGGAGAGGATTTGACACTGGGACGGAGCTGGAGTCGCTGGCCGTGGGGAGCTTCTGGGGGGGCTCCCGGTCGGCAGCCTGAGTGGTGCTGTAGGCCCTTCGCTGGGACACCATTATGGGGTCAGTGCCTGAGAAAACACAAGGCCTCCGTGGACGCAACTAAACAACAAGCATCCAAGAACTGAACAGCCAGGCTTGGCTTTAGGCATCCGGAGGGACTTGCTAACAACCCTGGGCGGGTTTGGGAGTCCGTGAAGAGCAGGAGATCTAGCATGTAAAGATAATAAAATTTGCCTCCCTGATGTTTATGCCAACAGCCTCCTCTTGTCCTTAAAAGTTGCACAAATTATCTACGTTCTTATCTTTCCATAAGTGCAACGTTCTCCAGTTTCGTAAAAAAAAATGCAGCAAAGGAATAAATGGGTAAAAAGGTTGGCAATTCTTGAAGACAATCAGCAGCTAAGCCTGTCCAAACCCACCTGAATCTATATCCGATTCGCTTCCCATCTCTCCACTGCTCCTCTCCAAAGGAAATCCACTTTCGGGGGGATCTTTGGGAATCTCCCAATTCTCCAGTCCTCCTCCTCCTTCTTCTTGGGAGTGGAAGAAAACGGAACTTCCCGATTCTTGAGAATGCAGCATGCTGTACCGGCGCCTTTTGTCCTGGGGAGAGAAGGACACGTGGGCAGGCATTCGTGGGCTTCCAGGCTGGTGGTTCAGTGGTAGAAAGCCAGCTCTCTCTTCAACTGACCGGGAAGCTGAGCGAATCTCTGGAAACCTGGGTAGGACAGCTCTTTACCTTCTAGATCGAGGGATGCTGATAAACAAGGATTGTCTATTCTGCGTCACCTATGAGGAAACCCAGGCACCGACCTCTTCTCTCCCAGAAGGCCCTGTGGTGGCTCTTTATTGGCCAGTGATCTCATACCGAAGATCTGTTTGGTTTTTGGCTTGAAGACAGGAGGTCCTTGACTTACAACACTTCATTTAGTTACAACAGCACCGAAAAAGGGGACACGGTCATTCAGTGCTGCTTCATTCATGCGCTGTGTGTGTCAAGGCACCCTGGGCCTGAAGGGCCATCAAGCCCAGATGACCAAGCAGGGGCACCAAGGCCAGCAGGCGCCGGTTGGTGGCGGCCACTCACCAGCTGGGGGTGAGAGACGTAGAGGGACGTGTCGCACACCACGCTGTAGGCCACCAGATGGTCTCCTGGGAAAAGGCAGCTGGAGTTGACCGGCGAAATCAGGACTTCAGTTGTTTCGGGAAACACCCAGTCTACGGAGACATCGCTCACCACCGGAGCCATGGCCTTCTTCAGGGACTTGATCATCTAAAACCCGGAGGAAAACAGGACATTTTCAGGTCACACGATGGCCAGCGGAGTCCTGATCACAGTAACCCCCAATTCATGTAACCCCCAAAGGAAACCCACTTGTTCTGAAGCCTCCACAAGACCCCACTTGGAGTGCAACTCCCAGTTTCGGTCTCCACAATATAAAAAAGATGCGGAGACTCTGGAAAGAGTGCAGAGAAGGGCAATGAAGGGGATGAAGGGGCTGGAGGCTGAAACGTAGGAAGAACGGTTGCAGGAACTGGGGGCGTCTCGTCTAGTGCAAAAGAGATCCAGGGCAACAGGACAGCACTGCTCCAATATTGGGGGAGGGGATCCCCCCAGCAATGGATGGAAACTCATCCAGGAGAGGAGCAACCTGGAATGAAGGAGGAACTTCCGGACAGCGAACGACTTGCCTCCAGAAACGGCCAGTGCTCCAGCAGGGGAGGTTTTGAAGAAGAGCCTGGACAGCCATTTGTGCAGGGTGGTCCATGGTCTCTCTGCTTGAGCAGGGGCTGGACTAGAAGACCTCCGTGGTCCCTTCCAATTCTGTTATTCTATTGCTCTTATTATAATGATACAAGCAGCAGAATTTTGCAAGGCTGACCACCTTCTCCCCTCCTTCACGATCTCCCTGGGGAAGGTGGTGCCTGAGACCCCGAGGAGAATGAAATGCCTTCAGATGTTTCTGACATCTGACAGGCTTTTGTGGCAGGTTTCCCAACGCGGCTCTTCTTAAAAAGAGAGAGTGCTTCCTGCTTTTGTAGTTCCCAGCCGTTGCAACCCTCCAGCTGTACATTTCTGCTCTCCCTTCGCCCATGATGTTTCTGACAAAACTCATTAACACCTTCTGTGCAAGTAGCTGGCATTTTCTGACCTTCAACCACGCTAAGAGGTCAGTTGATGCCATCTCTCCCTCCCTCTCTCTCTGTCTGCTGATGCCCGTCTTTTATCTCACAGACTCTGGAGCCAAACAAGAAGCATATATCATTATTGGGGGGGGGGGGCTTCCTTTCATTCTCCCACCCCCTCCTTTTGCAGAAGGGGAGATGGAAAGAGCTCAGGGTTTGTAGCGAGAGGCTCAGCCCACATCCATCTTTGATAGTCCTTGAGGGAGTTGGATTTTTATCCGGCAAGCTTTTCAGCTCGCTCTGATTGATCAAAGTATTCTGCTGCAGAGTATCCCTGAAGCTCGCTCCTTTTTCTTCCTTAGCCCAGGCCACCTCACCAGATCCTTGTGGTAGAGATAAACAGGAGGAAAAATCCTTCTGTTTGCTGCCTTGGGGCCTTCGAGGGAAGGCAAGTTATGAAACAGAGGAATAAAGAGAAATGCATTTGCCTTCCGGGGCTTTGGAGAATGCGTCCACTGCCTCCTCTCTGTGGCAGCCCCCCAGATATTGGAAGGTGCCGTCATGTCACCCCTGGTCCTTCTCTTCATTAGGGTAGCCATACCCAATTCCTGCAAATGTTCTTCACACGTCTTAGGAAGCCTCCTGATCCTCTTTCTTTCTCTTCCTCCCCTTCCCTTCCCTGTCTTCTTCCTTCTCCTCCTCCTCCTCTTTGATAAGAACTGCATCAAATTCACCTTCATTCTGGGATTGAAATAGAAAGCATTCCTTTAAAAGAGAAACAAGATGGAAGGGGAATCGTTTTTTCAAATGCAGGGGGGCTTTCTCCCCTGAACAGCCTCAACTGATTCGCTGATGATGTAAAGCTATTCATTATATTAGTATTAGTATTAGTATTAGTATTAGTATTAGTATTAGTATTAGTATTAGTATTAGTATTAGTATTAGTATTCGCTGATGATGTAAAGCTATTCAACACCACAGACAATACTGCTACCCTTCAATAAGACCTTGACTATGTATCAGAATGGTCAAACAAATGGCAACTTCAAATCTCAACAAATAAATGCTCTGTCTTCCATATTGGCAAAAAAAAATCAGAAAATAAAATACAGGCTGAATAGTCAAGACCTTCTTGATGATCCAAACTCTGTCAAGGATCTTGGAGTAGTCATCTCAAATGACCTAAGTGCTAGAGCCCACTGTAACCACATAGCCAAAAAGGCATTAAGAGTTATTAACCTAATCTTACATAGCTTTTTCTCTGGTAATATTACACTGATAACTGGAGCATACAAAACTTTTGCTAGACCAAGACAGCTCGAATACAGCTCATCAGTCTGGAACCCACATTACGTATCTGATATTAACACAGCTGAGAAAGTCCAGAAATATTTCACAAGAAGAGTTCTCCACCCCTCTACTCCTTGCAGAAGACCTGATGCCGCCAGACTTGAAATTCTAGACCTAGAAAACCTAGAACTACGCTGCCTTCAGTCCAATCCAAGTATAGTACATAAAATCATACATTGCAATCTCCGACCTGTCAATGAATACTTCAGCTTCAACCATTATAATACAAGAGCAAACAATAGATACAAACTCAAGGTTAATCGCACCAAACTTGATTGTAGGAAATACGACTTAAGCCACAGAGGGGTCAAAGTCTGGAATCCTCTACCTGACTCTGTGGTTTCTTCCCCAAACCCCAAAAACTTTAACCTTAGACTGTCTCCTATGGACCTCACCCCTTTCCCAAGGTCTTGGAGGGGGCCTGCATAAGCGCACCAACGTGCCTACCGTCCCTCTCCTATTGTTTCTTTTATTTTTCTTATATGTATCCATGTATTCATAACTATGTTTTTACTTATACCTATTATCTTGTAAGCAATTGATGAAGAAAAAAAAAAAAACCTGCAGCAGTCTGAGGGGGGCCCACCTTTGGCTGCACCCGCTCCCCTTCAGCCAGGAATTCGGCGCTTCCTTTGGTTATGGCGGCCAGGCCCTTCAGCAGCCTTCGGCAGGCGTTCTTACCGATGCCAAAAGTGTAACACCTGCAGCAGGGAGAGGAGAGGAGCAGCTGGGCAAGGAGAACCACCTGGAAGCCCCCAGGAATTACGGGAGGCTGGAGGGCCACTTGGTTTTTCTGCAAACTTTGCCCACTGATTCAACTGGCGAATCTTCACTGAAAAAAATGGCAACTTTGCCAAAACTCCAGAGCTTCCTTGTCTTTATGGGCTAACAGATCAACCCAGTTTCCTTTTGTTGGGAAGGGCCTTGCCCTAGGTGCCTCCTTGCAAGGACGGAGAGGGAAGGACCAGTCAGGTCAGCCCCTCTTGTGGCCCACCTGGTGGAGGAGGCGTGGCTTCGTAGCAGCCCCAGCACTTTGCCGGTGTTTCCCACCGCCCCGTCCGTCAGGAGGAAGAGCAGGCGGGGGTGGCCCCGGTGGATGGGCTGCCGGATGACCCACTTCAGAGGCGACAGCAGGTTGGTGCTGCCCATGTCCGCCCGGATCTTCTTGATGCTCTCGCAGGCCCCCGCCAGGTTCTCCTGCAGGAAAAGCAGAGAAGGGGCTCTGGACACACCAAGGAAGGAGGGGCGTGGATACCTGGGCAAACATTCCCCCCCACACTGGCAAGGATGGGGGGCAGGAGAAGGACTGGAAAGCCAGGAGGCAACCCTCAGGTCACAACAGCCCCTCTAGCTCAGGTGAGCTCTGTTGGCTCTGATCCCTGAATTAACCCGTTTGGAGGCTTGTGCCCCACACTGAAGCATCCGCTGAGCCAGGAGACGCCCTTCCCACCCTCTTGGTCAACCAGCTGAAGTGGGAAGGAAGCAGCCCCCTTGCATCAACAGGGGGGTTGCAAGAAAAGCATCGGGAGGGGGGCACAAAAGCGCCTCCCTTCACCTCCGAGTAGGCCTGACTGGCAGGGAAGGCGGCCTTGAAGGTGGATCCGAAGCCAATGAGGTTGAAGAGGCAACCCGGCACGAGGCTCTTCAGGATGACCACCAGGGCGTCCTGCGAAAGCAAGAGAGACGCGAAGTCAGGGGTCATAGCGGTGGATCCGAGGCCTTTCACGCTCCAGCAAACGGAGGGCCAAGCAGCGCCCAGTTCCAGCAGGGAGTCCTGGGGAAGGAGGGTGTGAAAGGGCACTCTGCCCCCAGGCTGCACTGATGACATTCCCTAGCTGGCCCATGAAACGTCTGCAAGGAATCAGCCAAGATTGGAGAGCACCCGGGACCCCCACGGTCCTTTTCCTCCCCACCCTCTTCCCACAGCCTTTGGCATTGGTGACTTTTAAAACTGGATTAATGAACGATGAGTCACCTCTTCAGAAACACCGCAAGCTTTTGGCGCAGGCAGCTTCCAAGCTCAGGGAAGGCAGGCCTGGCTGAGACGCCGCCAAACCTGCCCAATTCTTCCTGCCAATGTCAGGCAACATTGGGCGCTTTGCATTCCAGGCAGGCCATGAAGTCACACCGTTTCGAGGGTTTGTAGTTGCCGGTTTTGTTTGTTGGTTTCCTATCCTTGTTGTGCAGTCCGCACACTAAAAGGTTGTGTGCGTGTGTCTAACTCTCCTCTCGACTGCAGTGCAGAGCAGAGCAATGTTGCACAACCTTGGAGGCTTAAAGATGGGTGGGCTTCAACTCATAGGATTCCCCAGCCGCCATGATCCCTTTCTCTCCAACCTCTCCACTCTGGAGAGCGGGATGGGAGGAAAAAAATGAGCGTGGCTGGCTGGGGAATTCTGGGAGCTGAAGCCCACCCCTCTTCAAGCTCTTGAGGTTGTGCAGCACCACTTCTAAAGTCCAAAGGGTGTCTTGCACCCCGTTTTGTGTTGCAGGAGGCCTCCTCGCCCCATGCATTGGATGAAACGGGGCCTGAACCCCGAGCCCTCTTTCCCCCTCTGCCTCCAAGCCCTCCCCTCCACCCAGGGCCCCCGCAGCTTAGCCAACCTACCTTCACCCGGGCGATGTTTGCGCCGGCCATACTTTGGCTGCGGTCCACCAGGAATATGAACTCGCCGTGGGTCTTCCGGAGGTTCGGCTGCACCATCTTCAGATCCGGGCAGAAGTTCAGCATGATCACCGGGTGGTGAGGGATGTCCTTGTGAAGCCTCTTGCGGATAATGTCCGTCTGAGAGGACCCAGGAAGGGAGGCAAAGTTCAAAGGCATTTTGAGGCCTCCCCAGGCTGCCTGTCCCTCTGGAGACGTTCGTGCAGGGAGAGCTCTCCGTGGGGCTGACTAGCGGGCAGGCGGGCGGGCAGACAAGGGACCCAGGGCCGGCAGGAGGGGAGGGCTGTGCAGAATCGGACAAGGGTCAGCAGGTGGGAGGCAGATCTAAAGCAAAGCCCGAAAGGTGCTTTTTTTCCGAGAGGCAACTGGGCTTTCTTGGGTTGGTTTTGTTTTGTTTTTTAAGGCGTTTCGCTTCTTGTCCAAGAAGCTTCTTCAGCTCCAGAGACTTTCAGTCCTAATTGTGGTTGTCAGTCAAGGATTGTCTGTGAAGCTGGATGCCCACCCACTGGGTGTCCAAGGCGCATATCTGAACAGATGGGCCTGCTTTAAGGAGGGGTGGGGAGGAGAACCTGGGGACTTCTGGCAGAATCCGGGGGAGGGTATGGGGACTTAAAGGAATAGAAAGGAGGTCTTTGCCCCCCAGGTCCCTCCTTTGGCAAAACCCCACAATCCTCCCCCTGCCCACCTTTTTCTCGGGGCTGGGGTCCTTCTTGGTGCCTTTGATGAAGTCGCTCCGCCCCCTCAGGTGCTGCTCGTACTGGGCAGGGGCCATGTCCCCCTCCTCCATCAGGACGTGGGGCATGTGGGGCTCTGGGAAACAAAGAGGAGCGGGGGGGGGGAGCGGGAGGGAAACGACAACGGGATAATCAAAGGAGGGACACACAGAACTCTCCGGAAGTCTGCTGCTTTGACCCATCAATTCCTTCCAAGGGCAAAGCTTTGCCCCTTTCAAAGGAAGCCACAGTTTCTGGCCCTCACTTGGACTCAGTTGTGATTTGCAGCCAGCCCAACAACTACACAAACCCACACAGGCATCCCTGCCCAGAGATCAGATTGTCAAGGGCGGGTCTCAGAAAACAGGAAACCTGCTTATAACATGGAATTCTAGGGTTGGGAGAGACCCGGGAGGTCTTCTAGTCAGACCCTTCCATACAGAAGGGCAGAGGAGCAGAGTAACAGAGTTGGATGGGGCCCAGGAGGGCTTACACCATCCCAGTCAAGAGGCTCTCCAGTGCCTTCTGGAAAACCTCCAGCGATGGAGCAGCCACAACTTGAAGTGGCCCTGGTTCCTATTCTTCCCCAGCAAGGGAAAGAGCCCCGCCCGCCCCTGTCCAGGCCAAGGAGCCTCAGAGGCTTCCCACCTACCACTGGGGTGGATCAGGATCTCCACCGGACGGTCGAAGGTATGCCTGTGGGCCAGGCGGATGGTGATGCTCCTGGCCGACCGGGCCGAAGGGTCGGCGTCTGCTCGGATCTCGTGCGTGGGGCTTTCCACTCCTGTTTTGAGGGGGGGGGCATCCCTTGAGATCATCCAGATGGGTGAGATAATATTTCTGTGGCTTCCTAAACCCTCAAGATAGCCAACCAACCTCCACTTCCACTGACTCCCATTTATGACTGTTGCGCAATCCCCTTTCGCGACCTTCTGGCCAGCAAAATCAATGGGGAAGCCAGACTGACTCAATGACCATGTTCCTATCTTAACAACTGCAGTGATTCACTTGACAACTATAGCAAGAGAGGTCGTAAACTGCAGCAAAATTCAGTTAGAACCATCTTGCTTAGCCATGGAAATTTTGGGCTCAATTGTGGTTGTAAGTAAAGGACTGCGTATATATATATTATTAAAAGCTATACTATAATGTATATAAAGCTATACTATAATGACATGGGAAAATACCCGAACAAAGCTGAATACCATACATGTAAGTACTTGCGAAAACTTAAGAAAACAAATATGTATATATGTGTATGTGTGTGTGAGTGTGTGTGTGTGTGTGTATATATGTGTGTGTGTGTGTGTGTGTGTGTGTGTGTGTGTGTGTGTGTGCTGTTCAGCTTCCTTCGGGTATTATCCCACGTCACTGTAGTTGTGCTTTTAAAGTTGTAGCAACGTTTCAGCAGAGTCTCATCTGCCATCCTCCGGCTTCTGTATTGGGTTTGTCTGTGAGTCAGACTTTTACTCCCAACCGATCAGGATGAATAGAAAAAAGTTCTGGCACAGCAGGAGGCTAGCCCCAAATTTAAAACTGAAACAACTGTGAAAGCCTGACTCACAGACGAACTCAACACAGAAGCCTGATGATGGCAGATGAGATTCTGCCGAAACGTTGCGACAACTTTAAAAGCACAACTACGCTGACGTGGGATAAATGCATTCAGCAACATTGCGATGGAGGGAGACCCGGCCAGCCTCTCCTGCCTCCAATGTGCCCGTGAATGGCTGCCTCTCTCCTCCCCCGGTGCCCTTGAGAGCCGACTGTGAAAAGTTCCCCAGCGGGCTGGCTGTAAATGTCCCTCTTGCCAGGCACGGCTCCTGCTTGTATCGCTTTTGGTTCCTTTGATTCCTCCAGCCCGGCCCGGCCCTCCTTTCCTCGCTGGGCCTTCCAACTGAGTTCCCCTGCTGGCCGTTGGGACTCCGCAGTGGAGAGCAGGGGGGCCCTTCACGCATCTGGTCCCAGGACTCGCACAGATTTCTTCCTTGGTTATTTAGTTGAATGTGTATTCACAGCTAGTCCTCCACTTAGGGCCACAATGGAGCTCAAAATCCATGTGGCTAAGTGAGGTGATTCTTAAGTGAGCTTTGCCCCATTTTACGACCTTTCTTGCCCCAACCAGCACAATTGCTGCAATGGAGTCACATGGCTCTGAAGTGAAGCTGGCTTCCCCCATGGACTGCCTGTCACGTGGCCTTTTTGCAACTGTCATAAATATGAGTCAGTGGCCAAGCTGCCGAATTTTGATCAGGGTGTTGTTGCCATGGTCGTTAAGTGTGAAAAATGGTTGTCAGTGCCTTTTCTCAGTGCTGCCATAACTTGGAACAGTCCCTAAATGAACAGTTGTAATTCACGGACTCCCTGTATGAGGTCTGCCTACATCAGCACCTCGGAGAGCTCTCTGGACCTTTCAATCGGCCTGCAGATCCGAACTGAGGGCAGTGGGCCATCTGAAGGGCATCTTCTGGGCCACAGGTTGTTTGACCATAGGGTGGACAGGCTGCTGGACCACAGCCGCCAGGGCTCCCCTCCACCAGGCATGGCGTAAGAGAGGCCCTTCCGTGGCCAACTGACCAGCCCAGGAGGTGTTTCTCCTGCCTCTTATCTCCCCCTCCTTGGCTGGCCCCCCTTTCCTTTGATATCCCAGCTGACCTGCCAATAAACACGGCCCTCGGATCTCCAGGGAGAAGCTGAAATCGTACTCCGCAGGGTTGGTGATCTCGCCTTCCAGGAGGTGCGCCAGGCAAAATTTCCTTTCTTGCTCTGGAGAAAGCACCCCATTGCAGTGCCTGTCCTTCCTGAAGAGAAGACGGTTGGTCAGAGTAGGAGAAGAACGGTGGGGTCCTGGGGGGGCTCTCTGAGCTGGGTGGTTTCCTTGCAGACGTTTCATGACCCAACTAGGGAATGTCATCCGTGCTAGCAGGGAGAGGGGACATGCCCCACTAATCTCCTAGCACTGATGACACTCCCTAGTTGGGTCATGAAACGTCTGCAAGGAAACCACCCAGCTCAGAGAGCTGCAAGGGCCCCGCGATCAAAGCGAGCTTTCGAGTCAGGTAGAAAGCCAGCTAAAACAGTACATTCAAAGCTGAACCCACCAATTTTTCAGTCCTTCCAAGGTGCTCTTCTTTAAAGGTTGGTATCCTGATAACTTGCCTTTTTTTTCCTATTCTGCTGCTAGCGCATTAAAAATATTCCCCATTTTGTTTTATTTCTACAAACAAAAGCCGGGTATTTGGGATTTCTCCGTCTGTCTTTTTGTATTTAACATGTACTTTCCTCATTATGAAAGCTTCCCACAAGAGCATTCCCTGCTCAGAGCATTGTTAGATTGCAGCTGCAATCTGACTCAAAAAAGAGCTGTTGTCCTTGGCCTTTCCTGCCTTGACCCAAGAGGCTAAAATGTGTGGGGATCTTGACTCAGACCTCTCCTTTTGAAGCAAACTGGCAGGAGGGCTGCTTACAAGGGGAGGTGGTGTCCAGAGAGCCTGCTGGTCAGGTCGGAGGCTTTCTGGGGCACTCTGGGGGCGCAGACGGCCGGAAGGAGGACTCTGACGGCCCCGGTTGGGAGGGTCTGAAGCTCAGAGGAAGTGCTGATGCAGATGGACACGTCCACTTGAGGGGGAATGATGCCCACGCTGGCCACAAAGACGATCCTCTCCAGGTCTTCATCCAGAACTACATGGCCTGCAGGAAAGGAAGTTCAGGTGACCGATGCCGCTTAGCAGGCCTCGTCTATGGTTCACTGAAGGCTTTCCAGGAGGTGCCAGGATCTTTCTTTCTCAGGCAGGGGCCTTCAAACATGGCAACTTTAAGCTTCCTCACCAAGCAAGGAATTCTGGGAGTTGAAGTCCACAAGTCTTAAAAGTTGCCAAGATTGGAGAGCCCAGTTCTAAGGGGACAGTTTTGCTTTGGTCCCTCCTGCAACCTTGAAGGTTCAAGAACATAGAATATCAGCCTGTATATTACCTGGGGTTATCACTTTGCCCCCTCCCCTCCTCCACTCTCACCTGCCTCATCCGGGGGTATCCCATCGCTGAAGCAGCTCTCCTCGATTCTTGCCTTGTCTCTGATCTGCACTGTTACCACCCGCTGAGAAATCACCGCTTCGAAGCCCACCACGGTGGTGTATTCGTCCAGGGGATAGACAAAGAAGCCTGGGAAGGGAAGGCTGTTTTTCAGCGACCGAAACCTGCCTGCGCCTGGAATAAAACCTCCCCAAGTGAGAGAAAAACGACTGAAAGAAACAGATCCACTCAGGACGATCCCTTGGCCCCTCTGCTTTGACAACCCCAGGGTGAAATATGGAAGCCCGAGGGGTGTCCTGGTTGGCACCTTCCAAATACAGGTAGTCTTTGACTTAGGACCACAGTTGAGGGTAGTATTTCTGTTGCTAAGCAAGGCAGGTGTTTGGTGACTTGTGCCCGGATTACGAGCATTTTTGCCATGATAGTTAAGTGAATTATATGGGGGGGGGGGTGGAAAATCTGCTGTGAACTCTGCATAGGCATCAGGAAGGGCATCAGGCCAATAAACGCTCAGCTCCATCCAGTCGCTCCGACTCTACCCTGAATTAAGGGATTACAGGGTTGTAAAAAAGGGAGTGGGGTTTTTTTTAAAGTGAATCAGGCAGTCATGAAGCAAATCCTGCTTCCCCCAATGAGTTTGCTTGTTGGTCGCGAATGGGGGATCATGTGATCCCAGGATGCTGCAACAATCATAAATATGTGCCAGTTGCCAAGCGCCTGAAATCTGATCAGATGATTGCAAGGATGCTGCCATGGTGAGAAGTCACTTTTTGAACGTCAAATGGCCACAAGTCGAGAACTTCCTGTAACTCTTCAGGACCTGGAACAGTTCTCATCCCCTCTTAACTCAGGCAAAAAATAGAAGAGTGAGACTCGGGCAACCCTACCGACCTTCAAAAGGATGGTTCTCAGAGTTGCGGTAGGACAGGCAGGCGGTCATTCCAAAGGCATAGCCACTGACGCACGAGGTGACCTCCGAGGCAGCCAGAGGGAGGATGGTGCTGGTTGTCCAGTTGATCAAGCCGGGCATCCTGATGGATGCTTTAGGATCAGAGCAGAAAAAGACCCAGGACTCCGTCTCTCTCCTCTGAAAAAGAAATATTTCATCAGCCCTGAAGATGGACACAAGTGTCCGTCCGCCAGGCCACTGCAGGGCCGGTTGGTGGACATAGAAAAGGTCTGGGGGGGTGGAGAATCAGAGGCTGACATTTGGGTGATTCCCAGATGGAAGCAGCTGTCCAGCCCCCCCCCCTGCCCCTCACCCCCCTCCCCATACGTCTCTGCAGTTTTCACATTTTTTTCAAGAGTTTTGAGAACCGGTCTCGGAGATCTCCCAGGTGGGGGACGTTTGACCAAGGGGTTGAGATTGGCTTCTCTAGGTATCAAATCCTTAATTTGGCTATTATGGGTGTTTTCCTTCATCCTCCTTGGCTACCTAGGGACGGGAACCTGCCGCTGTTTGTGGGGCATTTTCTGCTGCTGAAACCGCAACACAATTCTTTGTGGAGGGGGGGCTGAGACAGATCCAGCCGCAGAGGGGTGATCCTTGGATAGAAAGCAGAGCTGGGCTCTGGCCGCAGTGGGCTGGAGTTTTGCACCCCCTGCCCCAAATTCTCTGGCATTGGCTGCTTTTCTGCTCCAGAGCACTAAACGGACAAGGGGATTCTTGGAGATCCAGAGGAATCCCAAGAGCAACCATCAGCCCTGTGGCCGGACAAGGGCGCCAAGGGATCCATCCCACTCTCTTCATGTTCAGTTTCCTTTTGGCGAGGACAGCTGATTCATTGCCAAACAGCGTCACAAACGCCCCCCTTGGGTTTGTCCTCTTGACAAGGATCCTTCAAATTGGGCTGTTTTTTCCACACGCCTCTCTCTGGGGCTGACCCCCATGTTTGGGGTAGAGAAACAGGTGAGGGTTGGGCTATTTTCTCTTCTCTTTTTGCCCCTTCTGGGAAAGTGGACCAGGGGATCATTTAATTGGGAAAGAGAATAGAATACTTGGAACTTATCGGCATACATTAAAATGAAATTACGTGGCCTGCAGCTCTAAAAGGGTCTCTGCCTCTAAGAGTTTAAGAAAACGGAAGCAACGGAGGGAGGAGCTAAATGGAGCCTCCCCTCTCAGGGACTGTCTACCACCAAAAGCTTAAATCCAAATAAAAAGCCATTCCTGGGAGCTAATGTTGGAAGGAACCCAATGGAAGAGCTGGCTGTTTGGTCTTGACAGCCGGTTCAAAAGAGATCCAGCCATGCCCGCTGAGGGCCTATTATTGGGCCCCTTAATTCAGATTAAGTTTAGCTGCGAGGTTCGATGAGCCACTGGGTTACAGGATCAGGGTTTCTACGCAGTGACTGCAACCACAGTGAGGTTGACCCAAAGCAGGGAAAGGGGCCTAAATATCCTGCATCTCCTCCGTGGGAGCCTCAGACAACCAGCTTTGGCCCCTGGGGAACAGCCTGCGGTTACCCTCAAAAGCCTGGGCTCTGCTGGGGACAAATACCTGCTCTCCTTCCCAATACAGGTAGCCCTTGGCTTACAACAGTTCATTTAATGACTGCTCAAAGTTACAACACCACTGAAAAAAGTGACTTACAACCAGTTTTCATATGTACGACCGTTGCAGGACCTGCAAAGGAGAGAGGTTGCTTTCCAAAGAGGCTTCGGAAGGAATGTGGGAGGGGGGCAAAGACCTGCCATATCCAGGCTGGCCACGATCCTGTAACGCCCCCCCCCGCAGTAGAAGCCCCCCCCCTCCGCAAAGGGATCCAGTGGGGGCCCAGAGGGATCAGGACAGGCAACAGGTGATAAGATGCCAGTGGAAACGTGTGAAGGCAGGACACGGGGGGGGGGGGCTGGGGGGAAAAGGGGGCCCGAGAGAAAAAGGGGGGGGGGGGGGAGCGGTTTGCTCTTGGCGAGAGACCCCCACCTGTCCCCACCACCACTCAAAGATGGGTTCGTGGGGGAAGAGGGGGACATGGCTGGGTCAAGCATGCCCCCATTCTTCTCTCTGGAGATGAGGACGGGGTGATCTACAGGGTCCTCGAAACCTCCCCCCCACTGGACAGCCGTCCAAAGGAAGCTGGATTTGGTCCCTGCTGGGAGGCTGCAGTTGTTGTTTGCAAACACCTTTTGCACACGCAGAGCCAGAACTGTAGCTGCGGTGTGTGTGTGTGCGGGGGGGGGGGGGGGGGGAGGATGTGGTGTCTGAAAGGAGCCGGAGACCTGGGGCTCAACGGGAGGGGGGACGCGAAGGTGGCTCTCCCCTCTCTTTCTCTGCCCCCTTTTCTCTCTCTCTCTCTCTCTTTTTCGCCCTTCCTTTTAAACAAGGCTGGCGGGGGGGGGGGGGGGCCCAAGCTTTGGTGCCCTTTCCCACCCCCCCCCCCCCCCCGCCTTGTCCCAGACTCAGCG
>BLBF01000057.1:325603-368260 GCA_015471245.1 Laticauda colubrina
GCCCTTCCTTTTAAACAAGGCTGGCGGGGGGGGGGGGGGGCCCAGGCTTGGGGGCCTTTCCCACCCCCCCCCCCCCCCCGCCTTGTCCCAGACTCAGCGCGGGGCGTCCGGAAAAAACGCCGGAGACTTTTTGGGAGCCGAGAAGGTCCCCGCCGAGGCGCCGGGGGAGTCGGGCAGACCCGGAGCGAAAGTCGCGACGGCTTTTGGGGGCGGGGAGGCTGCGCTTACCTGCCGGAGGGGCCGGTCGGGGTCCCGGGAGGGCTGCCCGCCGGGAGCGCGGCCGTCCCCGACGGTTCTCCTGAAAGCAGCTGGCGGGGGCAACAGGTGGGCCGGCGGGGGGCTCCGCTGGCGACCGCGTCTCCGCCTGCCTGCGGCTCCTCTTCCACGCGGGCGAGCGGGGCTCGGCTGGCCGTCGGGAAGGACCCGCGCGCGCGCGCACGCGCTCCCTCACCCGCGGGCAGGACAGGCGGCGGGCGCAAAGCGGGTCGCAGGCGCGCGAATCCCCGCAGCCCTCCAGCACCAGCCAGGAGGGGACCAACAGGACGTTCAAGGAGGTTGAAACCCTTTCTGGGGAGAAGGGGCTGGAAAGATGCGCCCCAGGTGGATGTGGGGGCACCCTGTCTTTCTTGGTTATTTTTGATAGCCTTGAACAGCCTCCCGGGGAAGTGGCTGTCCGCCAGCCTTTGCATTTGAGGGGAGCCAAGGCCCCCACCCAAGTCCTCTCCAGGTTGGGTCCCTCCCTGCTTCCCGTTGGCGGGAAGGTCTCCTGAGACAGGAAGGGGGGCCATCCTTGCAATGAACAAAGGACAGATGTCCCTGGAACTCAGCCCAGCCTGCTCATTCAGTGGGATCACGCTTGTAGGTGACGCCTCTGAGGGAAAGGAACAGCTCACACTTTGGTGTCACGCTCCTTCCCATCACCTTCAAGGCTGGATTCCTGTTCCCATGATCCCCAACCCTGCTGACAATTAGTGGCAGGAGAGATGGAACCTGGAGTAGTCTCTCCTTTCTCAGGGGGGTGAACGATGTGCTGGCCCTTCATCAAATAAACATTCATTGAACAGAAGATAAACTTCATGTAGTTCTTCCGGCAGTCTCGAAATGACGGGTTTTACGACAAAAGTTTGAACTCTGTCGATCACAGTTTAGTTTCTTCTTCTTCGGCAGGGCACTGTTTCTCAACCTGGAGCATTTTAAGATGGGTGGACTTCTAACTCGCACAATTCCCCAGCCAGCTGTTGGCTAGAAGAAACCCATTTGAGGCCTCTCTAGTTTCTCAGCTCAGTGTTTGGAGGTCCAAAAGGTAATTCTAACTTCAGTCATTCTTCAGCTAATAGAGGAATGCAGAGCTTAGCTCATCAATAACAGAACATAATTAAAAACCTGCCGTTTGGGTGGTGTGAAGTACATACATAACCCAGCTTAGCAAAAGCTGCTTAAACTAGCCATCAGCTGGGTGCGCCCCACCCCCCACCCATTGTTGGCTTAATTGCAGATAATGGTGGCTTTGTGGATTTTGACAGGAGAGCCTGCCCTCTGCATTAAGACCAAAGCATAAACAACCTCATAAATCAGGCGAAGGGTGTTCGTTCTTTAACTGGAAACATAATGAGGTTCTCATTATTACCCTGATCTATTTCTCCAGCCATCTGGCTGCCCTCCTCCAGAGTGAATGCCAGAGGAGGAAGACACTGCCGAGATTTAAATGCCAGAAAAGGTTATTTGAAGAATAAGCACAGCCCCAAAGGAGAAAAAGCAGTATTTTTCAGCCTTGGCAACTTTTAAGATGGGTGGATCTCAAGTCCCAGAATGCTGAACAATGCCCAGATTAAGAATCCTTGAGGGTCCTGGGTGCTCTCTGAGCTTGGTGGTTTCCTTGCAGACGTTTTATGACCCAAAGCCGATGACATCATCAGGGCTAGTGATAATGTTACCTGGTTTGGGTAACGAAACGTCTGCAAGGGAACCACCAAGATCAGAGAGCACCTGGGACCCTCATGTCAACCCTGAGCTACAAATATTCCCCTTTGTGCCTGCTTCACACCACGTGTCAAGATCCCAGCTGGGGTTTAGCAAGATACGGACCCATAAATCCCTCAAACCATTTGAGCTGCCTAGGGCGCTTTGTGAACACAATTCAGGCGGTTTTAACTTTTGGTCAGAAAAATTGAGCCAACGCAGGAAACCGTGTGAACAAAGTGGGGTCCAGATGGTTGTGGGAAAAGAAGCAAGCAGTTTTCCTGGCAATTGAGCAAACATTTCACCCCGTTCCAGGGGCATGTCGGCAGGTATCCCATTTTCCCTTGGCCAGACCTGATTCGGCTTGCCACAGCTGCTTCTCCGGCACCTGTGTGTGGCTCGGTACTGGCTGCCCGTTGCCATGGCAAAAGCCATGATGTCACCCTGGAAATTGAGACAATGAGGAGACAGCGGGACCCCAAGGTTGACCCCGGCACAAAGTGGTCAGCATGGGAGAAGAGCAGGAAGGGGGAGGATGGTGGCTGAGCCCCAGGGGAAGGAGCAGTGAGGCGATGCACAGCAGCCCTGCCATGCCACCCTTCCCGTAGTTAGAGATGCCAACAGCATCATCCAGCCTGGCAGGAGGGGCAGAGGGGTTATGGCCAGGAGGAAAATGCCTTTGGCTCAGCCACAGAAGGGAGGAAACCCAGAGGATTTGCTGAGTACCCCCACCCAGCCGAGGTTCACCCAGCAGCTCCTCACCAAGCAAGCACTGGCTTGGGACGGTGCTTCTCAGGCCTGGGCAGACCACCACCAAGGCTTCCTTGAGGAACGACTCACGAGACCATACCTGATTTTGCAGAGAAGGCAGCGGAGCTGAGATCGAGCTGTCATCTGTGCAAAATGTTCTTTGAAGAAAAGACCTTTAGAGATTTTTTTGTTCATGGTACATACCTTGTGTTGCACATGTGGGTTTGTTTATGTACACTGATATGCTGCCAATCTTGTGTCTGCTGAGTGACTCTGTACTGGTGGCCCTTGACTCCAAACCATTGAGGGACCCTTCAAAGTTACAACAGCACTGACAAAAGTGACTTATGGCCGCTTTTCATACTTACGACCGTTGCAGCATCCTTATGGTCACGTGATCCCCTTTCTGTGACCTTCTGACAAGCGAAGTCGCTGAGGAAGCATGATTCACTTAACCACCATGTTACTAACCGATCAGGGATTCATTTAACCTGGCAAGAAAGCATGTAAAATGGGGCAAAACTTACTTAACAGGTGCCTCGCTTAGTAACAGCATCGTTGGGCTCAGTTGTGGTTGTAAGTCAAGGATCACCTGAACTGCCAATAGTTGCCCACACAGGTGAATTCCAGCCTGCCCACCCCTCGGGTGTTCTGAGTTCAAGTCTGCCCATCTGGTGGTGGCTTGCAAGAGGCAGCCCTGGTCATCAGGGATGGGTGACCCCCTCTCTATGCGCCCCCATAGCCAACATCGACCCGCGGGTGGGGGGGCTCCGGGTCTCCCTTGCAAAGGAGCCTTGCAGGCGGACGGGCCATTGCCACGGCGGGCAGCGCATAGAGAGAAAGGCAAAAAACGACCAAGGCATTGAATTTTGCGGGAATCGCGCATGCGCGCACGCCCCGCCAGCGGAACGTTCGAAACAAGGAAGAGAAGAACAAAAAAGGAGAAGGGGGCGGGGCGGGGCGGATCTAGCCCTCTCCGGAACGTCCGTCGTGCTGCCGCCGCGTCCCTCCCGGAGTCATTTCTGCGGTGCACGCGGAGCGCTTTCCCCATTTCCTTCGGCGCCTGCGCAGGGCTGCGGCCTCCCGGGGGCTGCAGCGTGAGACCGAGCGGGCGGTCCGTCTCCGGGGAGAGGATGGCGACTGACTCGTGGGCGCTGGCGGTGGACGAGCAGGAAGCGGCCGCCGCGGCCTCGGTGAGGAAGGCTCAGCGGAGGGGCCGGGGGGCCCGAGACACGCGTGTGCACGTGGGAACGGGTCTCCCTGCGGGTGGTTGGCCGCTCAGACAGTTCCCCGCTGTGGGAGGGGCTCAGCCCCCATCGCAGAAAACAACCCTGAAAACCCACGAACGCGCCTGGGCGGCTGTGTGAAGTTGTGGTTGTAGCCCTGAGTGGGGGAGAGGAATTTTGCCCTAAGTGGTTTTAGGGATGTGATTTTGAAGGGTGCGTATAAAGCGTGTGTATACATCCATGTTCACACACACACACACACACACACACACACACACGCCCAAACAACAGAATGATTGGTATGCGCAGTGTAAACAGTTGACGAGTGTTCTGTCAGTTGGACTTCAGCTCTTTTTCTCCTCTTGGTAATAAGGGCTGTCCATGAAGGTCTCCATCTCCTACTCTCTGCCATTGGGGTCTTAAGGGACTTTGGAAGGAGATCAGAGAACTCCGCAGGCCATAAAGTGGCTTCCCCAGCAGCTTCAACTGGGGTGCCTTTTGTGACCTTTTTGTGGGTCAGGCGGAATCCCCAGTGGCTGCCATGACCAGCAGACCCATGTCATTTTCTCCTTTCAAGAAAGGGAAGCTCATTGCTGGGCTTCTCAAACATGGCAACTTCAACTCCCAGAATCCCCTAGCCAGCCTGGCAATGTGGGAAACGAGCGATAGCTCCCCCTTCCCTTTCAGGAGAATCGATGCAGGAAGGAAGTGGTAGTTCTTATCAGAGGTGTCTTCTTTTCTTCCTTGCAGCTGAGCAACTTGCACCTGAAGGAGGAGAACCTCAAGCCAGACGCCAACGGTGGGTGTAGCCATGGTGCCCGAGGCTGTTCCATTTTCCATAACTCTCACACACACCTCTGAGTCTTTTCCTTGCTCTTTGTTCTTGTCAGTTGCGCCCACACGCAGAGACAGTTTTCCTCCTGCTTTTACAAGTACAATTACATCCTCATTCCTAGGAGGCCAACCTGTTGGAACGGAGCCTAAGGCTCTTCTAAGCACCAAGGAATATATTTTAGGGATAAGGTTGAGTCAATCAGAACTTTGCTCAGGGGCAATAAATCTGCAAGCTTCCTTGGCAAACGTATACAGGTGGTCCTTGACTTACAACAGTTCATTTAGTGACCATTCAAAGTTACAACAGCACTGAAAAAAGTGACTTAGGACAGCAAACATTATAGCATTCTGGAGGTCACACAATCAAAATTTGGGCACTTGACAACTGGCTCCTATTTATGACTGTCCCAGGGTCATGTGATCCCTCTTTTGTGACCTTCCGACAAGCAAAACAGGTGGCGAAGCCAGATTAATAACTGCAGCGATTCACTTAATGTTGGCAAGAAGGGTCATAAAACAGGGCAGAATTCCACTAACAACTGTCTCACTTAAATTTTGGGCTCAATTGTAGTCATAAGTCAAGGACTACCGGTATTAAGAATTGTGGGTCCATTTGCAGCGGGGAATTATAACTGGATAATTCAGCTGATGGTGGTTTATGGGGCCTTAAGGGTTGTTATCATAGGACTGTGGAGTTAGGAGGTGCCCCCATCATCTTGAGCAGGAAGTGTGGACTTCAACTCCCAGCTCTGCTGGCTGGGGAATCCTGGGAATTGACGTCCTGGGAATTGACATCTTAAAATTGCCAAGGTTGAGAAACACCCACATTCCACATTGCGCAGGAGAACCTATAAAGCCGTCCATGAGAGGCGCTTGTTCTGGTGTAACGGAACAGAAGGACTCTCTAGGCCAACCCATCTTGATGGTGCTACAAAGGATGATTTGTCCCGACAGGTGCCGTTGTCAAGACAAGCGACAATGCAGAGAAGACAGAAGAGGAGGAAAAAGGTAAGTTTAACTGGCTCGGGACATGGAAACCTGGCCTTGTGTGGGGGAAAGCCTCATCTCCCCTTCCAAGAAGGGCTCTTTGGGGTGTGGTGGGGGCAGTTAAGACCCTCCTTTTCTTGGCAGGGCTGGGCAGATGAGTGCCCCGCTCTGTAATGTCCGGAGGTAAAGCCAAGCCCACTCAGCGTTCTGTCTTCGGTGCCAGCTGCTTGCCATCTGCTGGTTCTATCCTCAAGCGCTGGGACACCCGGTCTCCAACCAGAGACCCTCTAGGGGTGGTGGGTTTGGTATGTGGGACAGGGATGGCGAAGAAGCAGTAGTTTTGGACGGGAAGCGCCAGAAGCGGAGAGCAATTACCCTCCTCCTCCTCCTAGGCATCATAGTGACCTGCTTTCCATGCTAAGAGGGCACCTTGGCAGAAGCCACCATGATTGGCTAAGGTCTCTCAAAGAGCCCTGGGGGTGCAGCGGTTAGAATGCAGGTGTCTGGTTTCAAGTAATACAACCAATATAGTGATAGCAGGATGGCAGGTGGACTCTGCCCACTGCCCGCAGTTTGATCCTGGCTGAAGGTTGACTCAACCTTCCGAGGTCGGTAAAACGGGGACCTGGATGGCTGCGGGCAAGAGGCTGACATTTGTGACCCGCAAAGCCCTGTGAAGTGGTGCGTAGGTCTCTAGTTCATGCTTCTCTTTCCCGTTTGTCCACAGAGGATCGGGCCGCCCAGTCACTGCTGAACAAGCTGATCCGGAGCAATTTGGTGGACAACACGAACCAGGTGGAGGTGCTGCAGAGGGACCCCACCTCCCCTCTCTACTCGGTCAGGTCCTTCGAAGAACTGCGCCTGTACGTGCCGCTTGGCTCTTTGGGAGCCTGTGGGTCCTCGAGGGGGAGAGGGAGGTGTTGCTCAGAGCAGGGGGGCTTTGGGGGGGTAGGGGGGCCGCTCTGAAGCCGCCTTAGTGCTGTGTGGGCCTCTTTTGGGGCTCCCGGCTGCCAGCACAATGCCCTCTGCCCTGCTGCCTGGGCTCAAAGTAGCTCTTGGGCAACTGGAAACCCAGAAACTGCAGCACAGCCTCAACCCGTCGTCAGTGCCGTTGTAACTTCAAACAGTCACTAAGTGAACTGTTGTGTAGGAAATACGTCAAGAAGGTTGAAAATCAAGGATGTGAACCGGTAAATGCAACATAGATTCCCAGTAACAAGTGGGAAGAAGCGGCCAGTATTCTAGGCTCCCTCTTGGTCTTCAAAGTCACTCTGGAGGCCCTGGCCTCCTTCAGTAACACTGCTGCGCTTTGCTCCCCCCGTCCAGGAAGCCCCAGCTGCTCCAGGGGGTGTACGCCATGGGGTTCAACAGACCCTCCAAGATCCAGGAGAACGCCCTGCCCATGATGCTCGCGGAGCCGTAAGTCTTGGCCCTGGGCAGACGGAGGGTGGAAGATGGGACGGGGTGGGGGCAGGGGGGTCCCCTAACAACCCACACAGGGTTCTCCCTATGATGCTACCTTCTCAGATTGCCTGCTGGCACGAGACTTGGGGGGGGGGTGTCCATTCCCTATGAGCCACTTATTCCCCCCCCCCTCACGTGGTCAACCTGTCTGCAGCCCACAGAACCTGATTGCCCAGTCCCAGTCCGGCACTGGGAAGACGGCAGCCTTCGTTCTGGCCATGCTCAGCCGGGTGGAGCCGGATCACAGGCATCCGCAGGTAGCCACCATGACCAGCCCTGGCTGGGACAGGCTGGAGGGGCCTGTGAACCGAGCGGATGGTGTGGTCCCAGGGTTGCTGAGGGCGATTTGGTCCTGGCCGGGGTTGAGGCAGGGTCCTCTAAGGCTGGGGAGCTGGACCTGACCTGTTGGGGAGGAGAAAAGGGAGGACCTGGGCAGGGGGTTTCTTTTGTTCCTCTTCTGAGTCCCTCCTCTTCCTGCCCTCCAGTGCCTCTGCCTTTCCCCCACGTACGAGTTGGCCCTCCAGACGGGGAAGGTCATCGAACAGATGGGCCGGTTCTACCCTGCGCTGAAGCTGGCCTACGCCGTCCGGGGCAACAAGTGTGAGTGCCCAGCTTGGTTCCCTCCCTTTCTTGGCACCTGGCAAGAGCAGAGCCGGGCTGGGCGACCTTTCCGGTTTCTGCCACCTGTGGGGTCCCTGCAGTGCAAGAGTTGGGACGGCTTTCCCAGGGACAGTCTTCCCAGGGGTCACTCCCCCTCCTCCTCCTCCCCACAGTGGAGCGTGGCCAGAAGATTGCCGAACAGATCGTCATTGGCACGCCGGGCACCGTCCTGGATTGGTGTTCGAAGCTCAAGTTCATTGACCCCAAAAAGATCCGGGTGTTTGTTCTGGACGAGGCCGATGTCATGATTGCCACCCAGGGGCACCAGGACCAGAGCATCCGCATCCAGAGGTGAGGGCAGGAGGGGCTGCCCTTCGGGAACTGGTGCTGCCTGTTATGTGGCCACAATTTCCATGAGAAGGAAAATGTTTCCTGACTTGGCCAGGAAGCCAGCAGGAAGGCAGATAAAAGTCCACAGATTGTCCAATCCCTTTACCCGCTTCCTTTAACATCATTTATTTATGGATGCATGCATGAAATTTTTTTGCCACCGCGTTCAGGATGCTTCCCCGGGATTGCCAGATGCTGCTCTTCTCAGCCACCTTCGAGGACTCGGTGTGGAAGTTTGCCCAGAAGGTGGTTCCTGACCCCAACATCATCAAGCTGAAGAGGGAGGAGGAGACGCTGGACACCATTAAGCAGTATTACGTCCTCTGCAGCAGCCGGGAGGAGAAGTTCCAAGCCCTCTGCAACATCTACGGGGCCATCACCATTGCCCAGGCCATGATCTTCTGCCACGTGAGTGCCGGGCCGGGCGACCTCCCCAGCCCAGCCCCAGCCCCTTCCCTCCCTCCCTCGCTGACCCCTCCCTCCTGCAGACCCGCAAGACAGCTGGCTGGCTGGCAGGGGAGCTGTCCAAAGAAGGCCACCAGGTTGCCCTCCTGAGTGGGGAGATGATGGTGGAGCAGCGGGCGGCCGTGATCGAGCGCTTCAGGGAGGGCAAGGAGAAGGTCCTGGTCACCACCAACGTCTGTGCCCGAGGTGAGTCCAGAATCACAGGGCCGGAAGGAGCCCGGGAGGTCTTCTAGTCCAGCCCCCTTCTCTCAAGCAAATAGCGCTCCAGTCTCTTCTTAAAAAGGGTCCCATGTTGGAACACACTGACATTGATTTCCAAAAGTCAGCAGGGTTGCGGTTACCTCTCCAGGCATAGATGTGGAGCAAGTCTCCGTGGTCATCAACTTCGACCTCCCGGTGGACAAAGACGGCAACCCAGACAACGAGACCTACCTGCACCGCATCGGCCGCACGGGGCGCTTCGGCAAGCGAGGTCTGGCCGTCAACATGGTAGACAGCAAGCACAGCATGAACATCCTCAGCCGCATCCAGGAACACTTCAGTGAGTCTCTCCCCACAAGTGCCTGGGGGGCTCAGCTCTGCCCCTTTGCTTGTGCCCCTTGCGGATCGGCTGAGCGTGGCCAGGCCAAGGAAATGTAATCCTGCCTTAGACTCCCCCCCCTCCCCAAGCCCAGCTGGAGGATGTGGGGCCAGCCCTTCTCTCTCCACTCCAGCTGAGGAGGGGGCCGGGATTTCTCCAGGCGGTGGCCAGGAATTGGGGTTAATTCAAAGGTACCCCTTCCAAAAACAACCCCCCCCCCCCCACCCAATATTAAGACTTGTGGACTTCAGCTCCATAGTCCATAGGTCTTAAATCCATCCATCCATCTATACATCTTATAATTTAATCATATTATATATTTGGTTTTGTGGGCTTTTTAAGGATCCTCAGCAACTCAGGGCTCTCCGGCTGGACTTTGTGAGTTTTCAGAAACTTAAATGTCTTTTTTGGGGCCAGACACCACTGGAGAAATGAACCGGCTCTCAGCTGAATCTTTCCTGACAACACTTTTTTTGCTTCCTTCTGTGCAGAAAAGAAGATCCATAAATTGGATACAGATGATTTGGATGAGATTGAGAAAATTGCTAACTGAAGGGGCAGCCGAGGGGATTGTGGGTGCCCGGCTTCCTCCCTGTGGCTCCCCCACCCTGAGTGGACATGCCATCCCGACTGGCACATCTCACCAGCCACGTGTGAAGCGGGGTGCCCTCCCCCAAGACCACAAGCGCTGCAGAAGTTACTTCATCCTCTTAAACCAACAACGATGCGGCTGGATTTTAATTTCCAAATTAGCGCAAACTGGAGAACACAGAAGACACGTTTCGCGAAGAAATGTTTACAGTAACTTTTTTCTTTTTTTTTTCTTTTAGTTTAGCCTTAAGAGTGGGGGAACCTTTTCAATTATGAAAATGATGCCAAAACACATAGCCAATAATTAGAAGGTATTTTAATACCTGTTTTGTGGAGAGAGACAGCACTAAGATTGAACAGACAAATATCTATCGCTTATATTTTTTTTTTACACTTCAGAAGAGATTCAATGTCCCAGGCTGGTTTCATGCTGGGTATGTGTGAAGTGGGCAGAGATTGCCATTTTTACTTGAGGAAAATCATCCTGCTTCTCTGATTTTTTTTTTCCAGGTGATGGCATGATAGTCTGCCTTTCCATTCTTATCCTTTTTCTCCTGCCCAATAAACTTTGTGGAGCTGCGATCCCAGATGGGGGTCTCAAGACATTGGCTGGCTTTTCAGGGGTGGTGGGGAAGAGAAGCCAAAACCTTGTCAGGTTCACAGAACCTCACCTGCCCGTCAGCCCAAAATGGAGATAGGGAGGCAAAAAAAGACAACTGAGCAGAAATAAAGAGCTCAAAAAGGGAAGTATTTGTGAGAATGTTAATGCTGAGCTAAATCTCTGTTTTGGGGCCTCCAGAGGAAGGATGGGCATGCAGGCAGGGAGGTGGGTTTCAGCCTCACCTCTGGGCAGGTGCACCTCAAAGCCCCCCCCCCCCCTTTAACAGATCCATGCTAAGAATTGCATATTTCTTCCCCAAGTCCCAACAGGTCTTCCCCATCCATGAATGGGGCATCAGGCCAGTGGTTTGCAGTTTTGGGGTGCGTGTGCGTTGTTGGTTGCAACCAAATTGATTTGGCCCTGATTTGGTTTCTTGAGCCGGGTAGGGGTGGGGAGAGATCATGCTTAAAATTGCAGTGAGCCCAAATAATGTTTGGTTCAGGGGAGGCAGGAAGGGGCGTCACTGGCTCAGCCAATGCGGCCTTTTTCCTCCGAGTTCAGTTTGGATTCTCCTATTGTGCCGTGGTAGGTGCACAAGGGTTGGATCCAATTGCTTTCTCTGTCTCTTTGTGGCACAGTAGAATTAAAAGTATTTTTATTCATGCTTGGGGGGGGGAGTGTCAGAGGGCTTCCTGCTTGATAAGAGACCCTTTTCTAAATCGATTAATTGTGGATTCTGGGTTTTTATCCGTGTTTTTCCTAGGCTGGGACTGAGGTGAGGATTCTTTTCATGCAACATATGCGCTCCCTGCTCATTTTAGAAATGTACCTAATTTTTTAGGGTGTTTGTGCTCAGCCTCTTCGGTTTCTGTCCACAGCTTTTTTTTGGGGGGGGTGTTGTGTGTGTGGGGGGGAATGTTTAAAAAAGACATAGCTGTCCACAGATTTTGTATGCTAGGGCATACTTATTTTTGTTCCACAGGAGATAACAGGCAGACATGGGCTGTGTGTGGCAGGGAGCCTTGAATCCGCTCTGGCCACACCAAGTGACAGGCAGCCAGGGCTGCATTCCGATGTAACCTCTCAGCTAGAATAAAGACCGCATGAGATTTGACCTCTGGCCTCGGCTGCCTTCCATGCGATTTGTGGCAGTGGGTCTTCTGTGGGCTTTCCCCAACTCCTGACAAGCCAGAAGGGATTTTTAAATCGAGGAGGGTTTCACCTGGCATTTTCAGATGAGAGCCCAGCCCTCCTTAAAGACTAAAATTAAGTTTGTTGCCATGACATTTTAATTGAAATAAAATGATCACAGCTGGTGCCTGCTAGGTATTCCTTCTGCCAGTTTGGGGATGAATCTTGAGGGTCCCTGGTTGAGCTGCTGAGGGATACAGGTTGCACATTAGGATTCCACCTGGGAGTGTATAGAGAGAGAGAGACTTCACACAGTCTTTTAATTTTTTGTGCCCTCCATCTTTCCGTGCTCACTCCATCAATTGGAAGGGTGACCGAAACCAAGCATCAATGCTGAAGCCCAAATATTTAGAGTTAAATTCACGTGCTGCTGTTTTTAGAGTGTAGAATGCCTTGCGTGGGTTTACAGTGACCAACTCAGTGCGCAAAATTCATTATTCCCCCTTCCATACAGTAATTGGTCCACCCCCAACCCTCTTCCCTAGGAAATCCACATGGGTTCACCCAGGCAGCTTTCAAATTGCTCTACCCTGTCTGTACGGAAGGTATAAAAACCAGCACCTGATCATGTGGGAATGTTCTGTTCTCCCTCCCCCCAATCAAATAAATGCATGGGGTTGTTTCTATCACCTTCCCCCAACTAGGAGGTAGACGACAGTTCCCAGCTGCCCACTTTGACTGAGGCCAAGTAGCCTCACCTAGCCTCTTTTTCCCCAACAGCTCAAAGAAGACAAGGCCAAGACAAGCTACCCACTTCCCAGCATTCACCTTCCATGTTGGGTGTCCCACCCTCTCCGGGGACCCTAGGGGAAGAAAGCAGCCCCTGGTCACAGCAGACTAGTCCTTGGCCTGCTCTGCTGAATTGAGCCCCCAGGACAGCTGGACAGTGGCCAGACATTACCACTGCTCAAGGCTTCCACACCCTAGGAAAGTCCCTGCCTCCCAGCGTCCTTTGGCCTATCTGGACTAAGAAACCAACACTCAGAAGACAGAATCTCTTTGGCAAGCTGTTCACTCTGTTAGCATGTCTCATTGTGCAGAATACCAAGAGTTCAAACTCTGCCTTTGGACAGAGAAACATTTTTCTTTAAAACATTCAAATACAGTTTTAAGGGGGGAAAAAAGGCATTTTGATAACACCAACAGGCCACTCTTAATCAAAGCAGGTTGATTGGTTTAAAATGCAGCAGCAGCCCTTCAAGTAAAGCACCCCACCCCACCCCCAGGCAGAATTCAAGGCCGCAATGCAAAACACAAACACACTTCCATGACTGTTTCACTGTTTCGGCGAAGAGCTCTGAACTTATCTCCAGAAACAACACTGAATTTCAAATTTACAGTGGAGAGAAAGCCTGCCCTCAGAGGATCCTTCCAGACTTAATTTGTGCCATAATCTTGTAAAAGAAATTCGATTAAAAATGCAGTAACAGACCTTGGGAAGGCTGAGCAAGTTCAAGAGTTTTTATCTACTACCTCCCCTCCCCAGAATGGAGCAGAAGCCTTGAACCTCAGGGTTCTGGCCTTCCCTCAGACAAGGCCAGTCTTTGTATCTTGTACAAAAGCTTTCACTCCCCTTCTCTCCCTGCACCCCAAAAAAGGATCATCTGCACCTTCTCCGTTCAACCAAAGCTGCTGAAGAGAGAATTTGGAGCAAAAGGGCACAGCGTGGGGAACCCTTGCTGGCCCTGCACTGATTGCCAGCAGTTTCCTTACCCCTCTTCTAGATCCAAATCAAATTGAATCAGGGGAGGGATGGAAGGCTCAGAAAGGGAGAAGGAAATATTGAGGAATGGGAAGAAACTCCCCCGAGCATAAAACCCCTGCCCACCAGGTGGAATGGGAGGGGACCAAGAGGGGCACCTGAAAGCAAAGGCCCCTTTTGACTGAGCAGGGAGACCTGGGTGAGTGAGGGTCCCGGGAGGGGTAGTGGCTGGGTCTAAAGGAGTGGACGGAGGCTGGGAGGGGGCTGGGTTTCCTTCCAGGGGGGTCTAATGCCAGGCACCCGCGCTTCTGCTCAGAGCTCCCCCTGCTGCTTGTCCAGCAGAATGCACAGCACGGACTTGTGGTGGATGGCGCAGTCCTGCAAAGAGCGGCTGAGGTCTGAGAAGGTCCTGTGGGGCACTTCCACAGTCCCAATTCTGCAGTGCTGGTAGGTGGCAGCATTCTTCTGCTCGGCCACGGCCACCACCATCTCCAGGTTGTCCGTGGGCCGGAAGTAGCGTTCGAACCTTTCCCCCGAAGGCGAGCGAATGGCCAGCAGCAGCCGGGGCTCCTCGCAGGGCTCCTCCAGGTTGAGGGTCAGCGTGGTGGGAGAACATCTTTCCCTCTTTTTATTCAGCTGAGGCCTCTCCAAGGGAGCAAAGGGAGCCTGGGGGTATTCTCCGCCTCCCCCCTTGTGCTCCAGCAGGAAAGAGGTGGGACCCTTCTGCAGAGAAGGATCCGGGGGCTCCTGTTCTTCCTTGGCTGCTGCCGCCACCTGGGCACTGGCTGGCAGCTGACTCACCTGCTCAAACATCACTTCGGCAGCACCTGTCCTCTGTTCCTTCCTGCTGATGGATGGCAGCACCCGGTACTTGTTGAGGGAAGACGAGGTCCTGGTGGGCACTTGCTGGAGGAGGTCCGGTACTTCGGCTGGAAACGCCTGGATGGGCTGGGTGGAGGCTGCCCTCCGGCCACTGATTGCTTCCTCCCCAGGGGAGGCGACTGGCTGGGGGGACGATGGCACTGGGTAGGAATAGGCTCCCAGGCTCTGGGAATAGCTCAGGCTGGACCGGGTGCGCCCCTTGGCGGATTTTGGCCGGGTGACGTGCATGGTGACGCTGGGGAGTGGCAGCCAGCCAGGAGACTTTGCGATGCCGAAGGGGACCTTCCGTTCAGAGGGTGAGATGGTCAGAGGTGAGGCAGTGGCCATTGCTTTTCAGGAGGCCTGGGAAGGAAGGAGAGAGAAATGGCACGGACAGGTCAGCCTCTCCATCCAGCATGGCATTTTGCAGCTCACCTTGCCAGGTTACCAAATCATGCATGAGGCCGGCATGCTCTGCTTCGGAGCCCACAGCAGCTGCTCCCCCCTCCCGGGGCTTGGCGCCTACCCCAATTTTAGCCTCCAAGCACGAAGTGCCCTGAAGTCGGCCGCAGTGCCTCCCCTTGCCAGACCTCCTGGGGGGAAGGAAGCGGGCGGAGGGCAGCCCACCTGCCGAAGATGCTCCATGGATTCCGGGCAACTGGCGGCTCTGGGCATCAGGAAGGCCGTCAGTCCAGGAGGGTCTCGGGGGAATCGCTGGTCCTGCAGCCTGGAAAGGAGGAAGAGACCCGGGCTGGGGGCCAGCTGGCCACTCCCCGCCCCCCTTTCCGCTCCCAACAGCCCTGCCAGGTAGGCCAACCCAGAAGGTCGGTTTCCCCCTCTTCCCCCCGCGCCCCCTCCTGTCCCGTGACTCCAGGCCCCACTGTTCCCAGCCTGGTCCGCCCATCATCTCCCGCCGGACTATTTCCCCCGACCAGCCATCGCCCGCAGCTTTCCTACGCTCCTAGCCGTCCGGGAAACCACCGTTCCCATCATCCCCAGCCTGGCGTCGCCAGCTGTGCTGGACTTTCGATGCCCGTCGTAAGCGAGCTCTCGGCCGTAGTTGGGGACGATGGGGATTGTAGTCCTGCGGACGGAGGAGGTCGAGTCGCGGGGGAGGCCTGGTTCCCACCTCACCTGGCCGCGACTCCATCCAGCGGCCTGTGCTCAGGCGGCCAGTTCTCGGTGGTAAACAACGCCGCGTTTCCACGGCAACGGCCGCCGCCAGCCGGCTTCCGTGGCCTTGACCGGAACGAGACGCGGGGGAGAGAAAGAGGAACACCCCCCCCTCGCCACCCGGGGTTTGTTCCTGCGCGCATGCGCGAGCAGCTGTCGCTCTGGCCCTCGCCCTGAGGGAACTTGGGGGCTGAGAGAAGAAGAGCGGCGACGTCGGTCCAGGAGGAAAAAAGGGGGGAAAAGGTCGGAGTGGAAGTTCCGCCCCCCGTGGAAAAAAACAGCCCCCGCTTCCCAACAGCTCTGCTGGGTAGGCCAGGCTGTTTTTCCCGCCCAGGGGCCCCCATTGGCCTCTGCCTCAGCGAGAGATCAGCGGGGATATTTCAGGAGCCCTCTTTTAACAAAATCATATACCTGACTATGGTTGTGTATCTATATATCTAATATTTATCTCTAATGTATCTATAATATCTATATATCTGGATAGAGAGAGAGATGGAGAGATCTATAATCTTTCTATCCATCCATCCCACCTTTATGATGATGAACAGCAAAGGGGGGGAACATCCTCTACCCCCCCCCCCTTTCTCCAGCACAACAACCCAGGGAAGGTATCCTGGGAGGTGTAACCCTGCCCTCCCTTAGCAGCCAGGAGTGGAGCAGGTGAAGGGGGGGAGGGGGGGCTGTGCACAAGGACCCCCACCTCGCTTAGAGACTTGGGTGAAAGACTTGGGGGGGGGGAAGAGCCCCCCTGTCCCTCTCAGGTTCAAAGCAAGGAAGAATTGGCCTCTCCCCTCGCCTGGCCTTGGGGAGTCAGACCCATCAGGTTGGGGGGCCCTGGCTGAGCCCTGGGGACACTTGGATCCAAACCCAGCCCCCTCCACCCAATGCTGCTGGAGTGGGGGGTGGCTCTGGCTTCTACACTGTGTTTGCATCACACCAAAGCCCCTTCTGGAAAGGGGGCAATCCCCAAGCTGCAGAATAGGTCATGGGCAAGCTATGAAAGGAAAGGTTTTAGATTTGCCTGATGTAGTTACACCAATAAAGGAGTGTTATTTGTAGCTCAGGGTGGAAATGAAGGACCTTTGGTGCCCTCTTGGCTTGGTGGTTTTCTTGCAGATGTTCATGACCCAACTAGATGGTGACAGAGAGCAAATCCCCCTCCCTTCTAGCACTGACAATGTTCTCTAATTGGATAATGAAACATCTGCAAGAAAAGAAGGAAGCTCAGAGAGCACCTAGGACCCCCCACAGTCCTTTCCCCCTCCTCCTCCTCCCCCTTCTAGCACTGATGATGTCACCTATTTTGGGTAATAAAACATCAAAGAGAAAGCAGCAAACTCAGCACCAAGCCCTCCTGGCCTCTCAGCATCTGGAAATAACAACACCCTAGACTGGTTCGGGATGACCCCCAGCCAGTAAACAAGGGCCTTGTTTTAGTTGAAGCTTTACTAGCTGGGTTAGCCAGAAAGCACTTTAGTACAATAGTAGCATCAAGATCAGCTCTTTTGTCAACATCTTGTCAGGGTGCCAGGAGATATTTGGCAGCACAGGGAGAGAGAGAAAAAAGAAACAAAAAGTGGCAAAAGTGTAGATGTTGAACCCAAAAGAGAGGATGGGAAGAATGGAGTCCCTTGAGCCATTGATAGCAAGATTTCTGTCCCCCCCCCCAAAAAAAAAATATTGTTTTGGGAAGAAAAGCAAAGAGCTCAACTTAAAAAAAAAGAAGCAGCAGCCAGCTTGCCTAAAATCCTTGTGGGCGGCGGGTTCAGCGGAGGACGATGAAAAGGAAGGGATGCAAAATCTGACTTTTTGGCAGAAGGCTGCAGAAACGGTGCAGTGCCAATGAACCGGCTGGCCCAAGTTTTTTAAAAAATAAAATCAAAGTAATTAAGTTGCCATGGCAACCCTCTCTCTTCTCTCCCCCTCCCTTCATCTGTCAAGATTTTTCTAGAAATGAATTGCCATGGCAGTGGAGAAAAGATCTAAAAATAATGCCACCCTTTCATCTACCAAAGCATCTCTCTCTCTCTCTCTCTCTCCACATCTGATTTTATATAACAGCAGAATTAATGAAAGGACGATTTATGAGCAGGCAAGGAAAACAGCCTCTTGCTGGGTGGGGTTGGACGTTTGTGTGAAATGACAGGATTTGTTTTCACTGCATGGAAATATTCAGTGTGTCCTTCTAAGTTGCTAGTCCTGGCTCTGTGTTCTCCAAGGGCTCCACTTCCTAGGAGTGGAAATGGCTCCCCAGATTCCACTTTCACCCCCAAATGCCCCCACCCCAGGTGTGCCCAGCTCTCTCATTTCTGCAAGCCACAGAGACAGATCTAGTGGCATTTTAAGCAGGGGCTCCTTGGTGCCAACCAGCAGCAATCCCACAAGCAGAGAGTGGTAGCCCTTGAAATGTGGGGCCTACAACATGCCACACCCCCCCCCATTTCACTCTTTTTCTGCTTCTAAACCAAGCCCCAAACTCTTTTTCCTTCCCTGGCGCTGCCCAGCAAGGCCTTTGAGGGAATCAATGGGATCTTGGCTTCTGTAACATCCCAGCTTCCCATTTAATTTTTGTAACTTATTTCTTTAAGGAAAGAAGCAATAAAAGAAAGGCTGAGTGGTGGTGACTGGGCACTGACTGGCGGTGCCGCTCTGTGCCACTCTGGATTTAAGCATTGTTGAGATGCTCTGATCTTTCTTTGAAGGACAGCCTTCGATTCTGAGAGCCAGAAGCGAAATTCTGTCCCGGACTAAAAGCAGCAAAAGGCACTCTCCTGTGTTGATTCTCCAACAAATGTGATGCTTCCGAAACACGGAGCCTTCCTCAGAGCCCTAGTTAGGCTGGTCTTTTTTGTCATTCTCTTCCATCATTGTCAAATGCAACCCCCCCCCCCCTCACACACACACACTGGTCTCTTCTGGGAATTCTGTGAGTTGAGGGCCACACATTTTCAAGTGGCCAAGTTTGGAGACCCCTGCTATATAACTACCAATATTCTCCCCAAATTCACCAAAATTACAGGTGGCATCTCAGGGTATCTGGTTTTGGTATTTAATTTCTCTTTTTTTGTTACTATTAAAAATAGGTAGCAAGATTCTGCCTGCCTGCTAGCAGGTATGCAACAGGGCAGCGTTCTGAAGGAACGATCTGGACATCTTTTGACGCTTACTCCTGAAAGAACCAGAGAATGCCAGAGATCAAAGGTACTGAAAACTGAGGCGGTTTGTATATAAGATTCCTGCTAAACTCCAGGTTCTCGCCATGGCAGGGAAATAGGGCAGCCTTTGGCAACATCGGAATTTCTTTCTGGTTTTAAAGAGACTTGGGGAAGAATAGCCCAGTTGCATAACCAGCTGTCAATCAAATGGCAGCACCCTGTCATTCATCCCAGAAAAGGATAAGGGACCATTCAGTGCTCCATAAAATGGAGGTTTGGGTTGTGTGAGGGTCCAGTCCTGCCTTTGCTCCCCATCCAGGATCTGCAGGTGGGCACCGCAACTATAGTAAGGGGGCTCCATGCCAGGGAAGAGCAGATCCAGGGAGACCCTACCAAGGCAGCAACCTGACCTGTTTCTTGGGCAGGAGGAAGGGGGCAAAGGAGCCTTGACCAGTGTCTTGGAGGCATAGGGCTTGCTGAACCCTCCTACTAACTGAAATGGATTTCTGCGGGAGCAGGGGTTGAGCTAGAAGAGCTCCAAGGTCCCTTCCAATTTTGTTACTCTGTTATACGTGCTGGGTGATGGGTGGGGAAGCTGGCAGGAGAGCTTCTGTGCCAGGACTAGAGGAGAGAACCAGCTGCCAACCGACTCATCCCTTGCCTTCTTTATGCCTGATTTTCATCAGAGCCTATGTGGCTTTAAAACCACGAGGACTAGAACCTTAATCCCCTATTCAGTCACTCTCAGACCCTTGTCCAAGGCTCAGAGCAGCTTCCCCTTCATCCAAGGGTGTGCCTGCCAGGGAAAGGGTTTTGCTGCCCCAGGGAAAGGATCCGTGCCAAGGGGGGTTGGCAGCACAGGCACAGGCACAGGCACAGCCAGACTTTCAGGAAGAATTACTCCATTTACCGGCTGAACACAGAGGAGCTCTTGACTGCCCATTTTTTTCTTCCAAGCAAATGTTTTGGAGAACTTTGCAATGCGAGCAAAAGTCACCAGGGAAATACCCCATCCTGTTCCAGTCTGCCCTCTGCTCTGCCCCATAGCTCTGAGGCCAAGCCATGCCCATTGCTGACCTGCAGAAATCAGTGGGGCTTTACCAGCTTCATTGGTTTGGGGGAGCTATTTTTGAATTCAGAACCAACTTTCCTGGTTTGGGGGCAAGAGAGGAAGCCCTTTGCAATCTCTCTCAAATCCTCTTCCCTGCCTGTCCAATTTTGACCTCCAAACTGGTGAGAACCAAGGTAAACAAATGCAAAATGGGGTTTATGTACCAATAAACCTCTATAGATACCCAAAGAGATTTTATTTAAAGGCATTTCTCCCTCCCCTCCACCCAATTTTTGCAGCAAGTACAAACACCATCCTCTCCCCCCTCAAGGCCACCAAATATGTAAAAACTGTCCCCCCACTCCTCCTCCGGCAATGTACCAAGAGTCCCATCCTGCTGAGCACCAGCTCACAGGCGCCTCCCCCTGCCAATTGCCAAAATTCACAGAAAAGGACGCAAGCATTGGTTGTTTCCCCAAGCTGAAAAAGACGGGCAGCAATGATGATGATGATAATGTGACACTGGGCGATGAAACACAGTTGACAAGGGTTGTGCGATGGTTCGGTTGCATGTCGATTGTCAAACTTGGCTTGTTACCAAGAGGGAACAACACGGGAGGGGCATCCTGGCCCCCGTGTCTCTCCTGCCCAAATCTCCTGGGCAGAGGACTTTTGAAAAAAGGATGGCTTCGGCTCTCCTAGCGGGACAGGCAGGGGGGCTCCCGGCTCGGTGTCCAGGAGGCCGTGTCACCCACGGGCAGCCCAGCCCGCAAGCTGCAGGACTGGAATTCCTGCACCAAAGTCTGAATCTCCCCCCGTTCCAGGTGCCCCCTGGCCATCTTGGGGTTGGGAAGGGGGGGGCCAGGGGCCGGGGGGTCAGCCCAGAGGGTCGGGCCTGCTGGGCTGAAGCTGCTGATGGCACAAAGGACGGTGTGGGCGGCCAGCCAGTCGTGGGTTGCTCGGGTGGGCGTGCGCGAGGCCGGCCGCTCTTTCTTCCTCTGCTGCCCCTTCTCTTCCTCCTCCTCCTCCTCCTCCTCCTCCTCCTCCTCCTGGATGGAGCTGAGCCGGGGGGCGTTGCGGCCGCGCTCCGGGGGTGGCCGGTAGGGGCACTTGGCGTTGAGCAGCCTGCGCAGGGGCGCCAGCGGGACCGCGGCCTCCCCCAGCAGTTGCCGCTGGAGTCGCCGCGAGTCGCTCCGCCGCTGCAGCCGCTTGAACTCGTTGAAGGCGGCGGCCGAGGTCTGGAAGAGGAGCCGAGCGGCCGCCTGCGCCTTCTCGGCTCGGGAGAGCAGCACCGCATGGCAGCGCAGCGCCACCGCCTTGTTCTTCACCTGGTGCCGGTACACCCAGGCCAGGACTCGCGGGTGGCGCCGGTCGGCCCCGCAGAAGGTGATGCGGTGCAGCAGGTAGGCGTGCCCGGCCCGGCGGCTCTCCTTGGCGGCAGCGGTGGCCGGGCGCAGGTGGATGCCCTGCGGACCCAGGGTGAGCTGCATGCGGGCGCCGCGCTGGCCGGCCTGGCTGCGCGCCCAGAGCTTCTCCACCGCCGCCTCGGCGCAGCCCTCGCCCTTGGCCTGCAGGGTGGCCGCATTGCCCAGGTAGCAGGCGCGGAAGCTGGGCTCCTCGGCGTTCAGCTGGGCCGTCCGGCGCCGTCTGCGGAAGAGCCCGGCCAGCGCCCCCGGGGGCCACAGCTCCGGGCAGGAGCCCAGCAGGTCGTCCAGCAGCGAGGCGCAGCTCAGCCGCGGCGCCCAGCCCTTCCCCGGCCGCTTGCGCTCCTCGCCCGCCACCAGCACCCACTTGCTCCGCCGCCAAGGCAGCAGCGCCGCTGCCATGGGCAGCCCCGACGCGGCTGGGGAAGCCCCGGCCGCCGCCGCCGCCCTGCCCCGGCTGAGCGGGCCTCGCCCGGCGCCGCTGCGCTCGCCCGAGCAGCACCAGCCGCGGCGGAAGAAGAAGAAGAAGAAGAAGCCGCTGCTCCTGCTCCGCCTCCCAGCCCGCCGCCCCCCGTGCCCGCCGCGGGCGCGCGCCGGCCTGGCAGAGCTCTCCCCCACCCCGTGTCCGCGCGCACGAGGGAAGCAGGGAAGGCGCCCCGCTGCTCCCTCCCCAGGAAGCCCCGGTCGCGCCTCCTGGCCAAAGGATCCGCGGGGCGGCTCCGGGATGGAAGGCGGCGGGCGGGAAGACGGACGGCGACATCCCTCCCGTTGCATGGAGATGGGCTGCTGATGGAGCCCCCTCCCCGTTTTCCCTCAGGTTCCGCCCAATCCCCCCTCCTAACCCTCCCTTCTGACTTCTTTTGTGGCTTGGGGGGTTCCAAACCCCCCCCCCCCCAAAAAAAACCCCAACTAATTCTTCCAGGTGGATTTATAGTCCAGAGTATCTGGTAAGCTTGGAATTTATATTAAATTAATTCAGCACCCAGGCTGAGCATAGTGATTTAAGTAGCTGCTTCATGTTTTCTCCCCTAATAAAGGAGCCTAAAAATGGAGTTTTAAGATGTAGAGGTGTCAGCTACCTGAGCATTTTCCCGCAGCATTTTCTTTTCTTTTCTTTAAAGCTGAAAATAGTGGGGGCTGTGTTTTTTTTTTTCCCTTTCAATTCTTAGTGAATTCAGTTAGGAGAAAGTGGAAGATGGCATTAACTATTTGGTTGCAATATGCCAGTGTGTGTAAGTGTGTGTGTGTGTGTGTGCACGCAATGAACATTTCACTAAAAAAGAAGGAAGAGATGGAGGGAGACAAGGAAAGAAAGTGAGAAGAAAAAACCGATTTGATATCTTCTCAAAAGCAAGGAAGTGAGAGAGATTGAACCTGACAGATTTGGTCGTCTTTATGGATGGTTGCCATGACGTAGCTTCCTGGAAACCTTCCTGCCAGGAAGAAGGAGCTGGTGGCTTTTGTGGATCCTGGGAGCTGAAAAGGAGAGCTTCAGGGAGGGGCACACCTGCTCCCAGGTCAATGGAGGCTCTGAAGACACACAAGCCCTCCCTCTGCTGGGCTGGTGGGGGTGGGAAACACAGGACTGGTGTGAGGAGGAAAGGCTGCTTTGCCCCCACAACCAAAACAAATCCCACCGGGGCAGCTGGCCACAGAAGCATGGGGGGGGGGGTTTGCCCCAAAGGGAGACTCATTCCAGTGGTGAGTCTTCAAGAGGAGATGTTTCCCATCTGAACTGGGCCATCATCTTTCCGAATTTTAGATTCATATTTTTTCCCTTTTTTGTAAATTGCAGCATGAGTCATTCTGGCCATCGTCCATTCTTTGAAAATTGTCAAATTTAAAGAGACAAATGCAGTATACATAAAGTGGAGTCATAAAGCAGAGGCTGCTTTTAAGGGGTGGGGGGTGGGGGCAGGATATCGCCCTGCGCTAAAGAGGAGGAGTTGCAGGGCCCTTGATCACAGGGAGAAAACTTGGGAGAGGTTTGTGCGATTTTTGAAGTTAGCTGCCGTGGACGCTGTGTGCTGGCTGTCTTCTCAATCCCCCCCAAGGGAAGGAACATCTCTCCCCCCTCCCCCCCACCAAGTTCTGGCTGATGAAGGGGTGGGGCTGTTTGGATGAGGAGATGCAGGAATGGACTGAAGACTCAGGAGGGCAAAGGGGCTCCTAGTCACCTGGGAGTAGACAACCATGAGGAAGTGGGAGGGGGCTGCTTCAACCCTCCGAGCCTTTGAATCTCCCTCAAAGAATTGTGGGGAAATAAAACGCCAGGGTCCATTCCAGGGCCTTTGAATTGGAGTCCACTCTTGGTAATCCAGAGGTGGATCTTCTGGGGTCTTCACCCACCTAGGAATGGGGGCTATTGAAGCCTTCCGTTCTCAGCAAGGGGGTGGGGCCTTTTGGGGGTCGCCTGCCTGGCCAGCCTACTTAAGGGGGCAGCTGGTGGCAGGAAGGTGCTGAAGGGAGAGCTCCCCACAAGGAGCTCTCCAGGGGGCCCCCCCCCCCCCCCCGTTGCCTGAGTTGTATCACGTGTGGGGCTAACCATCTTTTGGGTTGCATCCGCCAGACCGTTTCACTTCCAGAACTGTGTGTGATTCCAGCCAGTTGTGGTTCGCTCAGTAAGCCATTGCTCAACAAATGGTGTCTTGGTGTGACGTTTTAATCAGCCCTCACTTGTGTACGTGCGCATATCCAAACCGGGGGGGGGGGGTGGCAGCCCTTGCGTGGCAGGAAGATTTGGGCCTCGCGAGCGATCCACCTCCCTTGCCCCCAGATGAGCTGGGCTGCGTCTCTTAGCAACTCGGCTCTGCAGGCTGCAATAAATTGTTGGGTTTTCCTAATGACTGCCTCACTGTCAGATCAGCCCCCCCCCCCCCGAGTCGCCCAGGCGGGGAGAGGAGTCAGGAAGTTTCTCCACAACCCACAAACCCCCCAAAACTTCTCCACTCCCTGCACAAAGCCCAAAAGTCACTGGAGGCTGAGGCTTCTGGAACCAGGTTGGGAGGCACCAACCCCAAACCTACTCTACCTGGCAGGTGTCTTCCCCCCGCCCCGGCCAAATCCGGCACAGATCATGTTCTTGGTGATGTAACCGGCATACAAAGCGGAGCTGTTGCACTTACAGGGCGGGACGAGGGGCAGGTGGACGCTGTGCAGGGTGTCTGAAGTCCTGCCCCTGACGGGAATGGTGTAGCCCCAGCCAGAGACCTGGCAGAAGCGGCCGGCCTGAACCTTTGCCCCTTGGCAAGGAACTGGCACGATGGAGACAAAGGGGTGTAGGCCACCGGCCGGCTCAGCTGGCGGGCAAGAGCACAAAGCCCCCGAGGGACGGGGGAGGTTGAGGTGCAAGGAAATGCCCCCATTTCTTTTCCCAAGGGGCCGTCCAGCTTTGGGGGCACGGCAGGGATAAGAAAATGCAGGCCCACCTCCTCCTTCCCAGAATTCCCCACTGAAGCACCGGCTTCCTCTCTGCCCTCCCCCCCCCTCCGGAGAACCGGGCCCCCATCCCGAGAGGTTGGGGTCACCTTAATCAGCCTGATGTCTGTGCTTTTCGAAGAGGCGCTGTAGTCCGGATGGATCACCATGCGGGCCGGCCAGAAGATCTGCTCGGTACCCTCAGAAGTGGACAGTGAATATTTTCCGGCCACGATGAGCACCTGGTTCATTCTGCGAGAGAGTCAGGTGGCTTGGGGTGGGGGGAAGAGGCAGCCAGACCAGCAAGAAGCTTTTAAAATGTTGGAGAGTGAACTCTGTGGCTTTGTGAATTAACCTGCTCTTCGTCTGGCGTTTCTCAGTCCTGGACTTTCATTCCCAGAATTCACCAGCTGGCCAAACTCTCTTATGAAACTCTCACTGAGCAACAGAAATGTTGGGCTCAATTGTGTTCATAAGTCGAGGACCATCTGTACAACGGCTGGGATGCCTCCTCCTCCTCCTTACCCGGCCTTGCAGTGGACAGTGGTCAAGACCCAGCTGCGGCTGACCAGAAATGGAAGCCGCTCTTCCTCCTCTTCAGAGGCACCAAGTACTTGGAGGAGTGGGGGGCCATAATGTAGCCCCCGATGATGCGGAGGGAGTCCGTCTCTCAGTCTGCAGGGAGAGGGAGATGGTCAACAGCCCAGAACTGTCCGTCTCTAAGGCGATGGACAGATGTTGCAGGCCCCATAATTCCCAGCCCTGGCGGAGTTCACAAGCCCTCCCTGGTCCCCGAGCCCATCTCCCCAATTAATGCCATTCCTGCAATGTGGATTATTCCCTTGATCCAGTCTATTTCTGATGCCTCCGGCCTGCAGGTTTGAATCTTGTGGACCAATTCACTCCACCATCTTCCATTTACAGAAATACATTTACAAATATTTTCTATCTACTCTGAAGGGAAAGTTCAGCTGTTTTTTTAGAGGCAACATTGACACATTTTTATATGCTGGGCATTTTATTGTGGAAATCTTCCTGCTGAGATTTATGCTACCGTAGCCTGTTCAGGTTAAAATGGAATGTGCTTTTATTTTGGGCGTTTTTAATGCACTGGTCACTTCTGCTGCTCTCTGACCCTTTTAAAAAGGATGCTGTTGTCAGGCCCAGGAATCAGGTTGACCCCAATGACATAACTGTAAATTAGCCGCATTTCTACAACCCAGTTGGTGGCTGAATTAGTCCATGGGGCTCACACAGTAGGAATGTTGAATTAACTATTTCTTCTATTTAAAGCCAGCCTTCCTTCCTTCCTTCCTTTTCTTCCCCCTCCCCCAACACACACACAATTTTTTTTTGCTACTCATAAGATTTTTTGTCCTGAAGGTACACACACATCTATTTGTTCATTCAGAGTTGTTCTTCCCCAATGTTTTGCCATGCCCTTCAATTACCAGCTACCTTCCAGCATTTCCTGGGCTTAATTACAGTCTTCTCACAAACAATTAAGCAATTGTCTGCAGAGTTATGTCTTGCTCCTTGCCAGGATGTTGCTTTTATTATTAATTTCCTCCTGGTCATTTCTTGGGGGGGGGGTACCACTCCAAAGCTTCTTTCCTGGGTGAGTGGGAGGTTCAGAAATTAAGTAAACCCCCCGGGGGGCTATTCTTCATTAAATAATTTATCATTTACCTGTATGTCATTAATTATCCCATTTTTATTAAAGCTAGCATTGAACTAGAAATACATTTCTGAGCGAGTGCAGTATATGGAAGGATTTTGGGTAGCAAATGAGGATGAGTAGATTTTTCTTTTTCTTCTCTCCCACTCCCAACTTCAAACCACTCACGGCAGAAAGCCAGCATTAAATCTAAAATGGGTTTCCCCATTGATTCCATTTGGGGGAGGGTGAAGTGTCCCATCTGGTGGGGACCCAAAGGAAAACTGAAGGAAAATGGGCTTTTTCTTAATTGAGATGGGCAGGCAGCTTCCTTTTTCTTTGGCAACATTTGTGGTCAAAATGAGGAAACGCTCCTTTTTTGTAATTCATGATTCACACCAGTCAACCGTTGGCTCATATCTGAAGATGCCGGTAGATATTCATACCTGGCCATTCCTGTCCGCCTCCATCACCAGCAGAAGGGGGTCCCATGTGTGGATCTCCCCCCAAATCCTCTTCCGCTGCCCCGGTTTCTGAGCCCAATCATGGAGCTGCTGTAAGGAAAGGTACGTCTGAAGCCCTTGGCTCTTCCCTGGCTTTTAAAGAGGGTTATGTTCAGATGGACAGAACCCACAATATCCCTCGGTCCCTTCACCCTCTGTCTGTCTCTCTCTGCACCGACTTCCGTTCTGAAGAAGCGAGAAGTTCCCCAAAGGAAATTCAGAATGAAAATTTGCAGATTTTTTAAAAAGGCTACTAACTCCAGAGATTCTCTTGATTTCTGCATTTGGAAGAGAACTGGAAGTGGAGAGCTCTGGAAACTGGGGAGCAGGGCAGGAGAGTCAGGGTGGGGGCCTAGAGGCTGCCCTCTTCGTCTTCCTCTCATCTCGCCTCTAAGGATTTCAGGAACTGGGAACGGTTCCTTCAGAGGTCCAACTGGCATTCGGGCATGTCCACAAGGAAGTTGTGGCCTACAGGTGATGTGCTGTACCCATTCCTGCCCCCCCCCCAGGGTTTAAAGGGAACAAAAAGGATGTGCCCCCCCCCCCAGCGACACAATCTTGCATCAGAGTGGATCCCAATTAGATAGGCTTAGCCAAATGTCAGAGGGGTCCGGAATTCCTCTGCGGAGAATCAGACATGAGGCATCTGGGACAAACCACTCACCGGTCAGCAAGGAGAACAGAAGGGAAAGCAGAAGTCCTGGACTGCGAGGCCTCATCCCACTTTCCTTCTGAAAGCATCTGATGCCCCAAGCCGTCCCTCTCTTCTCCATCCTGGGTCTTCCTTCCATTGCCATAACAACCTCCATCCCAGGAGCACCGTCAATGATCCACTGTCTTCGGGATCCTTCAAGGCACCAGCACCGACCTGGCATCTTCCTTCTGACCTTCTCAGCTTCTTTCCTGGGCTGTGCCCTCTGTTCAGGCCCAGGCTTCTCAGCAGATTTGGAGGCTCCATGACATCCCGGAGGCCCCAGTATCCCTGCTTGGCATGGAGAACGGAGCATCTTCTGCTGGGCAGGCAGCAGAGCCAATGGTGCACAGCCTGAGAAGGGATGGGCCCAGCCCTCCGTAAAGACCAGAGGAGAAAGCCTACAAAAGGCCCTTTTTGCCCCAGCAGGAGATGGGAAGAAACACTCATGATGGGCTCTCCTGGGCAGCTCTGAAGGTCCTTTGAGGCAATGCCCACCCAGGCGGTTCTCTGGCGGTTGGGGAGCCAAGCCCAAATAATTCATGGGACATCTGTCATCTTAAATGGATGACTGGTGTCTTGTTTTTTGTAGTAAGACTTAGAGCTGGGCTCTTCACCAGCAGCTCAAGGCAGCCTTCACATGGCTACTTGGCTACTTTTCCTCCCTGCCAGAAGAACCCTATGAGGGAGGCCAGGCCGAAGGTATCCTGGAAGCCAGTCAGGGCTTTCTCCACACTGCCCCTCCAGACAGCCGAGGTTCCCATTTTGACTTCATTTTGAAAAAGGTTCACAGCCTTGAGTAAAATGTTGGGCAATGGCTGGTTCAGAAAAGAAATCTTAGCTAAACAAACCCAGTCGGTTTAGGTCAAGGATCCCCGGAGCGAAAAGAAAAGAGGGAAGAGAAGGAAGGAGAGCCCTCTGAAGGGGCCCTTTGTGTCTCTTCCATTGTGGAAGGGTAAGAAAGAGGGATCTGTTTTGTGGCTTTGCCACCTTTTCCAGAGGACAACAATCAGATCACAGCTAATCCCACTTGCCAAGAGCTCTCCTTAAAACCGTTCCCCCCCCCCCGCAACGCATTGCCTCAGAGCCCTCCAGCACGCCGTCTCGTGGCCCCTCTGCACCCCAGAGCTCCTGTTCCAGGTGCCTCTCCGAGGATGTTCAAAGCAAAGTCCCTGCTTAGGGACCGCAACCTTTGAAACAAAGCCAGAAGCGCTGTCTGCCTTCAGCCGCAGGTTGGAGCCGCTGTATAACGCCTTGATCAACAGAAGCCTCCTCCTCCTCCTCCTCCCAGTTTCTGAGCCTCCTTAATTGGAACTCCCAGAATCCCAGAGCCAGGGAGTTGTGGGTGCTCCAACATGGGAGGGCTTCCATCGGGCTGGCTCTCCTTTTCCTTGTGAATCCTTAAGGGTTCTTAAGGGAGTCTGGCTCCCCGGTTTCTCAGAAAGCCGCAATTGGCCATCACATGACCATGGGGGTGAGGGTGCAGGGACTGTTCCGTGGAGTCATGCGAAGCCCCTCCAAGGTCGGCAGCCCCGGTTCCTGTTGCCCAGGGCTTTTGCTGGTGTGAGGCAAGCAGGGAGGGGAAGGAAGTCCCAGCCTCCTTGCTCAGAAATGATGACAGGCAGCCGTGGAGGGCTGACCGAGGAGCCAGCGGCAGCCTCTTCTGAGAAGGGAAGCAAGATTGCGGCCGGCATCGGTGCTCCCAGGGCCCTGGAGGGCCTGGCACCGTCTTGAGTGCACCTCCAGGCCGCCCAGGGTGGAGAAGGGGCCCCTCGGATCTCAACCTGGGAAAACAGGTGTGTGTTGTGGATGTGGATGGATGAAGGCATCCCCAAGGCTTTCAAAGAAGAAAGGGGACTGAGGAAGGGCCTGGGTTCAATCCTCAAGGATTTAAAGGAGGGCATTTCTAGCCCTGCTGGGCATGTTAGGCTTGTGAACCCAGTCCTTCTGAAGGGCCACTCCCTCCTTCCGCCTGAGATTCTCTGGTGTGACAGTTGGGGATATCTCACCATACTAGTCCTCAGTAACTTCTGGGCCTGGGCCATCAGCCTCTCCCGGCTGGGAGAAGTGAAATAGAGCAGACTGCAGAGACTGTGCATGAAAGCAAAGACGGAGAAGCGGAGCAGAGGTCAGCTTGACCAAATTAAATTTCCCTTTGCTTTTGGCCAAGCATCTCTGCAGCTGCCTCCCTTTCACTTTCTGCCAAGTTTTGCAAGAAGAGTTTTCCTTGTGGGGAAGAAAACAGGCAGTGCAGGAGCAGTTAAACAGTTACTTGCTCCAGTTCTGGAACCTGTTGAAGAGTAACTAGGAAAGAGATTGCCGGTTCGCCCTTTGGCCCATGGAGAAATGGGAGGGGAGCCGAATGGGGCCCCTTTGGTAGCCCTTAGCCAGGCAAACTGGGACTGTGCCCACCACAGCCCTGGGCTCCTTTAAGCTGAAGAACCGTTGAGCACACGTGTCCTGAACAAATCCAGGAAAAATCTGTGTGTGGGGAGGGAGTGGGGGGGGGGTGTTTGGGCTTTTCAGCGGAGGGATACAGAAAAACCTCTGGAAGCCAAGGCAGCCTCCTGCAGGGACTGGCCAGAAGGATTTTCCCGAGGGCCACGGCCTTCTTTATAGGATGGGTGTCTGATTCCTCCAGGCCCAGCAAATAGTGAGTTAAGAAAAATGCATTTCTATCAACTGTGACAGAGAGCAAGGAAGAAAGTCTGAGACCGAGAAAGGAGCCTCCCAGTGCAGGGATGGTTACCTGGAACTTTGTATTTATTATTAGCATGCTAAAAGGCTAATATTTCTTGAAATGCTCATGGGGAAGCCGAGAATTTCAGATTACAACTTCCCTGTTTGCTAGATTGTTGAACTATTTATATATTTATTAACCAAGGGAACAGCAAAGTTGCCCTAGAAATATTCTGAAAAGCTAAATCAAGGAGCTGCTGGCTCCTCCAGCTTTCCACCACAATCTTCCAAGTAGAGCCGGCCCCTTCCCAGCCAGGATGACGCAGAGCCAGCCTGGCGCTTCTCCTCTCCAGCCTCCCCAGAAGTAGTCTGGGTAGAGACAGGCTGTGCGGGAGATCAGGGCAGCTGGTTGCCCTGGCCAACTCTGATGGCTGGAGCTGCTGGGAAGCGGCAGAGACCACTCCTTCTCCCCGCTCATCTCCCTGGTGCTGGGATTTCCACGCCCCGCTGCTTCGCTTCCCCTGCCGGCTGGGCATGTGACTCTCCTTGCAGGGAATCCCGAGAGAGGTTTCCCGGCTCAACCATTCCACCGGAGAAGGACGGCGTCTCTGGCATGGCCACTGGTTTCTCGCTACGGCCAAGCAGCCACCTGGCTACTTGAGGCAGGGAGAGGAATCCATCCCCCCCCCCGCCTGCTTTCATCCTCCTCCAGCAGCTAGAATTGAGGCTGGGGGCTGAGAAGAACCAGGAGGTTGACGGGGGGGGCGGGGGGAAGGTGGGTGTGGTGAGGAGGCAGCAGGGGTGGGGGGGACGCAGGGAGCAGCCAGCCTCCCTCCAGAGAGGTTCCCACTCAAAGCTTGAAACTTTTTGGGTGGCCAAAGGGAGGAGGAGGAGGCTCCCTGCTGGCAGGTGAAGGTTGGCCCTTTCCAGGGGAAGGATCCCTGCCTTCTCCGATGCTGCTCAGGCACCGCCAGAGGGAGAGGAAGACTCACCGCCCTTGTCTCCTTTCGTTCCCCTGGTGCCAGTCAAGGTTAGGGAGAGCTCCGGGCCATGGCACACGAGCAGCGAGGCAGCCCCATGGCTGGCCTCGAGCTGGAGACGGTTCAGCACCTTTTGGCCGCCTGTCAAAAAGCCAAGAGGTTCGCCTACTGCCCCTACAGCAACTACCCCGTGGGAGCGGCCCTCCTGACCTCCGAGGGGAAGATCTTCACAGGTAAGGAAGACCCTTGGCCCACCTTGCCTGCCTGGACCCTCCCCTCCTGGCCCAGAGGAGCAGGGTGGTGGGAGTCAAACTGACACCCCTCCCCCAAAAAAAACACCTTTGGGTTCCCCATCATTTGCCTCAATGGCAGAGGCTGGCTCCTCTCTTTATGCCCAAGGTGCCTGGGGTACCCAGGGTGGCATCAGGGAAGATCCCTTGGTTGGCAAGGGATGCTGGGAGAGGTGACTTAGCTATATCTGGAAGGCTGCAGGTCAAGCAGCTTGCAGGTGGGTGGACTTCAACTCCCAGGAGTCCCCAGCCAGCAGAGCTGCTGCCTGAACCCAGGACCCAGCTTAAAGCACCCTTGATAATGCTCCTTGCCTCTTCCAGGTTGCAATGTTGAAAATGCATCTTATCCACTGGGCGTCTGTGCCGAGCGAACGGCCATCCAGAAGGCCGTGTCCGAAGGTCACACAAAATTTCGAGCCATGGCCATCAGTTGGTAGGTGGGACTCGGCCTTCTCTTTCCCCCTCGCCCCCCCAGGAAAGATTTCGTTGGGCATAAAAGCCTAACATAAAAGCATAAAAGCTAAGCTGAAACTGAATATCCAGATGGGAAAGGCTGAAGATGGTGGATAGGCAGGGCTAGATCTGCCTTTCAGGAAGAAAAAAAGCTGTGAATCATCTGTTGCTCAAGAGGAAAAGGTCAAAAAGTTCTGATTTTTGAAATAAAAGACACCCATTAGTCACCCCAGGCATTTGTCAGCTGCTAAGCCTTTTGACCACAGTTTGAAAGTGGTAAACCTAACAAGCTGTGAAAACACAGAGAAGCAGGCCTCTCTGTGGGCGCCAGACATAAATTGCATCCATTCTTGGCAATACACAGAGCAAAAATGACCCCCATCTTGGCTCAGCGTAGATTTAAAAGCCACACTAATAATGTCCACTTCTCTTTGGAAGCAATTGGAGCAGAAGGCCTTCTTCATGAGCTGAGCAGGGCTGAGTCCCTGGACGGCTCAGGGCATCTCTTGGGTGGGGGGTCAGTGGGGCTCAGAGGGTCCTGCAAACTCCAGTCATTTGGTTTGCTGCAGATTTGGTGTATTTTATAAGCAAAAACTGGATTAGTTCAGCAAAGAGGGTAAATGTGCCAACAAAAGCCTAATCTCACATAGGTTTGGATGTCTTACCTTCCAAAATTCAGCGAGATAATTTTATGTTTCCCTTTTTTTTTAACAGCAACAGCCAAGAGTCTTACGCCATTCCCTGTGGAGGGTGCAGACAAGTCCTCCGAGAGGTAAAATGCTTTGCCTGCCTTCCGCCTAAAAAAGAAAAAAAACAAATTGCTTTTTGACCCGTGTTTCTTTCATCCAGATATGCGTTTATAGATGCCTGTGAAGTTTTCTCCATTTTATTCTGTCCGTCCCATTTGGCAACTCCATTGCAGCCAATTCATTAGTGACCGTTCAGATTTAAGACCGCACTGAAAAAAGTGACATGCCTTTTTTTGCACCCTCAGCAGCTTCAACTCCCAGGATTCAGGGAGATGAAGTCAACCCATTTTAAGGTTGCTGGGCCAGAGAATCGCTGCCCTGCACAACCATCCTAGGAAGCTGCCTTCCTACGGTTGACCCAAGGCTAGCCAGCCACACATTCCCCCCCCCCCCCAAATTAGACCTTGCCTAAAAAGGCTGGGTGCTTCTCCCTATCTGCGTGTCCCATCAGCCCGTCTGGGAGTGATAAAACTTTTATTACGGCCTGTGTGCTTTCCACAGACATCTGCTTGGCTTCTGGAGCAATGAAAAAATGCTGATCCTTGCTTGAAAAAACGAGCAGGACTTTTGCAAAGAGAGAGAAAGACTCATTGCTTTCAAACTGTGGCTAGAAGGCTTAGTGGCTGACCAAGGCCCGGGGTTTCTATTCCCAAAACAGGCATCTTTGAGCCTTTCCTCTTGCGCAACCGGTGGTTCGTTCTTGAGGCAAGCCTGAAGCCAGCAGGCGTCCAGAGGTGGGGAATCCGCTTCCCTCCTCCTGAGCACGGCCATCTGTCCTCATTTCGCCAGTGTGTAACACAGTTCTGGATATTTCCTGCTCCCGAGTGCGGGCGGTTGTGGTTGTGGCAGAGCAGCTAGTGTTGAGAATGGGGGAGGTGGGGAGGCTGGCTGTTTGGCCTGAGCCGCTCTTTCACTGCTGGGACTCTGGAATTTGGGCTGGAGAAAGGCCACTAAGAGGCCACTCTGGAGCCTTTGGGCACAAACCACAGGGAGACCTCAGGTCACAGTGGCCATTTTGGGTTTAGTAGCCGCTCAGAGTTGCAGCAGCACTGAAAAAAGCGAGCCTTTCACACTTAGCGACCGCTGTGGCATCCCCGTGGTCACGTGATCTAAATTTGGGCGCTTGGCAACTGGTTCGTATTTACGGCGGTCGCAGCATCCTGGGGTCCTGAGATCACTTTTTTTGCGAACGCCTTGGTGCCAGAGGGGAAGCCAGCCTCACTGAACAACCGTGTTACTAACTTAACTGCAGTGATTCGCTCAATGACTGTGGCAAGGAAGGTCATAAATGGGGGCAAAGACTTAGCAATGGGAATTTTAGGCTCAATTGTGGTCATAAGTCGAGAACCATCTAAGATTTGTGGATTTCCCCCACCCCACCCCAGTTTGGTCAAGAGTGGAAGATCTATTTGACCAGGGTGGACGGAACGTACATCCAGAAGACCCTGGAGGACCTCCTGCCTTTGTCCTTTGGCCCGGCACACCTGAAGCGCTAGAGGGGAAGGGGGGCACCAGGCCTCCCGCGGCCTCCGGAGTTCAGGAACGTCTTGGCAGCCTTGGCCTTCCAACCTGTTGAGTCCATGGATGTCAAAAGGGAGGCGATGACAACATTCGGATATCGGCATTCCTGGCGGGTGCTGCGTCATCGGGATCACTGGCATCAGTTCAAGGGTCTCCAGAACTTTTGACCGTGTCCTGCCCAGCTGCCTCAGAGGGTGCAGGGGGTGTGTGTGAATCTGGACTCTTGGCCCCTGACCTGAAGCCCCCACCTTACCCGAGATAAAGAGCTGCTTTTTGACTCCATCGGCTCCGTATTCTTTGCACTTGTCGTCTCCAGAGGGTACCCTCGGCCAATCCTGAGACATAGGTTTATTCAGGAGGTGCGTTTGAATGAGTCTTGGCCCATTGCTGGGACCAAAGCGAGAACAACTGATCAGTGGAAGGGCTTCTCTCCAGGGGTTGTGGGTGCTCCAACACTGGAGGCCTTCAAGAAGAGGCTGGACAGTCACTTGTCTGGAATGATATATACTGGTCCCCTTGTTGGGCTGGGGGTAAGACTAGAAGACCTCCAAGATCCCTTCCAACTCTGAAAGTCCCTGAGGTTTTGCAGGAAGTTTCTTCAGAAAGGTCTGCCTGAATCTCTTTCAAACTCAGGCTGATAGTGTGGGATTGCCTCCAAGACCTCTGGCTGGCTTTGTGTCCAAGGCAGGATTAGAACTCAGGACATTTTATATAAGAGGAACAGTTGGTGGTTCTTTCAACAACTGGGGGCTCTCTCCAGCAATCCAAGAGAACGTCTGGCTGGTCCTTGGTGAGGAACTTGTTCTCCAGTTCATTGCCACCCAGCACTAAAGTGCCAGTTGTTTTGGCCCCCCAATGTGTGTGTGTGTGCGCGCGCGCAGGCACAGCTTTCACCACACACCAAGTGAAGTGGGTCCTGCACTCAGGAACATGGAACGGGGAGCGTGTCATCCTCCCAGGAGCCACACTTTTCCAGTCCCCGGGGTCCTTTTCCAGGGATTGGAAGGAACGGGAGGCTCCAGGTTTTTCCAGTTATTAAAATTCTTCTTAGTTGCTGTGCCACTCTGGCTGTCAGATGTCTCAAAGAGAGAGGGAGGTTTTAAAACGGGGCTTTCCGTTTCAGACGCAAGGACCTCAACTCCCAGAATTCCCCAGCCAGCCGTAAAGTGCCCGAGGGTGGAGACCCCCGTTTTAAGAGTTCACATCAAAGTTTTATCAGCCGGCTGGGGAATTCTGGGAGTTGAAGTCCCGAACCTCACCGAGGCTGAGAAACACCGATTTCCGCAGTCTTCCCGGAACCAAATCCGCCCCCTGGGGAAAGCAGGCCCCGAGTTTGATCGCACCCCCCCCCCCGCCTCCCTAACAACGGCTCTCTTTCTCCAAAGAGCAAATCACTGGGCAGGCTTTCAAGCGCATGAGGACTTCAACTCCCAGCATCCCTCTGGGGTCACGCGTGCGCGCTGCGTGTGGAAGGCTGGCCGGTGAGGTCCGCTTGGCTCCGCCACCTGCGTGCGTGCGGCCTAGTGACGGTGATGGGGCTGATACGGGCACTGGGCCTCGGGGCTCGGCTAGGCCGGGTCCTCCTGCGGGGATGGTTCGCGGGGCCTCCCCACCACACCGCCGCGCCCCCGCCCGCCTCCTGCTTTTCCGCCGCCCCGTCCGCGCGGCACCCGGGGCTGCTCCTCCTGCGCCTAGCCTCGGCCCGTCTGGGCCTCCGCAGCGTCCCTTTCCGGCGGCTCCCGCCGGCCCCCCGGCGGCTGGGGCTGGGGTTGGCGCTGGCGCTGGCGCTGCTGGAGCCCGAGGCGGTCGAGGAGGAGAGGCGCGCCGCCGCGGCCTGCAGGGACATCCAGGTGCGGCCCGCGTTGCTGGGCGACGGGGTTGCCGGGGCAACGGGCCAGCTTCGCACCTGAAGGGGCGGGGCCACCCCCGCGCCATGTGGGGGGGGGGAGAAGGGGGTCCAGCCTCCCCTCGGTTTGGCGCACCAGAGCCCTCCCCCCCCCAAAGCCCCCTCCCCTCCCCCGCCTCTCCCCACAGAGACTCCCTTGTTTCCACCTGGAAAAAACAGCTCATTTTGGGGTTTGTGTCCACTCCGAGGCCGCCTCTCCCCCTGGTGCCTCTCGAAAATCCATGGCCGGCCTCTGTTGGAGAGGGAAAAAAACGACATTTTTTCTTCTTCTACAGAATAGGCTGTTGATTTTACTCATATTTTTTCCACCTCTTTGTGTAGAATCAAAGCCTGCTTTAACCTGTTGAACCCCCAAATAGATCCAGGGTTGAAAAAAGGGGGGTTGTATATGGTTGATACACCTCTGACAGCAAGCCCCATTATTCCTTAGTAGCCCTGATGATGTTGCCTCGTTGGGTCTTGAAATGTCTGCAAGGAAACCACGAAGCTCAGAGGGAGCTAAAGGTGGAGCAGGGGTGTGTGTGTGTGTGTGTGTGTGTGTGTGTGTGTGTGTGTGTCTCCACTCTCGGCCTCGATGGCATCAGAGGGAGAAGGAAGCCACGGCCAACTGATCTCTAGGGAGTGGAATCCCTGCTTTTCCCCATCTGGCCAGAAGCCATGGAGCCCAGCGTCCCATTTAGCAGTCCTGTCGTGGTTGCTCTTCTTTCCAGACAATCTTCCTCCCGAGGAACAAGCCCCCAAAGGAGACCCTGGGATTAGTAGCCCAGCGAGGCTTCAGACTGGAGGAGTATTTCATCGGCCAGGCGATCGGCAAAGGCTGCAGTGGGGCTGTGTATGAAGCGGCCGCTCCTGCCACCCCCACCGGGGATGGAGATCCGGTGCTCGAACGGAGGGATGGTGGTGGGGGTGCTTCGGACACCCAGGGTGTGGTCGAGGCCGAGGGCAGGAAGGAAGAGTTCCCACTGGCTATCAAAATGATGTGGAATATTTCGGTAAGGAACCGGCTTTGGTGCCTTTCCTGCCTTGAAAGAAAATACCTGCACTTAGAGAAACAATTTGGTTGAATGGCATCAGGCTGGAAACCAGGATACGGGGAGTTCTAGTCCGGCCATAGCTCTGAAAGGCAGCTGGGTGACTTTGGGCCACTGCCTGTCTCTCAGCCAGCCCACCTCGCAGGGCTGTTGTGGGAGAATAAAGGAATATACATACGTAAAAATCTCTAGTCAGTGTCTTTATTTGCTTCTGGCTTTTCCAGGCTGGTTCTTCGAGTGAAGGCATCCTGGCCACCATGTCTCAAGAACTGGTCCCAGCCAGCGGACGGGCCCTTTCTGGAGAATTTGGAGCAGTTGCCAGACCCAGGTAGGGCTGAAGCAGGTGGAGGAGATTTTACAAGGGAAGGAGAAGACTTTATAGTTTTGCAAGCTGACCAGAGAAAAAGAGCCGTCTCTCACCTTGGCTGTGCTGTGACTGTCGTCTCTGGGCAGGAAGTGCCTCTTTAGGAAGAAGTGGCTGAAGCCTCACCCCAACATCATCCAGGTGATCCGGGCTTTCACCTCTCAGGTCCCGCTGCTGCCGGGCGCCACGGTGGACTATCCAGACGTCCTGCCTTCCACCCTGAACCCCTCCGGCATTGGGCACAGCTGCACCCTCTTCCTGGTGATGAAGAAGTAAGCAGAGAGATACCACAAAATGGGCATCTTCCCTTTAGGGGCCTTTGCAGGAAAAAATGCTGGCAGGTTGGAATGGGCTGCGAGTCGCAAGGGGAGACGGGGACAGAGAGTCTCCCTGCAGGCATGGAGATTCAAGTGGCCAATGAGGGCAGGGGGCCTTGGAAAGCCACTTCAGAAAGGCAGCAGTGGGACAATCAAAGAGTTTGGGTGGATCTGGCACATGGAGGCTTTGCTCGTGCTTGCCTTGGGAGCCCTCTGGGGAGAAAAGCAGGAAGACAAAGTAAGAATAATAAATGTACAGTCAGTAAATGAGGAGTTTGTCCTCAAGGATCAGCTCCACAGCTTTTTGGGGGGGAGAGGCTTCAAAAGGTTCAAGATGTCGCCAGCATGAAGTTCAGCACCCTGGACCAGAGCCCAGGAAATGGCTGTCAGGATGCTGGCAGTTGCCTCCATTTAAAACATGAGACTCCAGCCAAACTTCCAAAACTTAAAAAGGATTTATTGGGAGTTAAACTGTCCGGCATCCCTTGTCACCCTTGACCCTGGTTCCACACCCCACTCCCTGGGTGTATCATAAGTCATATTCTCCAATGGGATGCATCTATAGCCCGGAGCCATCAATCATGCTCTCCAGTTAGAATTTTGTGTGGCAGAAACTTCAGTCACCTAATTAATATTTTTGAAAACATTTATGGAACGCACTTTCAATTTGCAAGCTGCCGCACTGCTCCCTGCTTCCTTTTCCGTTGGCAACTCTAAAAAGGCCAGATAATTATTTGATGGGTTGACATGGGCTCTGTTTCCCGGCCATGGACGGGGCCAGCCAGAGACCTGCAGGGAGTTGTTATTTGAGCAGGGTGGAGCTTAACCCTCCTCCCCCTCGGAGGCCCAGAGCTGAGTTCCTCTGGAGGGTTTGGCCTCCTAGAGAAGTCAGGAGTGGGAGGTTGGAATAAGGGGCCAAGGGTCTCCCAGCCTTGTAATGCCGAAATGCTTCCCTGGAGGCCAGGGGGCCGGGAGCGGGATTGGCCCAGCGTTTGGCGCTGGTTTCTCAGCCTGTCCAGCTGAGGCTGCTTCCCTCCCCCTTGCTCTGCTCAGCTACCCATGCACGCTGCGGCAGTTCCTCCTTTCCGAGGGGCGCCCGGAGCCCCGTGTGGGGGCCGTGATGATCCTGCAGTTGCTGGAAGGGGTGGATCACCTCATCCGACAGGGAGTCGCTCACCGAGACCTGAAGTCAGACAACATCCTGGTGGAGTTGGACTCGGGTGCGTTGCGCTGTTTGATTGATGGATGTGGGACCCCGGGAGGCTTCGGCTCCCTGCTTGCCCCAAGGGCGTTAAAGCTGCGCCTGCTGCGGGGCCCCTTTTGGGGGGGTTGGAAAGGCAGCTGTGGGTATTTACTCAGCCACTTTTGCCCTTGCAGCAGGGTGCCCAGGGCTAGTCATCACCGACTTCGGGTGCTGTTTGGCCGATGAAACGCTGGGCCTGAAGCTGCCCTTCCCCAGCTGGTATGTGGATCGCGGGGGCAACACCTGCCTGATGGCGCCTGAGGTAACTGGGGGGGGGGGAGAGAGAGACCCCCTCTGGCTACCCTTTTCCCCCTTTCTTTCTTCTAAGTCAAGAGGCTGTAAAAATAGGGAAAGCAGTTGCTTTAAAGAATGAAAAGGGAAACAAAACCCAACCAAGATGGATGTGCAGAAGCAATTTTAATTCAAAGTCTAGGAATGTGAAAGCTTTGTATTATATATTCCTACCCCGAGACGCATTGTATGCAGACGGAGGTAAAAAGCTGAATAGGCTGCTAAAGGAAATTCATTCCTTCATTGAAAAATTCTGTAGGGATCTGCACTGCTGAGTTTTGGCTGTACCCAAAACGAAGTTTCGGTCCTGCAGTTCCTGGTTTGATTCTCTGAGAGTCCTGGAGGTTGTTGTGGGGCATCTGCCCCTGGTCCCTTTCGCTTAGGGGCCCAGAGAAGGATCCTTCCCACCCCACCCACGGCTCCCCAAAGCAAAGGCAGAAGGCGGCTGACCGTCCTTGAGACCAGGGGTCTCCAATCCCTTGGCGACTTTAAGACTGACGGACTTACTTCAACTCATGGCCTTCGCGGAAGGGAGAGGACACTGGCCCCCTCTTGGCTCTCGTCCCAGATCTGCTGCCTCCCGCATCAGGGGGGCTTCTGGCCAGGAAATGGCATCCCTGCAGCAGAGTCTGCGCATCACACAAAGCCACAGGCCACAAAGGGCACGCTGACCCAGAGGCCTCCCCTGGAAGGCTCTGCCCATTAGGGCAGCCAGACTTCGGCCCAGGGAGGGCCTCCAGGGTCTCTGTCTGAAACGTCCTGTCCTCCTCCTAAATCTGAACCTTGGTTTGCAGGGCTCCTCACCCCCTACCCAAAGAGAACAGCAAGTGGATCCCATGCTTCACTTTCCCCCCAGGACCCTTGTAACAGCTCCCCCCCATTCCCCAGGTGGCCACGGCCATGCCAGGCCCAGGCGTGGTGATCGATTACAGCAAGGCGGACGTCTGGGCCGTGGGCGCCCTGGCCTACGAGATTCTGGGGCCCGGGAACCCCTTCTACGGCCAAGGGGGCCCCGCCCTGGACAGCCGCACCTACCAGGAGGAAGAGCTGCCCCCCTTGCCCTCCCCGGCAGCCCCGGAGGTGAAGGAGCTGGTGGCCAGTCTCCTGCAGCGGAGCCCAGCCAAGGTGAGAAGGACCAGGGGCATGTGGCGGGGCTCTTGGGTCCCTGAGGGTCATGGGGGGTAGTTCCCCAAGGGGGGTTCTGAGGGCCTGGGGAGGGGGCAGCTCAGCTGGCTCTGGAGACTCGGCCGGTCCCAGGGCTGACCTCTCCGCCACTGCTTCTTTTCCAGAGGACCCCGTCCCGAGTGGCGGCCAACGTCCTCCACCTGAGCCTCTGGGGTGAGGTGGCTCTCGGCCAGGCGGGTGGCCTCCTTCTCCCGCAGCTGCTGCCCTGGCTGCTTCAAGAGTCGGCCGCGGCTTTAATGACTGACCGGCTGGGCGGCACCCGAAGGGTGGAGTCCCGCTTGAAGAAGGGCTTCCTGGCCAGCCTGGACTACGAGGACCTCTGCCAGGCGGCGGCCCTGCTCTGCTCCTGGAGGGGGAGGGCCCGGCCTGTCCCCTGGTAGAAGCGCCCCTCCCCCCCGTGGGGGAGGCGACTTCTGGTGGGGGGGGTGCAAAGGGGGGAGAGGAGGTTCAGCAACTGGGAACAGGCGTTTTCTCCCCAAGGCTTCATCAAGCTGGTGACAGGGCATGATGAGGCTGTGGCCCCCTTGGAGGGGAACCAGGGCTTGGGGAGACCCTGGATGCTGACTCCTCCCGCCCAGCTTCCCTGGTTTCCCACTTGGTACGAGTTGCCTTTGAGAAGGGTGGTTTTGAGTTGCAGGTCATTTAAACTACTTTGCTTGCCTGTTTGGCCACGTAGGGAAGTTGCCCAACCAAAGGAAAATTGCCTAGAACTCCTCCTTTCATTCCATGAGCTAGAACCCCAAAGGGGAGGATGAGTAGAAACCAGGTGAGAGAAAGACCATCCTCACCTGCTTCGTTGAGGTTTCTTTGGGTTGTTTTCTCCGGTCAAAAGGGGCCTCCTCAGCAGCGTAGTTTCTTAGAGGTGGAACTGCCTGTTGGGTCGTGCAAATAAATCACATTCACATTTGCAGAGTTGTGTGTATGGTGCTTGATGTTCTTCCAGGGGTTTAAAGTCAGGTTTATTTCATTCTGTTGGAAATCCTTCCTTTCACGTGAGGCCTCGGGGGTGTGTGTGTGTGTGTCATGGTGTGTTTACAGAAGTCCAGATGCATCACGTCACTTTAAACTGTTTTTTTAGGTGGCATTTTAAAATTCCCGGCAGCCAAAGGAGGAAAGGAAGGCCGGGCTTGACGGGCGTCCAGTGGGTTCCTGGGCAGACTCCGTGGGTGGCCCTGTTTTCCTGTCCTGTGGCTGCTGCAGGAGGGAGGGACGGGCTGGCACTTCTCCCTGGCAGCTGCCAAGGCTCTACTTTGCCACGGCTGCTGAGTGGCAACATGGCCAGTCTCTTGGCCTGGGGGTGCCTAGGCTTTCTGGGGGCCTCACTCCTAGGCGTCCTGCGCAAGGCACCGGCTCTGTGCTCCTGCTGCAGCCAGGCCCACCTGGCCCTCCCCTGGGGGGCTTTTTCCTGCCTGACCAGGAGGCTGCCTTGCCCTCGCCGGGCGTCAGGCTCGGCCTTCAGCCTGTCCCCCAGTGCCGAGGAGTAGCCAGGACAGTGGGCACCTGCTCCATGTCCAAGCTGCCCCTGTGGGATTCAGCCGAAGGGTGAATGTGTGGATGTGGTCTGAATGAAGGATGTGGCCTTTGTGGGCGTCCCTCTGGACATCAGCACCACCCACCGTCCCGGGGCCAGGTAAGGCGGCTGTTCTTGGGGTAGGGGGTGAGTGGGGGTGGGGGTGGAGCTGCCTGCCATTCCAGCAGGGCAAAAACCTGCACCAAGCTAACATTTGTTGGGTTTCAATCACCAGCCTTGGTTACTGGACTGTTTTGTTGGTCCTTCTCTTCCCTAGACCAGCCAGGCCCAGTTCCTGCAACCATCCTTCATATGTTTTAGTCTCCAGTCCCCTCATCATCCTGGTTGCTCTTCTCTGTACTCTGGAAAGTCTCAACCTCTTTTTTTTAGTGTGGTGACCAAAATGGGATGCAGAATATTCCAGGCGTGGCCTTACTAAGGCTTTACAGAGTGGTGTTAGTACCTCCCTTGATCTCGATTGTATCCCTCTGTTAATGCAACGTAGGACTGCATTGGCTTTTTTGGCAGCTGCTGCACACGGCTGGCTCCGATTTAGCTGGTTGTCCACAAAGACTCCAAGATCCCTCTCCCAGTTCCTGCAATTAAGCCTGGTTTCACCCAGTCTGTCCTTTAGGTGCACATATGATAATGTGTGATAATATACTGAGCTGTATATTATGAACCTGGGGCTAAACCTTCTTTACTTGTGTTGCATACGTTGTTTCATCAGCTTGAGTGCATGAGATATGGAGGAGGAGGAGGAGGAGGAGGAGGAGGAGGAGGAGGAGGAGGAGGAGAAGGAGAAGAAGAAGAAGAAGGAGAAGAAGAAGAAGAAGAAGAAGAAGAAGAAGAAGAAGAAGAAGAAG
>BLBF01000057.1:396423-413757 GCA_015471245.1 Laticauda colubrina
CCAGGGCATTTCCCATGAGCTAAATTGGGGGGCCACTGGGGGTCTCTGCCCCTCCCCCTTCTAGGCCTTTGTAAATTGGAAGTCAATTGAAAGGAGCCTTTTTTACTCTTTTAGCAGCTGCCTGGGACCAAAAGTATCCAACAAAAGGCTCTGCCTCCCTGAAACGTCTCTCGGGGGAAACCTGGAATTTTCGTCAGAAATGCTGAATGTTGCAACGGTCCTAACTGTGAAACACGGCCACAAGTGGGGGGGGGGGGGGTTTCAGTGCCACTGTAACTCTGAACACTCACTGAATGGACGTCAGTAAGTGGAGGCCTACCTGTACTCCTCGGGTTACGACCATCAGGGGAGCCTCCTCATCACGGCCGTAAGCCGGGGTCACCCGCACAACGGGCTGGCCCTCAGTCCCTTTCTTCCGCGTCGAATGGTCCCGAGACGAACGGCTACAAGCCGAGGCCCCCCTCTACAGGCGGCCATATAGGCGAATCGAGAGGCTGCTTCCCTCCAGGCCCCGCGAGGGCCCCCGCCCGCCGCTCCTTGCGCCCGGGCCCGGACTCCCCGCAGGATGCGCGGCGGCGGGGCCCGTGTCTTGGTTGCCACGGCAACCGCCCGGGTCAGGCCTGCCTCCTCCCTCCTCCCCCCTCGGTGAGTCCCGGGCGGGCGGCTGCCATTGGCGGGGCCGCGCACGTGACGGCCGCTGGAATGAGCCCTGGCATTGCTCCGCTTGGCGGCGGGGGTCGGGCTGCTGCGCGTCCGGCTGGCCGGGCGGCCGCGCGGGCGAGCCGGAGGGCAGGTAAGCCCCAACGGGGCGGCGGGGCTCTGCGGGCTCCCGGGGCTGCTGCTCCGGGCCTGGCGCGGCCAAGGCGGGCGGCGGACGGGGGTCCCGAGCAGAGACCTCGGGCCGGGGCTGCCAGCTCCATCCGCCGCTGTTAGCCGGGCAGAGATTGCCGCTTGTTCCCGGGGGGGACCCCGACTCCCATCGGCCGCGGCCCGCCAGCGGGAAGGGGTGATGGGGGAGGAGGTCGAGAAAACCCCCTTTGCCAGCAGCTGGGGGAAACGGCGACGCGGGTCGGGGGCTTCGCACGAGCAGAAAAGGGAACGGTTGGCTTCCGTGCGGGGGGGGGGGGGGGGGGGGGGATGATGGGTGTTGAGGTCCGGAAGGTGGAGGTTGGGCAGAGCAGCCGATGAGCAGGAACTCGGGGAGAGGAACAGGGGTCCCTCCTCTGCGCAGGAAGACTGCTCTTGGACGGGGAGGCTCTCCATGGAAGACAGCCCGAGCAGTCGGGGCAGGAGGGGCTCCAAATGCCGTGTGCAATGGGGGGGGGGGGGGGGGGGGGGGGGGGGGGTGCCCCCCCCCCCCCCCCCCCCCAAAGAGGCTGCTTTGGAGGTCCAGGAAGCTGCAGGTTGATAGATGCCCGTCGACTTTTGCCCCCTGGCCCCTGTCACTTGAGGGTAGACACTGACTGACCTTGGAGGATTCACCCTGCCTGCTTTAGCCCACAGCTCCCTCCAGCTCAGCCAAATCAGAGGAGGATCTTGAACCCTCTTTTGCCAGCTCTCCAAATGTGGCCAACCACAATACCCAGCGTTCCCAGCAGCTGGGAATCAGGGGGGCTGTTGTTTCAACCTCCCTGGAGGGTGTCAGGGAGGCGCCACTCCTCTCAACCTCTCCCTTTGTTTCTCTTTGATGCCTTGTGGTGGGGAGTTCCACTGGATCCCTTTCCTGCCATGTGGCCGAATCTTCCGTTGTTCTTAACCAGAGACCCCACAGACCCCCTGCCACCTCCCGAAACCTGTGTGTGTGTTTAGTGGCTAGCCAGAAAGCGAGAGGTGGCCTCGCTTTGGTGTTGTGCACTTCTTTCAAGATGAGACACCAACCAACCGACTGGAAAGTCCCTTTTGAAGTTCTTGGGGGGGGAGGGGGGTCAGCCACTCACTCTTAGCCTCACCCTCCCATCTGCACCCAACCCCCCTCCCCCCCCCTTGACTGCCAGGGCTCCCCAGAGGGCTTGGGACTACATATCCCAGGATTCTTAGCCAGCTGGGGGATTCATAGGCCCCTGTCGTCTGGGGTGTCGAACCTTGGCAACTAGGAGACTTGTGGACTTCAACTCCCAGAATCCCCCAGGCAGGCTGGCCTGTTTTTTTGCTCTCCCACTCCCCACCGTGGGGAGATGGCAGAGGAAGGGACCGCAAGGGAGTCAGCAGGCGTACAATGGGGATGCACAGCAAAAGGGGTGGGTTATCATCAAGCAGTTCTAGGAACTGAAGTCCACAAGCCTTAGAAGTTGCCAGGATTGGACTCCTCGGGGCTGGTTTTGAACCAAACATCGAAAACTAAGGAAACCCCAAGTGAAAAATAAAAATAAACGAACAGCAAAACCTATTTCTGTTTTGAAATAGACACAAACCGGTGGAGAAAGAAATACAAAGACATTTCAGGCCCATTTTTAAAGAAAAAAAAGTCAGACAAACTTTGCTTTCACACAAGAGGAGCTCAGGAGAAAGGGCATCACAACACAGGCCTTTCTCTCTTAACGACAATAAGTGGGATCGACGACTCCATCACATGGCCTGCAGTTGCCGTTGTTAGGTGAAGGTTGTGCAGTGGCAGCGTCCCACAGGCAATCCTCGACTTACAATGGTTCATTCAGTGACAGCTCGAAGTTCCAACGGCACTGAAAAAAGGGACTTGGGGCCACTTTTCACACTGTAGCAGCTTAAAAATGGCAATGAGCCACTTAACAACCGCAGAAAGCAAGCTTGTAAAATGGGGCCAAACTCACTTAATGATGGTCTCGCTTAGCAGCAGAATTTTTGGGCTCATTTGTGGCCATAAGTTGAGGACCCCCTGAACTAAACTGTAGTGTCCCTCGGGATGAAGTGAAATGGAGATGAGATTTGGGGGTGGAATTTTTAATTTTTTCCAGATGCTTCCCCCCCCATATGGAGAGCTAATTGCCCTGCACCAAGGGACCACAACCAAGAATGCTGCGGCGCCTAGAAAACCGCCACGCTGGCGGCCCTGCACCCACTTTGGGGACTGCGGGAAAATCGAGCCCGGGAATTAGCGGAGCCTTGATAAACATTTGGGTCTCTTTGTCCCTGGAGTTGCCAATGCAAGGGGGCACCCAGCCCCCCCAATCCCTGGAGACCCTCCATGGCTGCTGCTGCGTTGTGCCAGTTGTGAGTCCCGTATTCACCTTCCTCTCTTCCCAAGTTCTTCCTCCCTCCCTCCTGCGAGAAGTTCGCTTGGGAAAAGCAGATTATTTGCCTGGCTCTCGAACTTGGTGCTACTCAACTTTGGCCACCTGAGGATGGGGGGGGGGAGGGAGACTTCAACTCCCAGCATTCCCCAGCAAGAGGGGGGATTCTGGGAGTTGATGCTCCCTACTCCCACGCTACCCCTTCAAGGGGCCAAGGCTGAGGAACAGAATTCTGGATCAGAACCACTGCCGTTGTTAAGTGAATCAGATGGTCATTAAGCAAATCCAGCTCCCCCCATTGATTTGGCATGTTGGAATCCGTCTAAGAAGGCCGCAAATGGGGGTCACGTGACCTGGGACGCTGCAACCGTCATAAGTACATGCCAGTTGCCAAGCGCTGGAATTCTGATCCCTCCACCGTGGGGATACTGCAGTGGTCGTAAATGCGAGGATTGGTGGTCCATCGGTCACTTTTTTCAGCGCTGTTGTAACTCAAAACGGTCGCTAAACGAACCGTTGTGCATTCCTAATTCGTATCCTGGGGAGTCAGTTGGATTTGTAATAGTTCACAATAACTTCTTTGAATGGCAAAGCTCAGAGGGGAGAGTCGTGCAGAGAGGCGGCCGAGAGGCTCCTGGGCAAACCTCTCTCCCCTGTGGCCAAATCGAAAAAGTGCTTTCGTTCCAAGGTGGGGCAGCGGATTGACCCTCTCGAAGCGCATCCCCCTTGGAGAAGCGGGCCTCTCAGTTATTAAACTGGGGTTGTGCATTTCATTGCTTCCTTTCAGGGCAAGGAAGGTCTTCAAAACAACCATCCCCACAGGGATCCATCAATCCATCAGCTGAGAGCTGGAGGGGACGTGGGAGGTCTTCTAGTCCAGCCCCTGCTCAAGCAGGTGGTTCTATACCATTCCAGACAGGTGGCTGTTCGGTCTCTTCTTAGAAACCTCCAGTGGTTTTCTTGTTAGGGGATTTGGCTCGGCCGGAGTGTCCCCTTGCGTCGTAACTTAGGAACGGGGCCACAGAGTTTTCCTCTGCCCCCCTCGCCCTCCCTTCTTCCTTTCATAACCTGCTTATTGAACCCTGTGACTATCATTCGTTGTTGTACCTGATGATTCCTGACTCTTGGCGAATGTGCAACTGAGAGCATTTGCACCAAGACAAAGTCACGCTTGGCCAAAAAAGAATTAAGTTCTATGGCTCTTAATTTTCCTTATATTCTCACCTCTCTATGCCTGCTCATCCTACCCTCTTGGTGGCTTGGGGGCGGACATATATTCAATATATATACAAATTCCCCCTTCTATGTCCAGCGGTGTTTTTCTTTGGCATCTCCCTCTTCCTAGGATGTAAACAAAGGCCGAAGACAAGGCATCTGGCTTGGATCAGGGCGCTACCCTCAATTTCCCCGATGTTTAATCATCATGAAATTGCAGGAGCAGCTGGCCAAGCGCAGAGGCTCCCCGTTTGAGGTGAACGCCTTTTTTTTTTTTTTTTTGCAAAATTTACACCCAGGGGTGAGGGGGGCCCCCAAAGGAGAGGCTTGTCAGGAAAGCAAAGAGCTTCATCCCCCCTTGAGCCTCGTCTTATTTGCCTGCATTTGAGGGACCGAGGACCACGATTTCCATGGCTGAGCCTGACAGTTGCTAACAACCACTCAGGCTTAACAGCAATGCTGAAGAAAGCGAGTTACAATCTGTCCTCACACTTATGACCGTCATGATGTTCCCCTTGATGGCAATTCCGGCGTTGGGCAACTGGCATGTATTGGCAAAAGGGGCGGCGTCCCAGCCTCCCCTGATCCCCTTTTGTGACCTTACGGTCCCTCTCTAATGACGGTGGCCAAAAACATCGCCAAATCGGGCGCGGGGATGACCCACTTAACAGCAGCCTTGCTTAGCGACGGAATGTCTGGTTCCCAACTGTGGTCGTAAGTCGAGGATGACCCATATTGGAGTCGGAAGACACAGCTTCCTCCTGCTCTTGGAGGGCCTTTTTTGCTTTCAAGAAAGGGACCTTCCACACCTGTGTGTGTGTGTGTGCGGGGGTGTCATACGCCTCTCAAAGCCCCCAACCTCAATTCCCCATGGGGTGAGAATTGGGGGTACCCCGTTTAGGGGAGACAAGCCCTTTTCCAGCGATGGGAGGATAGGACAGGATGGAAAAGTCCCCTAAATCCACATCAATTTACCTCTGGCGGGTGCCCCTCCCCCTCCCCCTTATCTTCCCTCAAATGGCTAATTGATATGCTAATGAACCTGCTGGAAATAGGAGGAGGAGGAGGAGGAGGAGGAGGAGGATCAATAGGGAAGATTCGGCTACCCCCGACTGACCAGGGGACCCTTTCCAGGCGACACCAGCCATAAAAATGAAACCATTAGGGGGGATAAATGGGCTGGCATGGGGGGGGGCTGAGCGCTTCCTGTTCCAGTGATCTGAATTAATGCAGGAAACACCCCCCCCTCTTCCCTCTTCATTTGGTGAGGCCTTCTCCATATTTCCCCCCCCCCTTTGTGGGCTTCCTCCCCGCCTGCCCTGTGGCAAAATGGGGGGCATGAAATCCATCCCAGGGCTGCCAAACTTTGAGAAACCTTCAGGCTGTTTGGAGGCATTGCTGAGTGGGTATTTATTTCTGCAAAACGGGGTGGGTGGGAATTTGTCTGAAAGGGTCCAGGGTCTCTTGCTGGGACAAGGGGTTGGACTAGAGGACCTCCAAGATCCCTTCCAGCTCGGTTGTTTTGTCATTCTGCTATTCTGTTGTTATTCTCTCATTCTGTCGTTCTATTGTTCCGCTGTTTCTGTCTTTCATTCTCTTGTTCGGTTGTTCTGCTATTCTGTTGTGATGTTATTCTCACATTGTGTTGTTCTGCTATTCTGTTCCCCTGTCGTTCTATTGTTCCGCTGTTTCTGTCTTTCATTCTCTTATTCTGTTCTGTTATTCTGCTATTCCGTCAATCCGCCGCTCTGTCAATCTCCTATTCTGTGGTTCTGTTGTTCCTCTGTTAATTGATCTGCGAAGGTGCCCATCTTTGCTCTGGCGTGGGATTTTAAAGGGGACGCCCTGTCTGCCAAGGACTTTTTGTGGGGTGGGGTCCTCCTGCCCCCTTTCCCGCATTCCCCCATCCATGCCCCCCTTATGTCTCGGGGGGGGGGGAGGTGCATGAATTCCCTGGCATGCAAAATCCCCCTCTTGGTCTCTGGCAATTGTGCCCACGCGATGCCGCTTGGCTGACCCGGCGTGATTAAAAAAAGGGGGTGGAGGGAGTGGAGACCCCTCCAGAACTTATTTGCATGAAATACGGCAGGCAAAAAGGGGCCGGCCCTGATTGGCCGTTGCTAGGAAATGCCATAATCATCAGGAAATTAGTTCCCACCCGCCGCCCCCCCATCGCCGTCTTTCTTCCCAGCATCTATTGCCGGCTGGGGCTGAGCGGAACAAAGGCTTGCTGGTGGGGGGGGGGACGAGCCCCTGAGACAGACCCCCTCCCCAAAAGGTGGCTGGGCACAGCCTCTGCAGCATCCCTGGTTGGACTGGGGTGCCTGTGTGCAGCTGCTGGAATTTGGCCGGGAGGAGGGGGTCCAATGGGGGGGGCAGGTTACCCTGGAGCCCCCTTTGGGGGGTACAAGATTGAGGGGCCTTGCCAGGGGGGATGAGCGGGGGTCTTGCACCCACCCCTCTCAGCTGCACCCGCCTTCTGAAAATGCCCAGATCCCTGAAAATGGCCGGGTCCTGAAGGTAAGGGGGCAAACAGGTGCTGGGGGGACAAGGGGGTTGGGGAGCAAGGGTGTGAGACCCCCCCCCCACCCTCTTTCCCATAATTGTCCTTCTAGCAATGGGGAGGAGGGGGCTTTGTCTTGCTCTGGCATTTCCTGGATGGGCTGGACTTGCTTTTGGGTGAATCTAAAATGATTTATCTAATCGGACTGGGCAAGTTTGTAGTCCTCGTGGCCGGGAGAGAGCAGATGCTTGGGGTGAAGGAGGGTCATTTCCAGGGGAGAACTTCTAGGCTCCAAGTAACCAGGTGATGCTGGCTCGGGAGGGAAGAGATGGCATGGGAAGAGCCGGGTTCTAGTCCTCCCATTGGCACCGGCGATGTGGGGCCAGTCCCTATAAACATGTCCCAAAGGGGTGGTGGATAGTATCTGAACCCACCCTCACTTTTCTCTGGGGCTTTTGTGGAAGGGGCAACCTCACCCTCGTGGAGATGGTCAGGTTGTGGCTTTACAAACTGTGTGTGTTGTGTGTTTGTGTGTGTCTGTGCGTTCACTGTAGACCAAGCCCCACTTAGGTGGGAAACCTGCAAATGTTGTGCATCCATGGGGTGGGATTCAAACTTGGGACTGAACTCTTGTTCCACCCCCCTTTCCTCTTTCCCGCAGGATCTGCTTGGCCGTAACTCCTGACGGTCACCATGGAGAACGAGCAGATCCAGACTCCGCCGCCGCTCAGCAACCCGGGGGCCACCAGTACCACAGCCACCACGGCCTCCAGCAGCAGCAGTGGCAACAGTGGCCGCCAGGCAGGGCCCCCCATCTCTGTCTACAGTGGGATCCCCGACCGCCAGACCGTCCAGGTGAGGGGAGAGCAGCCGGGCCTGTGACTGGGGGCCCCAAAGTTCTGGAAGGAAACCAATTGCATATTCCCACCCCTGGGACTGGTAGCCTTAAGAGTGGGTCAGACTAGATGGCCTTTGAGATCCAACCTCTGCAATTTTCTGCAATACAATTCCTGCATGCTCTTCAACCACCTGATTCTCTCTGCCACGTCCTCCATTCTGCCTCCCCTTGTGAAAGGTAGAGGGCATTTTTTGGCCCCACAGCCCCCCCAATTAACCTAGATTTGTTTTTGGGGGGCAGTCAGTGGGGAAGAGAGGAATAAAAGGGCTGAAAGCCGGGGAAACATTTACCGGTGTCGGGGGCATTGAAATCAAGGTTAGAATTTGAATCTCTCTGGTGGGGCTGGACCAGATGACCTCCAGGGCCCCTTCCAAGGTTCCAAGACGGATTTGGAACCTTTTGGTGAATATCGCCCTCTAGTGGCCCTTTGTGGCAAACCCGTGTGACAAACAGGCTAATGAACCCTTGCAGAAGTAATTAACATTAATTAAGAAGCTGCCCAGGTGACCTTATTATTACCTTCCTGCCGACTGTGGGAGGGGGCTGTCGCCATGCTCTGCCTGAGTTCCCTTTCGGAACAGGCCTCCTGGTTAGAAAGAGCCCCGCATCCTCCGGCATGTAACCTTGCCGGCTTAATTGTGGCTTGGTGCAAATAACACGGTATCCAAATGACCAAGGTTTATAATAGGCCAAATCACCGCGGTATATAAACCATAGTTTGTTTTAGTCTCTTGGATCCCTCTGGCTGTTTTTCAAATCATGCAGTACAGAAAGTCCTCGACTTACAAAATTAATTTAGTGACTGTCGGACATTACAATCACACTGAAAAAAGGGACTTGAGATGTTTTTCACTCTGGTGACTGATGCAACATCCCCGCCGTCAGACGTGATCAACATTTGGAAGCTTGGCAACTGACATGTACCAGTATGGTAGCTTAATTACAGCCTTTCACTTAAGGATTGTGACAAGAAAAGTTGTAAAATGGAGCAAACATCCACCCTGTTTTCTTGATTCCCGCAAGCTCCACATTAAATTTTGGAAACTTTGAAGTTGCATATCCGTTTGAAGAGTTGAATGACTCTATTTAAGTTCCTGGCCTTGTTTTTTGTTTTTTAAAGGTGTCAAAACTGGATAAAACTGCCCCAGATTTATCATTCTCACACACCGACGAAAATGCTTGCGAAAATCACTTTGCGTTTTTTGTCTGGTGTCCCCCCAAATCCCTCCAGCCCTTTGGACGGTGCCAAACATTAAATCTTCAGGCCACAAGGAAGGGTCCTTTCCACCCCGCTCCTCCTCAGCCGGTTGGACTACAATTCCCATCATCCTTCAGCAGGAAGGATGGAGGAACATGGGAAGGATGGAGAATGCAGCCCCCCAGGTGGAAGAAAACCCCAAAGTTTTGGAAGGGATGGAGAGGAGAGGAGGGGTGGCTTTGAGTATGTGTGTGTGTGTGGGGGGGGGGGATTCTCCAGGATCTGGCAGGGGACGGCAACTCCTTTTGGATGCAGGAACTTTGTTCCAGAACCAAACCTTTGTCCCTCAGGATTTAGAGAGCCCCATAGCCCCTCCCTCCCTCCACAAGCCCCCCTCCCAAGGCTTACTCCTGCCTGGGGATCTCCTTGGCAGTGGATCCCCACCCTCCCCTACGTGAAGGACGCCGAAGGATCTCTGCCTCCAAGGACCAAAGCGAAGGTATTTTTGTTTCTCTCTGCAGCGTGGGAACGGCATTGTTGTGTTGCATTGTTTGTGAAGCCCTTTCGGGGTTGCTTTTCATCCCGGAGGGAGATTCCGCTGGTTCCTTGGGGTGATCTCCAGAGTTTGCAAGGACGATGTAAGGATTTCCCATCCAGGTTTCGGTTTAATCAGGGTTTGTGTTGTTGTAGTTTGTTATTGGAGAACGAGTTCCCTGCTCTCGCACTCTGTGGCTGAATTCGCCCACCTTCTGGGTGTGCACGGCAAGCAAACTTGACACCACAAGCTCAGCCAGGGACCTTTGCAGGTGCGCTGCCACACCCCCAAACTTACGCACACCTGCTGAAGTTTTGTTCTGGCCTCAAAAGCCACCGTCCTTCACTGGTCAGGTTACACATCACACCAAGTGTGCTTCAGGGTGGACACTGGTCTTGTACACAACAGATGTGCGTTAGTTTTGTGATTGTGTCTCAAAGTTCTCTGCTTTTATGGTGTGTGTGTGTGTATACTGATGATGATGATGCAAAAGAAAAAATAATAATTGAAGTTACAGCTGGAATTCTGTAACTGAAGCCCAAGAAAACCCAAAACAGCTGGTCCTTGACTTAAGACCACAATGGAGCTCCAAATTCATGTTGCTAAGTGAGACAGTTGTTAAGTGAGAGCTTTGCCCCCTTTTACAAATGTTCTTGTTGTTAAGTGAATCATGGCAGTTCTTAAGTTAGTAACATGGTTGTTTTCCGAATCCGCCTTCCCCCTCGTCAGAAGGTCGCAGAAGGGATCATGTGCCCCTCAACCATAAGTACATGTTGCCAAGCACCTGATTTTCCATCACCCGACCACGAGGTGCTGCAATGGTCATAAGTGTGAAAAAGTCCCTTGTTTCAGTGCTGTTATAACTCTGAACGAACCATTATAAGTCAAGGGCTACCGCCCTTATTTTCAGCCCTGAGGGTTTTTCCTTCCCTAAATCATTTAAAGGTTGTTAATATCAGGGGGTGGGAAAAAGTCAAAATAAAAATGGGGTGTGTGTGTTTCCGACCACTGAGAGGAAGAGGCAGAGAGTCCCACCGGTGTTGTGTCCCTCGAAGAGTTGTGTGTCGCTGTGGAAACAAAATACACAAAAGTTGTTTCAGTAGCACTGTGAAGGATTCCTTTCTGGTTTCTCTGACACACACGTGAGAATGTCAGGGGGATGATTGATGAGTCCTTTTGATAGCTGCCCCGGGACCCCTTGCAACCCCCCTACAAGGTCAAAGCATTGAGACCCCCATTGAGGCTGGTTAACCTTTGATCGGAGCCCCTCCTCTCCCTCCCCCCATTTAGCTGTCAGGTATTTAGACAGCAGCAGCTTTTCTTTTTGCGAGCAAAACACACACGCCTTCCCTTCCTCCGCTTGCAGACTTCTTCTTCTTCTTTTCCCTTCTTCTTCCTTCTTCTCCTCCTCCTCCTCCTCCTTCCTTGGCAGGTGATCCAGCAAGCTTTGCACCGACAACCGAACACAGCTGCCCAATACCTGCAACAGATGTACGCTGCCCAGCAACAGCATTTGATGCTGCAAACGGCCGCTCTCCAGCAGCAGCACCTGGGGAGCAGCCAGCTGCAGAGCCTGGCCGCCATCCAACAGGTCTGTCGCTCCGGGGGAGGGGGGAGGGGGGCGAGGCCACCCAAAAAGGCAGGGACTCAACCACGCCGAAAGAACATTGATTTAGTTTTATTTCCCTTATTGGTTTATTGGTCAAGGGTTTAATCAGGGTTGTGGGAATGCCCCCTTGACGCAGTGGGGGTCCCGCTGCCCCCTCCCCCCTTTTGCAGGCCAGCTTGGCAGCCAATCGGCAGGGCGCCTCCCCCTCCTCCAATGGGGCCACGCAGAGCCCCCCACAGCAGCAGCCACAGCAGCCGCCGCCCACGGTAAGACGGAGCCTGCCTCGGACCCTCCCTAGCACCCCTTTCCTCCGGTGCAGCTGGGCTCACTGACTCGCTCGTCTCTCGGTCCAGATCAACCTGGCCACCTCCCCCGCGGCAGCCCAGCTCATCAACCGGGCGCAGGGTGCAAATTCTGCGGCCGCCACCGCCTCGGGCATCGCCCAGCAAGCCGTCCTTTTGGGCAACACCAGCAACCCGACTCTGAGTGCCAGCCAGGCGCAGATGTACCTCCGGGCACAGATGGTAAGTGATGCTCCATTGGGGGTGGCCACGGGGGGGGGGGGGGTCCCAGTTTGGCCCAAGGAGTGGAGGGGTCCTTCCACAGCGGGTTGCCTCTGCCTCCAGGGAGGGTGCAAAGCTGTGTGGCCAGTGGGTCTGTGAGAAAATACAACCACAGATTCCTCTGAGTGGCTTAATTGCAGGCAGGCCTCGACTTATAACCGCAGTTGAGGCCCCAACTCTCCATTGCTAAGTGAGGCAGTGGTGAAAATGGTTCCATGGTTAAGGGAATCCCTGCCGTTGTAAGGTTAGCAACACCGCCATTAGGTGAATCTGGCTTCCCCATTGCCTGTCAGAAGGTCACAAAATGGGATCCTGGGACAGTGAAGAAGGTAGAACTGAGGAAGCTTCTTGGATGAGAAGCGAAATGTTTTAAGAAACACAAGAACATCCAGTTGCCTTTTGGGATAATCATGGCCTGGATGACTGAGAGCCTCGGTTTGTCTGGAAGGGCCGAGGGTCCCCTGCTTGGGCAGGGGGTTGGACTAGGAGACCTCCAAGGTCCCTTCCAATTCCACTTTACTGTCTTCTGAGAACCACGCTCCAAACAAGGAGCAATTTATCTCTGCGGCTGTTCCACCCCTGGAGGCTTTCAAGAGGAGACTGGGCAGCCCTTTGACGGGGGTGGCATAGGGTCTCCTGCTGGAGCTAGGGGGCTGGACTAGAGGGCCTCCGGGGACCCTCCCAGCCCTGGTGTCCTGTTTTCTGTGCTCTGCTGGGCTTGGCTGGCTGGGATCCGCAACGGGGGAATCCCATTTGCTGTGATTTCAGGCCCAGCAGACAAGTTTAATGCAAGTAGCTAGGAGCCTAGGCCGTGCTGTTCCTTTGTCCCCCCAGCTCATCTTCACGCCCACCGTCGCCGCCGTCCAGCCCGAGGGGACCGGCAGCACCAGCAGCAGCAGCATGCAGCCTCCTGCCCCCCCCGCCCCCCAGGTAAGGGTGGCTTTGGGCTGAACGAAAGGCGGTGAGTCAGGACGGATGGGAGCCGGAAGCTCCTCCTGACACGGAGCTCCCCTTCTCCCCAGGTGCAGAGTTCGGCCCTCCGGACGCCACAGCCAGCGGTGGGCCAGGCACTCAGCTGCCCCCCGACTCAGCTGCCCGGCCCAGTGGCCATTAGACCCGCTCTGAATAACGGCGGCCACTCCTGCCCAGCCTCCTCCTTTGCGCCCCCCTCCACCCCCCCTGCCACTCAGGTGAAGGGCGCCAAGGAAGGCCTGGCCGAGCACCTGAGGAAAGGGGCAGGGGGCGGCAGCAACGGGACAGCGGGCGCCTTGGACGGACGAGGCAGCGCCTCCAACCGGACAGGCCCTGCGGCCTCCACTCACTCGCTGATTGCCCCAGGTGAGCATGTCCGACGGGCCTGGCCAGAGGGTGGCGAAAGGACCGGGGGAGGGTGGGCCTCCTTTTGGTCCAGGGTCCTTCCTTCCCTCCCTCCCTCCCTCCCTCCCACCTGCCTTCTCTCCCCCCTTCTTTTTCCTCTCCCTTCTCGTTTGAGTGATGTAAAGAAAAGCATGCTTCTGCCTCGAAGAACACAGAGGAAGGGAGGCTGGTAACCCCTCCCCGGGGGGCCCCGGGCCCCCCTGGGGGGGGGGGGTGTGCTCCCCCCCCCCCCCCCCCGTTCTTCTCCAGCCTTCTCCCCAGCCCAGACTCAGCCGCAACAGCCACCGCCTCCAGCAAAGCCCCTCCCACACCAGTTGGTGATCCAGCAGCATCTCCAGCCCAAAGCGCCCCACCTGCCAGCCTTCAGCCCCCCGGCCCCCCCGCTGGCCTGCCAGCCTCCCACCCAGCACAAGCCGAACTCCAGCCGCACATCGCCCCCCCTTCCTGGCCCTCCGGCCCTGGGGCTGCAGCGGACGGACGGACGTCCCACTGGGTGTCCGAACCACGCAACTCAGCACAAGTTCCAACACACCTCGGCGGTCATACTCCAGCTGCAGCCGCCCGTTGGGACGGTGAGTGTGTAAAACAGGCACGGGATTTCCAGGTGGGGCCTCTGCCCTTGGCTTCCAGGGAGCTTCTTGCTTGGAGCCCAGAGTTGGAAGGGTGCCTTAAGGCCATCCAGTCCAACCTCTGCTCCAAATTGATGGTCACCCCAACTTAACCTTGTTTGGGGTCATTGGTGTTTGTAGCTCGGGGTTGAACCGTGAGAGTCCTTGGTGCTCTCTGAATTGGGTGGTTTTCTTGCAGACGTTTTTTTGTTAAACTAGGCAACATCATCAGTGCTATGTGGCTAACCTGAAGATGTTACCTAGTTTGACAACAAAACGTCTTCAAGAAAACTACCCAGTTCAGAGAGCATCAAGGACTCTCACAACCGTCATCGTCCTCCCCCTCCTCCTCCCTACCAGCACTGATGATGTCCCCTAGTTGGGTCATGAAACGTCCGCAAGGAAACCACCCTAGCGCCCCACAGTTCCACCCCGAGCTGCAAATACTCTCTTCCATCGCTCCTCCGGAAAATGCCTTTGTCTGTTTTGGCCTCTGACGCTTCTCTTCGCTTCCTTTCTCCGTCTCAGCTGCCCCTGAGCGTCCCGGAGGGCCCCCGGAAAGAGATGGCCCTTCTGCCCCCCGAGGCTGCCTGCCCGTCTCCGTCAGCCCCTCCCAAACCTCCAGCTTCCGAGGGCACCGGCCCCCCGCCACACGGTAGGACCCCCTCTCCCTTCTTCCCCAGGAACCCAGAAGGTTGCAAAAGGGGATTGTGGATGCTGCAACCGCCATTAAATGCGAGTCCATTGCCAAGAGTTTTAACCACGTGACCTCGGGGAGTCTGCCACGGCCATTAAGTGTGACAAATTGCCATAGGTCCCTTTGGTCACTAAGTGAACCATTGTATGTCCAGGGCTGCCTGTGATTTGCTTTCTTTCTTTTTCCTCACAATTTGAGAGCCTTGTTTTTTTAATCCAGCTCCTCAGGGGCAGACTGTGATTTAGGGGGGCCTATAAAAGCCCCCATTTTGGGCTCAGTTGTGGTCGTAAGTCGAAGACTATCTGTGTCCAGGTGGTCCTTGACTTATAACCATTCATTTTGGGACTGTCCGAAGGGGTGAAGTAAAGGGGCTGTGCCCCACGGAGGAGTTGGGCTTTAGCCACCGTGGAAAGAGCGAAACGGGGCACCTTCAGGTCCTCCCCTCACCCCTGAGGAAAACCGGGGTTCCCTTTGCTGCTCTTTTACCCAGCTTCCTGTGGGAGCTGCCCCTCCCCGCTCCCTGGGTGGGGAGGGGCCCCGGAAGGCCTTTTGTCTGCTCTCCAGACATTTTTCGGGGAAGGAGGGGGTGCGACTGTCCCAAAGACAATGGGGCTGCCCTCTGCGCTTCACCCCACAGTTGGATCCCTGACCTGCCTTCCCACCCCCCTTCATGGCCAGTTCAATGGAGCGGAACCTCAGTGTGCCGTCCCCCCAGGAGGGGTGAGATCACATGTGCATTCCCCCTCCCCAACCAGGCTGGGCAAGACTACTTGCAAGCTACCACAGGCCCTTGTGGAAAATGCAAGGGGAGGGGGTCCTGCTGAGAAGTGGGTGGGCCCTCTACGTGGAATTCTGGGAGTTGAAGTCCTCCAGGCTTAAAGTTGCTAAGGTTGGAGACATAGAGCACATCTGCGCCCCCCCCCCCCCCCCCCCCCCGCTGCTCAGGGCCCCCCCCCCCAGCTCCCCCCAAAAGCTTTACAAAGGCCGGGGGTCCCCCCCCCCCCCCCCCCGAAATCCCCCCCCCAAAACCTCCAACCTTCAAAAAATCAGATTATGGGTTTTGCAGGAAAGACGCTGAATTTTTGCACCCGTAGCCACAATGCTTGGGTGCCACAAGGTGAAAAATAGCCCCCCTCCCTGAAACCAATTGGGCCCTGAGTATCATTTCCCCCCTTACAGTAGTCCTCGACTTACGACAGCGCTGGCGGACAGAATTTCCCTTGCTAAGGCGGGGGGGGGAGCAGTTCTGCCCAATTTTACGACTTTTTCTTCCGTGGATGTTGAAGTTCTCACTGCTGTTGTTGTGATTTATGGGCGCAAAAGAGCCTCAAATCTCCATTGCCAAACAAGGCAGCTGTTGTTAAATAGATTTTGCCCCATTTTATGACTTTGGCCAAGGTTCTCAAACGGATCACTGTCGTAAAGCAGATCATGCAGTCGTTAAGCAAACCTGGCTTCCCCACGGACGTGCCTTGTCAGGTGCTTCCTTCTGTATTTCAGTTCGCTTTTAAATGTAAATCTGAGAAGGAGAGAAACTAAATTTTACCTTAGATTTAAATATTTAGCTTCAGGTTGCCTTCCCCTTCTTCTCTGATTTTTGCAAAGATTTAGCCACCTCTACAGAGCGACAGAAAAAGTCAAATAAACCCGTTTCCAGAATGAACCAGAATAAATATAAAGTATGATTTAGGGTTTGCCTACTTTGTTTGCTTTCCCAGCTCAGCCCTTTGTCCTGGATCATGGGAGGGGGCACGTGTTTGGGCAGAAAACCCCCCCCATTTGGAGGCAGAAGGTGACCTTTGACCCTCCCAAACAAAGGAGGTTCCTTCTTGCTGCATTCGCTGGCAGTGTTGGGATTTGTAGTCCTGATGTGAGATGGGTGTCATTTGGAGGGGGAGGGCAGGGGCTACAATTTGGAAACTTTTTTGGGGGGGGGGGGGCTCTTTAGAGGGAGGGCTCAAAAAGGCAACCCTCCTTCTCATTCCACCTGGTTCAAATGCGTAGGTGGGTTACAGACCCTCCAGAATTTTTCTTGGCTTTTGTTGCAGTGCAAATCCTCCCCCCCCCAATGTCTGTCTCTGTGTGCGTGTATCAAAAAACCAGCATCTGTCTTACTATGTGGAGGGCAGGTGGTGATTGGCAGGCCTAATAAGATTAAGCCAAATGGAGACAAAGGAGAATTTACTGGCCGTTCCTTCTGCGAATCTCCCCCCTCCAAAAATCTAAAAACCCCTGGTTGAAATCTGGTTTGGAGCAACCAGCCCCCCCGCCCCCTGCCGTACCACGAGTCCAGCCCTGGCACTTGGGGAGGGGGTCTTGCTGTTGCTTGGGGCAGCGCACCAAACTGCAGGAATCCCGATAAGGAAGTTTTCCTTTTATTTTTTTCTGCACAAAAATGACTGGTCTAGGAAAGTCTCCTGCTTGAGCAGGGGGTTGGACTAGAAGACCTCTGAGGTCCCTTCCAGCCCTGTTATTTTAATTGACCCCTCCCAAATGAGGGATGGACGGGAGCGATGGGCCCTGCGAGGGGTTTGCCCCCTAATTTTCCAGCTGGGGTGGTCTGGGGCTGTCTCTGCCAGAGCAGAGGGTTGGACTGGAAGGGTTGGAATGAGGGTCTGGGTGGTTGCAGACGTTTCACGACCCAACTGGACAACATGGTCAGTGCTACGGGGGTGGGTGGGTTGCAAAGAGGAAGATGATTGTGGGGTCCTTGGTTCTTTCTGAACTTGGTTGTTTTCTTGCAGATGTTTCATGACCCCACGAGATAACCACTGATGAGGATGTTACCTAGTTGGGTCATGAAACGTCTGCAACCAAGAGGTTTCCACCGAGGGATCCCCCGAGTCCGCCCGCCCCCCCCCCCCCCCCCCCCCCCCCCCACCCTGGGCTGTGCTGCGGGGGGGGGGCCGCCGCGGGGCCCGCGCG
>BLBF01000057.1:414157-457554 GCA_015471245.1 Laticauda colubrina
CCTCCCGCGGCGCGGCGGGCGGCATTGTTCGCGGCCCGAGCCCCGAGATCCGGCCCGCCGAGCGGCCGCGACGCCCCTTCGCGCCTCCGCCGGTCGCTGCGGCTGCCCCCGCGGCCCTTCTGCCGCCGCCCGGGCCGGGCCCGCCCGGAGGCGGATGGGGGGCCGGGCGGCGCGGCGGCGCAGGTGACTCAGGTGAGCGGCTTCCCCCTCTTGCAGCGGCCTCGGGCCCCCTGGGACTGCGCCGCCCATGCTGCCCCGCCAGCCGCCTTCTGGGCCCGGCGCTCCGGAGTGGCGCGGGGCCGTTTGGGCCTCGTGGAAAGGCGGGCTTGGTGCGCGACTGGGGGCCCCGTTCGGGGGGGGGGGGGGCTTGGACGGCAAATCCCATCCCAGACGCGCTTTGCGTTGTCCTGTCCGGGGGGCAGGAGGGGCTGATGGGCGCTCTGGTTTGAAATGGCTTCTTTGAGCTTTTGGCCCCGGACGGCGACCCCCCTTGGGCTGGGAGTGCCCCGTGGGGGGTGGATGGTGGGTTGGGGGGCTGTAGCCAGTCGGGGTCTCCGTCCCCCCCATCTGCCTCACCCTTCACACGGGCCCGCAGGCCGCACCCAGGTTATCCAAACACGCCGCTGTTGACATGAGGGCTGCGAAGGGGTCTTCCAGGTGGCCTCCTCCTTCTTTGGAGGCTGATCACTGGGTTGCTGCCCTGAATCGTCTCCCTGGAACGCCGCCGCCGCTCCGCCAGCCCTTTGAGGTGGGCCAAGTTGAGACCCTGCAGAGAATCGGGCTGTCAGGAATGTGGTTTGTTGCCGGTTACGGAAATTTCTCTTTCGGCCCTCTTACACCCAGCAGATTCTGGGTGGGTGAGACTGTTTTGAGTTTCTTTTGCAAACTTTTCCAAGCGATGTGGTGGCTGGGAAATTCTGGGCGTAGAAGGGCTCCCGTCTTCAGGGTGGCCACTTTTGAGAAACACAGCACAGCAGCACTGCTGACACCCCTGGGTGTGGGAATGGGTGGGTGGGGCTCAGGTGATCCCCTCGGATTTCCCTTCCCTCCCTTCCTGCTCAGGTGAGCCCCCTCCCACCAGGTGTGGAGCTCCCCTTCACCTGCTTTGGCTTCCAAACGTTTTCCGGTGATTCCTGGGAGTCGCCATCTTTCCTTGCCCTGCAAACCAGAAAAGGAAACGGGGAGGGGGGCTGTTTTCTGGTGACAGATGGGGTGTGTGTGTGTGTGTGTGTCCTCCCTGTTGTGCATCCCTCCACAATTTATCTCTGAAAAGAATAGGAAGATAAAAGTTGCTTTTGGGTCCCCTATGGAGAAGCTCGCTCTGCAGAGACGGGGGGCGGGGGCCCCTCAAAATCATCCTTCTCGCCCTCCATGGCTGAAGTTTGCTTGGCTTTCCTGGAGGGGGGTTGTGCCTCCGCTGGCTGCTGGTCTTGAGGGTGACCAACCGATGAAATATTTCCAGGGATGGCTGTGGGTCAGAGGACTCTTGTTTCCAGGAAGTGGCGTGTGGCGGAGGGTGGGAAGGACACAAAGGCAGCTGTTTATGGCTGTCAATTGTCGCTCAGCCGAGGCCCCCCGGGTTTCCCTTCCGTCCGCTGCTCTACTCCGGAAATCAATCTTGAATTCAATTCCAGCAACCTGGAACTCGGGAGAAACTTCCCAGCAGGGAGGACAGTTAACCAGGAGGGTAGCTGCCCCCAGAAGCTGTGGGGCTCCAACACTGGAGGCCTTAAAGAAGGGACTGGGCAGGCCCCTCTCTGAAATGCTCGGGGGGGGGGGGTCCTGCTTGAGCAGAGGGCTGGACTAGAAGACCTCCAAGGTCCCTTCCAACCCAACTGCCTTATCGTCTTAAGAGATTGCCCTGAGAGAATGGATTAAACGTTCCCAGTGACAAGTTAAGTGGGGATGAATCCTCCTCCTCTCAGAAAAGAGACCCTCCCCCGTCGGTTTTGGGGGTCGCTGCCTTCAACTACCCTCCCGGGTTCCTTCCGCAGATCAACGGTAAGAATCAGTGAGAGGCGGCGGTGACTCCTGCAGAGAGACAGAGATTGCGATCATCCTGAAAAAAATCATGCCAGGGCTTGTTTTCCAATTGTTTTCCTTATTGTGGGGGGAAATAGGGTGGCTAAACGCATCCGTCCGGCTGACCACCTTAACTGGGGTTTATGTTGGGGGTGGGGCCCGTCCTTCCTTCCGGTGGGAGCACCACATGGCCAGGAGTTCCCAGTGGGGGCGGGCCTGATGGGTTGCTTTCCAAGCCAGCTTGAATTTGCATTGTGAGTCCAGATGGCCTCTCAAAGGAGGCTTGGTCTGATGGGATTATGGCCATGCTTGGGGAGGGGGGCTCCCCCCCTCATCTGGAGGACTGTTGTGTGCGTAGGGGGTCTGGATGGATTTGCAAGTGGGGAAGCAAAGCCAGCTCCCCAAATCCTGAGCGTGAGAACAGAAAACCACAACAATTCCAGGCTCACAGCTGAGGGAGGGGAGGGGTTGGCTCTCTTTGTGTTGTGACTCCGTGGCCCTCCCTGCCAGGGTTTCCGTGCCACTGCTTCCTTCCCTGTGCATGGGCGTGTGCCGTGGTGACGCTGAGCATTCATTCCCCTTCCGTTTCTTGGAGAGCAGAAAAACAGAAGAATAAAGCTGGAAGGGACCTCAGAGGTCTTCTAGTCCGACTCCCTTTGTGGAACCATAATTAATCCAAACCCTTGGTTCTGGTTTTGCAGACACAGCCTCCCGCTCACCAGCTGGATGTAAACTAACTTTGGGGGCCAAGGGGAAGTGAACTTTGCCCTTATGGTTTGCCACTCGTGGCTTGTCATCTGACAGCACAACTCTTGGTGGTTTGATGAACAAAACACGGCTCAGCCATGGCATGGGGGTTTATCCGCCTCTGCCAGCTGCAGCTCGCTTCCCCAAGTGTAAATCAGAATATTTGGGGTCTTTTCTGGACTCCTCCCAGTTTGGAAACCAACCTTGTCCCTTTTTTGTGCCGCGATAACAAACCTTCCCTGTGAACCTTAGATAAGATTTATGTGAGTTTTGCATGCATCTGAGTTCTTGGAATATTTCTGTCTGCTTAAATCTTTTAGAAGCAGCGCTAACTTTTGCTTTAAAGGATCAATTTTTGAATGCTGTGTATTTCAGAGGGACTTACAAGCTTCCCAGTTTTTGCAGCTAGAGAGATATTCTGTGGTTTAGTGGGGATTTTGAACCTGGCTAATCAAGTAACCTTGATTCAGCATTCACATCCACATCCACAAACTCTTGTTTAGAAAGCGCCTTTCTCTTTGAGTTTCTTAGTAGGACAGAGAGTCCTTGACTTACAACCTCACCTTGTTCCTAAGTCACGAAAACAGAAAAACAGAATATGAGAGTTGGAAAAGACCTTAGAGGTCTTCTAGTCCAGTGGTCCCCAACCTTTTTTGTACCAGGGACCAGTTTCACGCAGAAACACTTTTTCAGGGACTGGCAAAATCAATTCTTCCCCAATAGTAAAGGGCTTTTTTACTATTTCTTTCCTAAAAACATATTTTTATATATATTTTAATCACGATTATTCATTCTTTGCAGCCCGGTACAAAATAATCCATGGACCGCTACCGGTCCGGGACCCAGTGGTTGTGGGGCCCTGTTCTAGTCCAACCCCCCCCCCCCCGCATGGTATGAACCAATCCCACCTGGGGTACAACATAGATAACAGCTGGGTCCCCCACTTGGCCTCTGTCTGAGCTGGACTTCGGGGTGTCCTCCAGATTGCCACAAGGCAAGAATCGCGTGGGATTCACGGACAAGGATCGAGACTCATCCAGGGCTCCACTGGGCTCCCTCCTTGGCCCCTTTTCCTTAGGAAATGCAAGCAGGCCGAAGGGCAACTGGCGAAGCTCCTTTGCTGCAGGCGTGGTAGGCAGCTGGACGCCTTTTGTTGACCCAGGCTGCTCCCAGCATGCCTTGCAAAGTGTGCCTTCTGTTGTGAAGGTTGCACGCAGTGTTGTTGCTGCGATGGGGGGGGGGGAGGCGCCTGAGCAGGGAGTGCCGCGTCTCCGGGGCATTGCAAAGGGCCCGGCAGGCGAGCAACAAGCTCTCTCATGCGTGAGTTGCCAGGCGGCTTGGTGTGCAAAGCCTTGTGCGTGTCACATCAAGACAATAATCTTCTTTTCGGTGAAACAGCTTGGAACTCCTGCGCGATAGAAACAGGCCTGAACAGTTCACTCAGCTTTCTGCAAAATATTTTTTTTTTAAAAAATTGGCTTCTTTCTCCTGTTAGCTCATTTGGGTATTTTTTGAGCAGAAAATCCTGTCCACAAGCATCGTAACCAAGCGAGGGTCAGTTCCTCATTTTTGCACAAAACCTTGTGGATACGATTGTGATGTCTTCAGCAAAAGCCATTATTGTTGGCCTAAATTTGTCTTGTTTACAAATGGTGCTTTCTGCCTGTGTAAACATCCTGCTTGGGACATCATGAGGTCCAGAAACCTGGGTGGCTTTGTTATTTTTACCCTACTTTGCAAAGCCCAAGAATTCTTCCTTCTTTGCCAAGTTATTGCTGGATAACTTGGGTTATATGCATTGTTTTGGGGAGAGAAAGAGATAAGAGATAAAAAGATATGTGTTTTTGGAACATAACAAAAACAGTTTTTGGACCCTGGAATTCCCCCCCCCCCCCAAACTATACTTTTGTAAATGATGAACACAACCCCAGAAGCTCTTCCAAAGCTCTTCCTGGGTTCCTTCGAATGTCTTTAGTTCGTTATACTTCGTTTATTTCTTATTTAGCTATGTAGGCATGCGTGCCATGGTTTTCTGTTTGTTTGCTTCTATACAACTATTTACTCAACTTAAGTCAGCAATCAGAGGAAGGAAAATGTTAGCCACTCAGGTAGGAAGCAAACAGGTAGGAACTGTGCTTTTTGTCCTTTCCACAGCCTCCTGAAGCTTCTAGTCCTCAGTGAGTTCACAAATCCCCTCCTTATCCAGAAATAACCATCCTCATAATGTCCAAAAATCCTGTAACTTTCCATGAGTTTGATCATGACAGAATGTTGTAATAAAAAAAGGTTTGTTGGTTTGATATCTGGGCCCTGCTGAAGTTTGCACCCTTGAGTTGCAAATGTGAAGTGATGAGCGTTACGCATCCCTTGGCGATTGGAAATTTGGGGTGCCCATTTGCCACCCCTTTCTCACCAGTTTGGATCCTGGAAGCAGGACAGAAAACCTGCCTGATTTCATTTCAGGGTTGCATTTTCCCTGAAATGCACCTAATTTAGGCTGAATTCAAGTCTCGCTTAGATTGTTGTATAATTACTTTTTTTCCCCTTTTGGTTATTTTGGGGTGGGGGAGAAAGCGATGCATAGGGTTGCGACAAAGGAGAATATTTGTAGTTGAGGGTTGGAATGAGTTTGGTGTCTTTTTGTAGACATTTCATGATCTTAACTAGGTGACATCATCAATGCTAGAAGGGAGTTGGGTGTACAGACAGGAGGATGATGGTGGGGTCCTTGGTCCCGTTAGTTAGCATGGTGGTTTCCTTGCAGAAGTTTCATTACCCAAAACAGGCAACCTCACAAGGGCGAGAAGGGAGTGAGGTTGGAGGAAGAGGAGGAAGAGGAAGACTATGGGTTTTTTTGTGCTCTCTGAGCTTGGGGGTTTTCTTGCAGACGTTTCATGACCCAACTAGGTGACATCATCAGGGCTAATAAGCTAGCTGGTTTTACGAATTTATTAGTGCTTAGTAGTCTTCCTAACAGCGATGTTGTTCCTGAATTTGGGCCAAGAAACCCCTGCAAGGGAGCCTCCCAGCTCAGAGGGCGCCAGGGACTCTCCCAGCCAGGGTTGTGCAGCTCCAGGGCCGCTGGGTGTTGCGCTCCCCTGGCCCCTTAAGCGAGGGGCTGTCCAGCGGGGGTCTCTGGCGGGGGTGGGGGGGGGAGTCAGCTGTATGGTAATCAGGGCAGGGCTGCCTTGTGCCCGGGGCCTCTTCTGCCTTTGTCCTGCCTGCCTGACGCCGGCCCCTCCTCGCTCTCCCCCCCTCCCGCAGAGGCCTCCCCCAACAGCCTTCGCACACCCCCAGAGCCCAGCAGCCCCGGCATGACATCAGGAAACGGCAGTGCTGCCTCCTCCACCGTTCCCAGCGCCGTGCCCCAAAACGGGGAGAACAAGCTGCCCCCGCAAGCCATCGTGAAGCCCCAGATCCTGACCCACCTGATTGAAGGGTTCGTCATCCAGGAAGGGGCTGAACCGTTCCCGGTACGTCTGTGTGTGTGTCTCTCTCTCTCCCTGCCCTGCCTGAAATTGGGGGGGCTTAATTGGGGTGCAGAAAGACCCTGGGGTGTGGGACAAAAGTGGGGAGCGCCGGAGGGGCCTTCCCTTTGAGGGTGGGAGGCTGGCTAGAGCTTTCCTGGGTGGGGAATTCAGTCTCTTCCTTGGCCCCCCCAATCTTTTTTTTGAGGGTGGGGGGGCTCTCTAAATCCCCGCCTTGCTCTTCCCTGGGCAGGTGGGCCGCTCCTCGCTGCTGGTGGGGAACTTGAAGAAGAAGTATGCGCAGGCAGTTCTGGCAGAGAAGCCTCAGCTGCAAGAGACCACCACCGACTCCGAGATGGAAGACCCTTACCTGCAAGGTGGGTCTGGGGCCAGGTGGGGAGATGGGGACTCTGAGCATTCGCAGAGTGCCTCTCCGGTGTCCTTGGAGGGCCTGGGGGCGAGGTCAGGCAGGAGAAGGAAAACCCCTTTTTTTAACCAACTCTCAGATGGAGAGGGTGAGTCCTGAGAAAAGAAGGGGATAGGGACTCTGAGCATGCGCAGAAAGCCTTCCGGCTGGACAGAGGATGATGCCTCTGGAGGGGTCAGGCAGGAGAAGAAAAACCTCCTTTTGTTACAAGGGCCCCAATCCCCATTTTACAAGGGCCCCACCAACCTTTTCCCCAAGAAGTCTCTAAACTTCTTCAGAGGCTTTTAACTGCACATGAATTCTGGGGCTGAGAGTCACTTTTAAAATTTGGGGTTACAGGGGTGTCCCCATGTTGCCCCCCTGCCCTGTTCCTTTCTCCTGGGGTGGCCTGTAGCAAACGGGCCCCTCTGCTCAGCCTGCAGCAAGGGCTTCTTCCCTGGCCTTGCCTGAAATATTTTGCTCTCTCCTCCCGCAGAATCCAAAGACGAGGCGTCTCCCCCAAAACTGAAATGCGAGCTTTGTGGCCGCCTCGACTTTGCATACAAATTCAAGCGTTCGAAGCGTTTCTGTTCCATGGCATGTGCGAAGAGGTACCTCCGGACCCCAAAGCCTGTGGGAGGTTGGACTGTCTGTAGTCGCAAGGCAAACCCTAAACCAGGTTTAACTCTGTGAAGGGCAGCCCTTACTATCATGATTGGCGGCAGAGATTTGGCAATTGACTGACTGGGATTTTGTCAATGCCAACAGTCGGTCATTCAAGGGCAGCTCCAGATGTTCTGGGGTTGCACCTGACGGAGTCCTTGACTTACAGTAACGATGGAGCCCAAAATTTCTTGTTGCTAAGTGCAATATTTAGGTGAGTTTTGCTCCATTCTACGACCTTCTGTTGCTAAGTGAATCACTGCAGTTGTTAGTCACGTGTTTGTGAAGTGAATCTGGTTTTCCCCGTTGACTTCACTGGTCAGAAGGTCACCAAAGGGGTTCAGGACACTGTGACCATCATAAATACGACTCAGTTGCCAATCACCCTTTGATCACGTGACTGTACAACGGTCGTAAGCGTGAAAAACTGTCCTAAGTCACTTTTTTCACTGCCATTTTAAGTTTGAACAGTCCCTAAACACACCCTTGTAACTGAAGGATTACCAGTAATTATCAGATTTATTTCCTACCCACCTCTCAACTTGAGTTGACTCTGCCTTCCTTTCTCGGACACGTCACTGAGAATGTCCGGACATCCATAGGGAGCGAAGTTCGGTTTTCCTGGCCCGTCTGGGGCCACCCAGCTCTCCAAGCTAAGCAGGGTCACACCTGGCTTCAATTCGGATGGGAGGCTTGGCCTTCTTTCTCCTCAGCACCGTATTAACCTCTCTGTCCCCCTCCCCCCCCCCAGGTATAACGTGGGTTGCACCAAGCGAGTGGGACTCTTCCATCCGGACCGCAGCAAGCTGCAGAAACCGAACCCGCCCACGCACTGCCGACGCCGACCCTGCAAGGGGGCCCTTCCCCCGCTCACAAAAGAAAGCAAAAAAACGGTTAGCCTGAAGGGGAATGGGCAGGACCTTTGGGGTATTTTCTTCAGAAAGGGAAATTCAGATGATTATGGCTCTGTTCCTTTTGGTCTAATAGGTAGTCCTCGATTTACAACCGTTTAGCGACCACTTGAAGTTACAACGGCACTGAAAAAAGTGACTGAGAACTGTTTTTCACACATGCAGCCCCTCCTTGCTCACGTGATCAAGATTTGCTCACTTGTTGTCTAATTCACTTAACTGTGTTACTAATTGAACACAGTTTCGGTGATTCCCTTAACAAACATGGCAAGGAAAGTCATAAAATGGGGCAAAACACAAATTCCTCCCTGAACAACGTAAATTTTGAGCTCCATTGTGGTCGTACATTGAGGACTACCTGTCATTCCGTCCAGAGGGCATAGTTCTGGGCTAGAAGGGGTGTGGAGACAGCTCTGTCAATCTGGCTTGTTATCCTGTTTGGGCCCATAGGCACCAGCCTCCTTGCCCCCCAGTTCTGCCCCCATGGCGGTGTCCAGCTCTCTCCAGCTCGGCCACGGACAGGAGGACTCTAGCCGCTGCTCGGACAACTCCAGCTACGAGGAGCCTCTTTCCCCCATCTCGGCCAGCTCATCCGCCTCCCGCCGGCGCCAGGGCGAGCGAGACATGGAACTGCCGGATGTCCACCTGCGGGATCTGGTGGGCATGGAGCGCCACTTCCTGCCGAGCGAGCCTACCAAGTGGAATGTGGAGGACGTGTACGAATTCATCCACTCCCTGCCCGGTAAGTGTCTGCCTCTAAGCGATGGGCCAACCTCGGCCCAAGAGGAGGAGCCCCATCTCCTTGCCCCATGTTGGGCTACTTAATTGCCTGTGAGATATCCTCTTCCCCAACGGAAAGGGTGATTGAAGGACTTTCAAGGGACACTAGAAGTTAAGCGAGTGCCACAAACTGAAACGATAACCCTGCCTCAATTTTGTTAGGTATAGCCATAGGAATAGCCCTTAGACTTATAGACCGCTTCACGATGCTTTCCAGCCCTCTCTAAGCGGTTTCCAGAGTCAGCCTCTGGCCCCCAACAATTTTGGGTCCTCATTTTACCCACCTCGGAAGGACGGCAGGCTGAGTCAACTTTGAGCCTGGTGAGATTCGAAGTGCCAAATTGCAGGCAGCCGCCAGTCACAGAAGTAGCCCTGCAGTACCGCACTCTAACCACTGCGCCACATCAATCTTTCGTACCCCAGTCATTCCTTTTATGTCAGGAAATCTGTCCAGGTTGGGTCACTGGAGGCTGGGGAATTGGGGTGCTGGAGAGTGCCAGAGTTTCTTGAGCTGATGGGTTTGGGCCTCCGCGCCTTGCAGGCTGCCAAGAGATCGCTGACGAGTTCCGTGCCCAGGAGATTGACGGCCAGGCGCTGCTGCTGCTGAAGGAAGACCACCTCATGAGTGCCATGAACATCAAATTGGGGCCAGCCCTGAAGATTTACGCCCGCATCTGCATGTTGAAGGACTCCTAGGAGCCGGGGCTGGTGTTGGGCCACGGTGGACGGACGATGAGCTTGGGGAAGGGAGGGGAGAGCTCAGGTGGATCAGGCCCTTGGGCCAGGACTCCCTCTTCTCACCAGGTAACTTGAGCACAAAGAGCCCCCACTGACATAGGGGAAGGGGAGAAGAGGAAGACCCCCATCTTGGTGGCCTGATGCCCTGAGGGCAGGGCTGTGGGGCTGTGTACATATGATGATGATGATGATGATGATGATGACGATGATGATGACGACGACGACGTAGTAGTCTGTAGCTCCCCCACCTGCTCCTCTCCCTGCCCCAGGAGGGGAGGAAAGTGGTGCCCCTTGGACAGAGGAAAAGGGCCACCAGGCCCTCTTTGGTCCCAAACATCCCCCCATTTTGCATTGGACAAAGCCTCTCGGGAACCTCAAAGCCAAACAGGACCGTTGCCTTAAACTTTTGTGTAGCTAAGTGTGTGTGTGTGTGATATTGGTGCCACATAGTGCACTTCCCCATCTCTCTGGCCCCACCCAGCCCCTTGCAACTCCTTCAGGCTCACCCGGGCCCCCACCATCCTTCCTAGGCAGAAACGGCACCTCGCCAGAAATCCAGACAAGGCTCCCCTCTTTGTTGTCATGCGTCTTTTCTTTCTGCCGTTCCTCCTTTATTTTTGACCCCCCCCTCCATTTTTGAAATGGGGAGTGGCCAGGTTGGAGCCACAAATGTGGGCTGTCCTGCCCCCCCCCCCCCCCAATCTGCTTGGGAGGCGATTCCATTGATCTGAAAAAAAGTTTCCCAGCTGCCTTAAAAAACATTTTGTGTTTGTTACGAGCGTCAATTCACACACACCCTGTTTGGAGAAATGCAGCCCACCAAGGGAGGGCAGGAGGGGCTGGTTTTCTCTCTGGAAGATGGGGCAGGCCTCAGGGGTGTCCAGAGTGGGTGGGCTCGCCCTGGGCAATCAGGGATGGAAAGGGGCGCAAGTGGGAGTGCAGCTGAGCTGTGTCCCCCTGTGGTCGCCAGGTTGCAATGCCTCATTTTCCCGTGTGCTGGACACGCCCCAAAGCCTCCCGGGCTGCAGGAAAAGGACTTTCTCTTGATTCTTCCAACACCTGGTTTTTAATAAACATCTTTGGGAAAAAAACAAAGTGTCTTAAAAATGATGGTCGGCTGAGCCTCAAGGGCTGAAAATATCCAAAATAGCCTCCAGGAATATCTTTTTGGAAAAAGGGAGGGGAAAATCGCTGGGCCTGATGGATTGTCTCTCCTTATTTCCATTTTTTGTACGGGAAGATTTGGGCATAGCTCCTCGGAGGCCATTCTCATTCCTAGTTCCCTTACGGAATGTAAACTGACTCGGTTCCTGTGAAGGCATAGGGGACAGTGGCACCTGGACTGGGTGTTTGTGGATGATGGGAATAGAATCCACCATCAAGCAGGCCTCTCCACCAGACATCCGTTTCCGTAGCAACTTGTGCTTCCAAAAGAACCACAACAGGAATTAACCACCCTGCTGGCGGTTGTTTGAATTTACTGGTAGGTCCTGTAGCCCATCCCATTCTGGATGATGCTGGCCAGCTTTACAGAATAAAACACACCAAATGTAGCTAGTCCTTGACTTACAACCGTCCCTCTACGTAGCTGTTTCAAATTATGACAGCGGTAAAAAGGTACTTGCTACTGGTCCTCATGGCCATATGTTGAAAATTCAGGTGCTGGGAAACTGCCACGCACAGGTAGTTCTTGACTTAAGACCATTCATTCAGGGACCGTTTAAAAGTTATAAGAATACTAAAAAATAAATAATTTTTTACACGACTGTTGCAGTCGTCAAAATCCAGATACTTGGCAGCTGCCCTGTATTTATGACGGTTGTCAAGTGTCCCAGTTTGTTTACTGACTCTGGATTTAACTTAAAAGATTGAAGTGATTCACTCAATGACCAACACAAAAATAGGTTGTAAAAATCGGGTTGCTCAAAGGGGTGACTTACTTCACGATTTATGCCTGTAACGGGGAAGCTCCATTACAGTCATAAGTGGAAGACTACCTGCAATTCCTTTGCTTTGGTCTGACGGGCATCATGGTGGCACAGGCGCTGTTGGCTGCTTCAGAGTTTCGGTAGCTTAACGTTCTGTGTGTGAATGCAGACATTGGCCTTGGGGGGGCTTCCTTGACTTGCACCCCCCCTTCCCAGGCGCAACAACAGCCTCCCAGCTTCAACCACGAAAAGGAGACCAACCTATGCCAAGTCCTGCCCAAGATTGAAAAGACATTTTATTATTTGCTTTCCACAACAGAGAATACAAAGCAACTTTTAAAAAGTGATCATTTCTCATATATTGGTAATATTTTTTTTTAATTTTCTTGAACAATGCAAACAGTTGCCCGGGACAAGGGAGAGTCTCTGCTCTTTCCACAACATGAAAGTTTTAGAAATTGGGAGGAAGGATGTTCCCTCTTTATATATTTTTAAAAAAAGTTCCTTCCCCCCCATTATTAACAAGGGCACTAGCTAGATGCTTCCTGGGCTTTTATATAGAAAAAAAAAAGATGTTAACAATATGTATAAGAGTCTTATTTACAGAGTTATTAACATGCCAAAAAAAAGGAGAGGATACAATATTGAATATCATACAACATCAATTCAAAACCGAGAAAGAAAAGTGTTTTTTAAAAAGGAGGGAAAGGACCAAACCTGTATAAACGGCAAGAAACAACTTGCTTAAAAAAAACAGCGATTCTTTAAGGCGTAAAAATATTTTTCCTTTTTTTTAAAAGAAAGTTAATCTTTCAAAAAAAAAATAACAGGGAACGCAAAGGGGGGATTAGAGAGGTGGATTTTCAGTTGTGTTGGTGGGGCAGGAGTGGAGGCCACAAACACTGAGGTGTGACTGAAAACCAGGCAAGAGAGCGAAGTTGCATTTGGGATGCCTGCAAGGGGTGGCAGAGGCAACCATTGGTCTGGGCGTACTGTGTAGTTTCAGAAGGATGGAAGCAAAACTCAGCCAGGCATGAGCAATGGCATTTTTTATTTATCTATGATTTTTTTCTGAGGAGGGGGTTGAAAAGGCATCCTCTGGCTATTATTTTTCTTGGAATGGGGCCGGCCCCGTGCCTCCCCCAAGGCAAACACCAAGCCAGAAACAAGGAGAGATGGAAGCTCAAGTCTCTCAGCCTCGTCCACTTGGAAGACCCGTGGACTTCAACTCCCTGGCATTCTTTTTCAGGTGCTTTGTGGCACCAGGAGATGCTCCAGGAGATGGGAGAAAAAGGAAACGGGGCTAGCTGGGGAGTTGAAGCCCTCAGGTCTTCAAGTTGAGAAGTACTCCAAACTTTTGGTGGGTTCGGGATGCCAGCAGGCGGGGAATGATGTGAACCAAAGTCCTGCCTGAAAATTGATGGGTTTTGTTTTGCTGGTCTGATGCAAGACCTTTAGCAATGCCTCTTACAAGCTCATGCGGTTATGCCAGAGCCCACTTGCATGTGAAAGGAAGGCAGGCCCCAATCGCTATCGGATGATCCAAGCCTACGAGGGGTGGGGATGGCTCCTTCCAACGATACAGGTAGTCCCTGACTTATGACTGCTCACTGAGTGAACAGTGGGGTTGCTATAACAGCAGCGTACACTTAATGAGTACAGTGTTCGTTTTCTACCACCATGCGTGCTTAGCAATCGCTATGAAAAAGATTGCAAAATTGGGCCAGTCCTGTGAGGGACCCATTTTACGACTGTAACAAGTGTATTGGGCAGGCTCCAGTACAGTTGTAAGAAGGACTACCAGTAGGCCAGAGATTGAAAAGCGGAATAATCTCTCTGTCTGGGGAAGACCACTTCTAAGGCTCTTGGATGATCCCCCCTCCCGTAAGATAAATGGGTTCCCTGCAAGTTGCTTCTTCTCACCATGGATGGTCATCTTCTGTCCCTCACATGCCAACCAGGAGGCGTAGCAGCGTCCGTTGATGCGTCTTTTGGACGTCTAGAGATGAACTGGGGCGACCACAAAGCGGAAGGGGTCAGACTTGATGATTGGGGGGGGAAGAAATGGCAAAGCAAGGGACCCTGCTGTCCTCCCCCTCAAAGATTCACTTGGCCAGGTTGCCCATCGACCAAAGACAATGGTTTTCCAACTCAGTAGGAATGTAACATCCCAACCACCTAGTTGTAGCTTGGACATGGCTAAAACACGTGCATGGAAGCAACCACCCCCAAGTGCACGTCCCCTAGAGCTGTGCCCTCTTGCTGCCAGCACAGGTGCCAACCTTGTCTCCTCTACATGACAGCTCTCGTCCAATGGTTTGTCTCATCCCAACAGGCCACCAGCGTGTCTAATGCAGCGGACGTTCCTGATGTACTCTTACAAGTGCTCTGGTTCTGTTGTCTCCCCCCACCCCCAGTGCATACAGGATCTCCCCACTGAGTTTTGCAATCTTTCCCAAACTTTCCCCCTCTCGAAAAGGACCAGCGGTTGGTTCCGTTTTCCGCCCATGAATTCTCCCTGACATTGCGCCAGCCGTGAGTGGATCTAGGCTTACGACATTTGGCATGCAGCCTTGTTGTGTCCGCCAGACTGTGCCTCTTTTCTCTTGACGCTTCTGGGGTGTCAGGTCTCCTTCCAATTTAGCACCAAAATACTTCGCGGTACTGTCCTTGTCCAAGAAGACCGACAATGGCTTCAGGGTGGAGTCCAAAGAATTGTGTGCTCCATGTGAGAGAGGGCTCCGAAATCTGCGCCAATGTGTTCTTTTTGGGGGAGGGAGAGAGGGGGGATAGAAATGATCTGAATTGAGAAAAGGGAGGGAACATAGGAAAAAACAGGATGCTGCAATTCCAGAAAACGGGGCTCCTGGAGAAGAGAGCAAGGGAGGGTGAAAGTGCTGTGGAATCGTCTTTGGTTGTCCCCAACATCGAAGAGGACACGTCCTCTCCACAAACAGAGTTCAGGCCCGAGGCTGCTCGGGGGTGGGGTGGGGGGCAGAGGGGAGTATGGGGGGGGGTGTCTCTTGGTCCTCCTGAGCACAGTGTGCTGTACACTGTCAAGAAATCTGAGGAAACAGCCCCAGGAGAGCCCTACGGCCATTTTGCATAATCCGAAGGTCTCCGTCCTGCTCCCTTTTCTCGTTTCGGACATTTGCGAAGGTCCGTCACGTGGGGGGGAGGGGCGGCTGCTTCTCCGCGTCTCAGATGAGGGATATCCGAACAGGGATGCCGGGGGACTCCGTCCTCTGGGGCGAGTGCTGGTTCACCAGGTGCTCCACCACCGTGTGTTTTGACATGTGCTTCATCAAATACGTCTCCTGGGGAAAGAGGCGACAGACATACAAGTCAGCCTCCACTTGGTCTGTTCAGTGGCCACTGGAAAAAAGGGACCGTTTTCACCCTTACAACCATTGGGGCATCTCAGCAATCACTGGGTCAAAACTTGGACACTTGGCAACTGACATGCACTTACGACTGTTGCAGTGTCCTGGGGCCATGTGAGCCCCTTTTGCAGCCTTCTGATGGGCAAAGCCAATGAGGAGGCCTGATCCACTTAATGGTGCTACAAACCGCAGTGATTCACTTAACAAACGTGGCAAGAAAGGGCACAAAACTCACTTAGCAATGTTTGCTTTAGCGGTGGAAACCTTGGAGGAATCGCCCTCCAAACCTCGGCCCTTCCTGCCTGGTGCCTTCCAGCGCCCCCCCCCCCAAGTTTAAGGGCAGCGCTCTGGGCAGCCGTGACTTTCCCCCCTGGGGGTTTGCCAACTCAACCTCTGTGCAAAGGCTCGCTTGCTCCCCAAGACGTCCGCAGCCTGGCTCAGAGGGGCTCACTTACTGACGTATACGCTCGTCCGCACATGCTGCAGCAGTAGGCCTTGGCGTGCTTGATTGCATGCGCCGAGAGGTGGATCTGGAGCGAAGCCGAATCCGAGTATGCCCGGTAGCAATTGGGACACTTGTAGGGTTTGTCTTTGTTATGCTGCCGTTGGTGGGACTGCGGATAGTGAAAAGTGGGAGGAATCAGGGAAAACCCAAGCCCCATCGGCCGCTGGAGGCAGCCAGGCAGGCCATGCACTCTGCAACAGCAAGACTCCAGAGCCAGTGGTAGTCTACCAGAAAGCCTCCAGTGCACTTCTTCCCACCTCCCTGGGCTTCAGGCAAAGTGCCCCAACCTGAACAAGATGCAGGAAATTTTGATATACAACCGTTCGTTCAGTTATTGTTCAAATTTACAACGATGCTGAAAAGGGGGACTGATGGCCGCTTCCACCGCTTACGACCGTTGTAGCATCCCCAGGGTCAAGTGATCAAAATTCAAACATTCAACAAGTGGCATGAACTTATGACAGTTTCAGTGTCCCAGGGTCACATGATCTCCTTTTGTGACCATCCAACGAGCAATATCAGTGGAGAAGCCAAATTTGCTAAACAACCATGTTACTAACTTAAGAATGGCAGCAATTCACTTTGTAAGTGTGGCAGGGAAGGTTGTAAAACGGGACAAAGTTCACTTAACAAATGTATTTCTTAGCAACAGAAATTTTGGGCTTAGTTGTGCCCTAAACATAACAGATTCAGGGAAATTGTCCTAATCTCTCCCTTCCTCAATTGCTTTAGCAGTTACAAAGAAAATCAAAGGAACACAACTGAAGTTGCCTTGACTGAAGCAGAGTTTTCATATCTAAACTGTTCTACTAGCAGGAAACCACAATCCGTTTCTTTTGTCCTTGCATGAAAGTGAAAACAGGTTCATGCTGGAAAGATTTAGGTCAATGCTTTTCAAGTATGGCCACTGCAAGATGTGTGGACTTCAACTCCCAGAATCCCCCCACCAGGACAGGAATTCTGGGAGTTGAAGTCCACCTAGCTTACAGTGACCCAATCTGAACCACAACTGACTTATGTGCTGGGAAACAGATACTCTGCATCCAAGTTGTGGCCTTGACTTCCCATGTACGTCTCCTGCCACCCCACCTTGGCCTCCCCCATCCCTCCCCTCACCTGGAGGTTAGAGAGCTGTGTGAAAGCTTTTTCACAGCCAGCATGCGGGCACTTGTACGGTCTGTCTCCGGTGTGGATTCTGAAAGGTAGCAAGACACGGGAATCGTTTTACAAAGCGTTTCAAAACACGAGCTAAAAGCCACGGCTCATGCGGACATCTCCTCCACCCCGAGACTCCTATTCTGTGCTGTGGTTTGAGGGACAAAGATGTAGTGGTGAACCTATGGTGAACCTGAGACAAGATTTGGGTGACCCACCAGCGTTCACCAACACCCAACAACTATTCTTGAAAGCGGGCTCCATTCATGCAGGAGTTTCCAAGGCTTGGGGGATGCAAAAGACTGGACTGCGCTCTCAGGGAGCTGCCGAAGCCTGGCAATCATGTGGGTTATGGAGATTGTCTGTACATGGCTTCCAGGGGCTGCAGAGGCAGCAGAAAAGCATCGTCCAAAGCCACTTCAACAACAAAAACCTTGTGCAACCCAGAGTTGCCTTGAGTAGACCTCAGGGGCCTGTCAACAGAAAAAGAACCCCCATCTGAAAGTAAGTGACATGCAGCAGATCCTAGGCATTGTCGACAATTGGACTGTATTTTAAAAAAATAAAGTGGATTCTTAAAGAATTGCTCCTCTTTTGTGTGTGTGTGTGTGTGTGTGTGTGTGACATGCCAACAGAGTCAAGTTAGGCATTTTAAAAAAAATTTGAAGCACCCCAGTCCAAATGTTTCAGCATCACTGATTTTAAATGGTCCAAGTGGAGAATGGATGCCTTTTTTGGCCCACCATATAAATAATCAATGAAATGGTATGTTCATTGACATATGTACAAAGGAACTAATAAAATGACACCGAATGCTTAAACAAAGGACTGAATTCTAGGGATAGATCCATTTACACCACCTACAACACAACAAGGTGTTGCTATAAATGCCCCTTCCTTTTTGCTGCCACCTTAGGCAGTGGCACTAGAGTCCAGGCTGTGTAGAAGCTGTGATTCCACATTGCTGCGTTACCCTGGCCTTGCCACCCTGCCCCTCCCTTGTAACCCCACTTTTTCTGTTGGGCTCCACCCCTTGGCTTCTCTCCAAATGGTTCAACCTGCCCCAACCCCCCCATGAGGGAGGGCGCCCCAGGGCCTCATGCTGGATGAGCCATACCTGGTGTGCTGCTGGAGATGGGAGAGCTGGCGGAAGGACTTCTCGCAGTAGGAACAGTGGTAGGGCTTGACACCCAGGTGGATGCGCAGGTGCTGCGCCAGGTAGGAGGCATTGGCAAAGGACTTGGAGCAATGGGGGCACTTATGCGGCTTGGCCTCGGTGTGTGACTTGGAGTGGATCTGCATCTCCGACTTGGTGAAGAAGGTAAGCGGGCAGACTTTACACCTGAGGAGCCAGGAAGGGGGGTTAGGGACACCTCCAAGCCCCAAACTCAGGGGGCTGCACAGAGCACTCTGGCGCCCTGTGGATGGCGAAAGTCTTGGAGCTGGAGAACACACCGCCCCCGGGTGCAAAAAATGGGAGGCTCAGATTTCAATGCTTGGAACGGAGGATGAAAGGAAGCTCCAGGTAGAAAAACAAGCTGGACTTTGATCTCTGGAACTCATTGCCACAAGATGCAGCAACATTATTATCAGGCATGACTCTACAATGCAGAGTGCCAAAGCCACAGAGCTATTGGGAGCCTCAGGGCTTGTGCAGACAATGAAAAACCCCATTCTTTACGGGCAATGTCCCCCCTGAACCCCCAACACAGGCACAGAGTTGGAGCAAGAGAGGGCAGGTATGCCAGCTGCTGGATTTGAGATGAGCTGTGCCTGTGACAGAAACCCTTTTGTGGGGGCAGCCATTAATCAAACCAAAAAGTGCCAGGTAGGACATGATAATTTAAGCACAACCGTTTCCCATGTTGCTTCGGAAGCTAAACGTGGCATTTGCTGTGTACCATGAACTGCCGTTGATTTCAAGGGCGACCCGTGAAGACTGGAAACCCATTTTCTTGACCCACCTGTACGTCTTCCCTTCTTTGCCGATGTCGCCCGAGGCTAAAATGGGATACGGGACCACGAGGACCGGGGGCCCCGACGGGTTCTCGGCCTTGATCTTCTTGCGGCCTCGTTCGCTCTTGGGGGCCCCCAGCAGGCTGTGGCCCTGGATTGTCTTGATGGAGTCCAACAGCGGAGGGCTGGTGATCCCCGAAATGAGGGTGGGTGAGGAGGCAATGAGGTGGCTCTGGCTGGAGGAGGTGGGCGTGGAGGGGGTGCTGGTCCCCGTCCCCGTACTGGATTCGGAAGTGCTGACGGCAGGAGTGCGGGACCCCAGCCCCAAACCTGGAAGTCGGGGGGAAAAGGCTAAGCAAAATCCTGCACCGGAGGAAGAGGAAGGAGTCTCGATTCAGCCCTGCTCTCCTCTCTTAATTGTTTTTTTGAAAGAGAGAACAAATTATAAACACAAAGCAGTGCCCCATTGGGCAGGTTGCAAAATCAGGTGCGGTCCCTTAATGCCTTGTTTAATGACTGCATCCCTCAATGGTGATCTTCCTGGGTTGTTATGGTGGTCCTAAGATGAGGAATGCCTACAGCTTTCTTCCCTTTAGCCTTGGCTTCCCCCGGCCATCGAGATCATGAGAACTAGCACCCAAACCCTTTTGTTTTCCCTACCTGTGACGGTGCTGGTGGCAGGACGCGCATGGAGGGCCACGTCTGGCTGGGGTACCGCCTGGGGGTGAAGCCCCGGGACTTGCTGGAGCTTAGGAATGGACATGATTGACGGGCTGCTCTCCGCGGGAGAGGGGGGCACCAGCAGGGGCTGCTGGGAAGACACTGAGGTAGGCGGCAGATGATGGGGACGGATCTTCTCCGCCATGAGCTGCTCCTTGATTTTGTTGATCAGGACTAGATTGTCCAGCTGGGGACAGAAGGGAAGAGAATGACCCATCTAGAACAACTGACATTGTGGCTTAAAAGCGACAGGAGGCCAAGGAACAGGGGGTCAGGCTAGATGGCCTTCAAACTGCAATTCAGGCACTCGATAGCAGCCAAGGCAAATTTAAGGACCAACAGTGGAAAAAAATGTTGTTTAATCCTGATTCAGTGGAATTGAGGCACTTCTGCCCAAACTTCATCTGGGCTTCAAAGCCAAGTGGAGTCAGACCGGTTTGTCTTGGAGTGGAGGCCACTAGGAGATCTCAGATAGCATAGCAGGAGAAAGCTTTCCCGAAGAAGAGGACAGCACTAGGACTGTGAATCTTCATCCCTTACCTCCCTCCCATTGCCTCAAAATTAATGGAATTTGAGGGGGGGGAAGAGCCCTTTTTTCTAACATACACGAGGATAGCTGAAAGTAATATAATTAAGGCAGGGGCTGCTCCTCCTTTGTCTTAAAATGTACGCGATTAAAATTCTTAGAAGAACATAAAAACACAAATTATAAAAGAGAGGGAGGAAGGAAGGAAGGAAGGAAGGAAGGAAGGAAGGAAGGAAGGAAGGAAGGAAGGAAGGAAGGAAGGAAGGAAGGAAGGAAGGAAGGACCTGCCGTGTGAACTTTGGTTCTTGAGGGCTAGAAACTTTGAGGAGGGGGAAAAATCTAACTGGTAATCGTAAGCCAAGACATCGCAGTTCTTACCTGACTGGGCATGGTGGGAGGCGGTGGCCAAAAATAGGTGTTGTTAAAGCGCGGCTCTGCCATTCTGGAGAGAAAAGGGGAGGGAAGAGGGGAGGATGGGTCAGGCCAGATGTCCTCCTGCATCCACAGGGTCCCTTTTCCTCCCCAAAACCCTTTAGGGGGGCTGTAGAAAAGATGGAGGGGCTCAGCAGAACCCCAAATAAACCCCAAAACAGAAAAATAAAGCGCAAGGGGAAAAAAACAGTTACAGAGCCCTGGAAATTCTGCTTTTCCCCCCACTCTTCGGTTAGTCCTCGACTTACAACAATTCTTTAGTGACCAAAGTTATAACGGCACTGAAAAAGGGGACTTGGAGTTGGCTTTTCACACTGATGATGGCTGCAGCCTCCCGGTCTCAAAATCTGGATGCCTAGCAACTGACTCATATTTATGATGGCCGCAATGCCCCTTTTGCGACCTTCAGACCATTAAGAGTCAAGGAGGAAGCCAGATTCATTCAGCGACTATGTGACTAGCTGAACGACTGCTGTGATTCACTTAACAACGGTGCTGAGAAAGGTAGTAAAATGGAGCAAAACTCATTTGACACAACTGAGTCACCTAGCAACATAAATTCTGGCTCCATTTTAGTTGTAAGTCGAGGACTTTCTGGTTTTGGAGCAAGAGAAGCAGCTAAATTATATTTTTGGAAGACCGGTTAAGACCACAAGCCTTTTTTAAACCCAGTTTCAGGTAGAAAAGCAAGAGAGGAACCTCACAGAGACTCCCACTTAAATCCAAAGAGACCAGATTGGAGACCAGCCAAGCTATTGAGTGAAGGCTTGCCAGCATCCCCAAATTGGTGGCACCCCCAAATCCCGGTCTCTGAATGGATAAAAGGACTGTTTGTTTGTTTTTACTGGTGGAGTTGGGAGGGATTGGAAAAAACTCCCATCAAAAATAAACACAGACTCAAATCTTTCAATCTCCACAAAAGTTTAATACTTGTGGATAACTTAAAAAATATATTTTTAAAACATGTCCACAAAACAAAGGGTTGGCTTTAATTTGGACCCACTTTTAAACCTTTCACACTTTGCCTTGGTGGTGGTAAATTCAAGGCAGGGAAAAACTGGAACACGAAATCACAAGAAAGAAATGACTTTTTCTTTTCTTTCTTTTTGACACGTTGGGGAATTTTCCTGTTTTGGAGTTACTGATAAGCTGCGATGTCCATCCAAAACCCCTAAGCAATCTCCAGCAATAATAACAACAACAATAATAAACCATCCAGCAGAGGAATTAATTGCAGCGCTTGTGGATTCAATGACACAATTAAATAATTTAAATTGAGAAAAGACACTTCAAATCAGCAACCACAGCCAGAGAGAAACCTCATTTTAAATGATGGCAAAGAAATGTTGGTTGTTTGGGGTTGAAAATGACAACATTGTTGTTAACAGGACTGGTAGCAAATGCAGGGGAAAGTTGATGCGATTTATGTCAATAAATCATTTATGTCATTTATGTCAATTTTTATTGTGGTGGGATATTGTAGCAAAACTCTGAAATCCTGCCAGAATTTCTCATTACTTTGTCTTATATGTATCTAAACCAAGACGCCTCCAGATTTCGAGCTTTCTCTCTCTCATGCTTTCCTCTTTCTTGCAATCTTTTCTGCCAAAAAACTTTCCTTGATTCCCCGCAAGATCCGTCCATCGCCCACAAAGTCGGTGTGAATCCAGCTTCACTTTGGATCCCACCCCAGAGGTTCAGCATCTCTTCAAGAAGCCTTCTTTGAATCACAACTGTTCAAACTGCCCAGCATCCGAGTCACACAGATACATCCTGGTCACTTATTTTTTAATGGTCTGAACTAGGATGGTTGGGGTTAAGAATCATTTGAGGTGGCAAAGAAAAAAAGGAGGGATGGAGTTTAAAAAGAAAGCAAACACCCTCCTGATAATTATTACTTAGTCTGGTCATGAAACGTCTGCAAGAAAGCAACAATACTCAGAAAGCAACCAAGGACCCCACAGTCCTCCTCTTCCTTCCCCGCTCCCCATCTTCCTCTCTGCAAACCCTACTCCCTTCTAGCCCTGATGGTGTTACCAAGCTGGGTCACAAAACGTCTGCAAGAAGACAGCCAAGGTCAGAGAGCACCCAGGACCCCACATACCTCCTCCTCCTCCTCTCTGAAAACCCTACTCCCTTCTAGCCCTGATGGTGTTACCTAGCTGGGTCACGAAATGTCTGCAAGGAAACCACCAAGGTCAGAGAGCCCCAAGGAGCCCTTACCTTTTCAACCCAGGTTTGCAATCCCTCCAAATGACCGTCAGAAGCCAGAGAAAATTACCCCTGGGTATCAGGGGGTCCCAGAACCAGAAGGGGGCACGTATCCCCCTTGGAAAGGATGACCCGCAGGCGTATTCTCAGAACCCTGCTTTCTCCCTGAGCCAGGAAATGGGGAATAGGACCCCCTCGGCTGGACATGAAGTCCCAGCCCCTGGGGAAGGCAGGCAGGCAGGCCGGGATGGAGAGATGGACGGACAGGCTGGCCACTGCTGGGGTGCTGCAGGGTCCGGTCGCAGCCCTGCAAGAAGGGAAGATGTTAACCGGAGCTGGGTACTCACGGGGTATCTTGAACCCTGGCAAGAAGGGTGTTGCTGTGACTCCAAACCGTCCCTTCTGGTGCAGGCAGGGACCAGCACCGGCCGCTGGGCTCAGGCCGGGAGGGCTGCCCGGCCTCCGCCAGATCCTACCCCACTGCAGTTAATACAAGCTACGGCCCCTGGCTGGGGGAGGCTGTGCCTGGGAGGCCGCCCGGCCTCTCGCCTGGCTGAAACAAAGAGAAATAAGAAATTGTTCACACAGAAGCAGCGGCCGAGCACTGAGCGCGGGCCTGGGCAGGAGATGGAGCCTCCTGTGGAGGGGCAGTCTACCTCAGAAGAGCCAAAGGGCGCCTGGGAAGACGCCCAGAAGCTATTCTTAATCCAACCTCTCTGGTAAAACTTCACTGCCTGTTCCAGTCACCTAATCCACTGAACCTGGTTAACCTGGGCCAGCTGTTCTTAGAAAGAATGGGGGGTTCTGCACTAGCGGAGGCAGGATGCACCCCTGAGGCTTCCAGCTTCCAATAAGGAGAAGGGAGAAGTGAAAGAAAAATGCAAAAAGGAAGGAAGGAAGGAAGGAAGGAAGGAAGGAAGGAAGGAAGGAAGGAAGGAAGGAAGGAAAGAAAAAGAAAGAAAGAAAGACGAAAGAGAGTAAGGAAAGAAGGAAGGAAGGAAATAATTTTATTTGGGCTGGCTTTCAACACTCAGAAGCTACTTTTCCCATCAAGAAGGGAAAAATTCACAAAAATTGACAAATCCTTCTATTCTTAAAATAAAGCACAACCCTTCTATCGCATCCTCACAACACGACACTTGTGTTCCCAACACACACAGTGTGGTTTTCTATTCTCCTCCAGCATCACAAGAAACAACCTCCTCAGATGCCACAGAAGCGGTCAAAACTGAAAGCAACAGCTGAAGTAAGGAGCCGCTTGCAGGTAGTCCTCACTTAGTGACCGTTCCAAGTTATGACAGGCCTTCCCAGTGCTACTTACAACCTGGTTTTAAAGTTGTAACGGTCAGGTGATTGCATTTTTAACATTCGACAACCAGCCCGCATTTATGGATATCTGCAGAGTCACAAAGTTAGGTGACTGTAATGTACAGTCTTTTTTATTGTTGGAAACTGTGGTTTAATTCTAGTTTCTGGCCAAAACACACCATGATTTCTATGAATCATGGTCTATTGAATAGGCCAACATGAGCTGGATTCACCTATTATATTACACCACAAATTCTGTTTTATAAATCTCAGCGCTTGACTCAATATGCTAAGGAGTTATTTGCTTTTAACCACAATCCGTTTACAAAACACACTGAACCACAAATAAACCATGTTTTCAAATACAAATAAACTGTGGCACATACAGCAAGGAGCTTTTGTTATTTATATTTTTCCCTGTTTAAAAGTTTCAAACTAACTTGGATTTTCAAAACATTTCGCAGTTTAGCAGACATGTCATTTTAAAATGCTTTGCTTCATTAAAAAAATTAAATAAACGAGCAAAATTAAATACATTTCCTTTTGATTTAAGACCACAGGAGGGAGAGAAAAATCCCCTAAAATTCACTTTTCTAACTTTGCTGGAAAGTTGGGAAAACAAAAGACTCATACAGATCAGTGTTGGGGGGGTGGAAAACCCTCAATTTATCCAACAAAAAACTGCAAAGCCCTCAAGACTGTAGTTTTCTAATATTAAAAACTGGACCCTGCATTTCTCCAAATGAAAATCAGAGATCCCTAGGCATATTTTAGGGGAAAGTCTTTTTCAAATGTACATAATATTTAGATATTTCTTCAGGGTTTTTTTCCCCCTTCCATCTTAGGGAGCTGTTGACTTATTTTGTCAGGTACAAGGCACATAGATGGCCTGCCTGGGGAACTCACTGCCACAAGTTGCTGACATAATTGCCATTCAAGCCGAGTCAAATTAGTAAGGACAACTGTAAAGGTTCTAGTCCTCAAGGCTACAGGTGAAGGCCAGATGTAGGAGACCCAAGAAAATTGTGTTTGTGCAGAGAGGCCTTTGGTCTGATAAAGGCTTTCTCTAAATCTACGATAAGTTCCATCAAACAACATAAAACTGAATAAAATGGAACCAAATACCTGAAAAGCTTTAAGACAGGGCTCTCCAAACTTGGGAAACGTTAAGATGGATGGACTTCAACGCCCAGAATTCCCTGGCAATCAGGCATCCTTTTGATATGTATTCCCATTGTGTGCCTACTTACTCTCTCGCGGTCCCTTTCTCTGCAATCTCTCCGCTCTAGACAGTGGAAGAAAAGAAACAGGCATGGGTGTCTGAGGGATTCTGGGAGTGGAAGTCCACAAAGGCTGAACGTTGCCCAGGGTGGCGAGCAGAGGTGGAAAACTCACTTGGTCCCACCTTTGGAGCAACTAGCTGTCCTTCACTAAGGGGTGTGGAACTCAAGCTGGCTGAAAAGAAGACCGGCACCGAGGCAGAATTTCAGGCCTCTGTCGCAGCCTTCCCATTTTCCAGCCAGTCGACGTTCTACGTGCCCCAATTTCAGCATGTGGGGGGTCCCTCTTTAGTCCTAGGGCTCAAAGGGATCTCGGAGGTCATCTAGTCCTGCCCCCTTACATCAGAAGCCCTTCTACCACCCCAGACACATGGCCACCCAATCTTCTCTTGAAGGGAGAGCTTGGAGGATGGTGACTTAAACCCAACCTCTCCAGACTCAAAGCCACATTTTAACCCCAAAACACAGCTTAACAACTCAACAATCACAGTTAGGGCAAGTGAGGGGTCCCTCCGCTCCCCCCACGCCTTGTTGAACCCCCCAAATTGCACCATTCGCAGCTCACCAAACTCCACTCCTCTCCAAATGGAAAACACCTGCAATGACAGGCAGTCCTCGAGTTACGGCCACAACTGAGCCTGAAATTCCTGTTGCTAAACAATGCTGTCATTTAGTGAGTTCCGGCCCTTTTTACAACCTTTCTGGCTACCGTTGTTAAGTGAATCTTTGCCACTGTTCAGTCAGGAACCCGGTCAGAAGGTCGCAAAAGGGCACCACGCAACCCCAGGACAACGCAACCGTCATAAATACGAGTCAGTTGCCAAATGTCTGAATTTTGATCACATGATGGTCCTAAGTCCCTTTTTTCAGGGTCATTGTAACTTCAGTCACCAAATGAACCGTTGTAAGTTGAGAACTACCTGTGTTGTACAGGATTTCAGATTGACGTTTTGCTCCCTTCCTTCCCAGCCATCCAAACATCCTCCCTCTCTGACCCCCCAAAATCTACCCCCCTCCCTCCCCCCAAGGCCTGGAGCGGCAGGACCCCAAACCCCAAAGTTTTATCTGGAGTTGACGGCTAAGGAAACCAAGCACAATTTCAGATTATGGATGGAGAGCCCCCCCATCCACCCAGGCTGCCCCCAAACTGCTGGAAAATAACACAAAAGGAAAACACAAACACACCTCCTGGAGACTCCATGCAGCCAGTGGAAAAAAAGCATTTCCAGCACTTCCCCCCAAATAGCTACTGCACACACACACACAAAGATCATCCTAGCCCCCTCCCCTCTGCCCACCCCAAGAAATTCCTGCTGGACCCCCCCTTTCCTGCCACCCCAGGCAAACAAGCTCCGATATTAACCAGGATGCATTTATACACCGGGGACGGCATAAGTAGAGGGAAAAAAGGCGAAGCCCCTCCGTATATCCGTATCCACATATCTCTTGAACACAAAGGCCAACACTTCTTCCAAAGTCAGAAATCCGCGCAAAGCGCAGGAAACCCCAACACGACGCAACCCACGCCGGGGAGGCAAAACCCCCGTTTGTTCAGCCCGCTGCCCCCGTGCAACCCCCCCCCCCCCCCGCACGAACCGTGCAAAGTTCCCCGGTTATGCCTCAGCAAACGTGGCATCTTTCAATGGAGAGCTCGCTTTTTTTGCAGGAGGAAAGGAAGAAAAGAGAAACGGATCCCCACCATTTTGGAGCAAGGAAGGAAAAAATAAATAAATAAATAAACACCCAGCCAACCAACTACCCGAAAAGATACATTTTGCATTTCCTGGGGGTTGTTTTGTTTTGTTTTTCCCCTCTGCCCGAGATTCCGGCTCTCCGTTTCCTCGAACGCGGGTTCGGCTCCCCGCGCCCTCCGCGACACGCGTGGAAAGAAAGAGGCGGAATTCCAGAGGCGGCAGCGGGGCCGGGGGGGCGGTTCGCCGCCTCGGGCCCGGTTGCCCCCAAAGCCCCGATGCCTGCAGCCCCCGCGAGAAAACCCCGGTGCTCCAAAGCGGAGCAAGGCGCACTCCGCCGCCAATTGCAAAAAAGAAATAAAATAAATCAGATTTTTTTTTCCCTTTGGGGAAGGGGGAAAAAAAAGGGCCCCCGGCGCCCCCTGTCCCCGCTCCCGGCCCTCCCCCCCCCCCCTCGGCCCCCCCGGCCGGGCCAGTTTTGATGAAAATTTGCAGACAAAAGAGAGCAAAAAAATGGCAGCCAGTGTTATTTTTAAAACCGATCGGGGACGCCATATTCTGCAGATCTGGGGGGGAGGGGGGACCGGCCAGCCCAGAGGCCCCTCCGGGGGGGCAGGACCGGGGCCTCTGCCCCCCCCCCCCCCGCGCCAGGCAGCCCCCCGCAAGCAAAGACGGAAGAACCCCGAAGGAAGAAGAAGGTCCACCTCGCTCTTCTTCGCCATCGCCTCCTATTGCTGGGGGGTCGGTCCTGGCCGGAGGGCTGCGCCAGAAAGGGGCTCTCGGATCAGCATGGCTTTTTAAAAAGGATCTGCCTTCTCTCGATCCCCCGATTCCCCCGGTGGCGGTTTTTGAATCGCCCGGCGTTTTATTTATTTAGGGGGGAAAGGAGGAAAAAAAAAAAAAGAAGAAGAAGAAGAAGAAGAAGAAGAAGGCGGCGGCGAGACTTCCTCCGCCAACCGACATGCTCGCTTTTGCCAGTTGCCCCTCCGCCGCCAGCCGTCTGCGAAAGGGAAAGGGGGCGCCCCCCCCCCCCGCCCTCCTCTTTCTCTCCTCCTCCCTCCTCTCTGGCGGGGGGGCAGAGAAGGGACCCCCACCCGAAGCCAAGCTAGGTAGCCCCGCCACCGCCCGCAGCAGCCTCCTCTTTTGCAAAGGGGGGGGGGGAGAGAGAGAGAGAGAGAGAGAGAGGGAGACCCTCCCCTCCCCTCCCCTCCCCCCAGGGTTCCTCCAGAGACTGACCTGCGGAGCAAGAGGAGGGGTCGCCGGCAAGTTTGCCCCAAACGGGCACATTTTCCCAAACTCGATTTCTCCTTCCGACCCCTCCCTTCCCCCGCCCCCCCCCCCCGCCTCCTGGAGTTCAAGAAGTCAAGGGAAGAAACAAGAGCTCAGGCCCAGGTACCTTCAAGGGAGCAGGGGGCTCTTTGCAAAGAGGGCAGGTCGGTCTTGCTATTTTTGCCCCCTCAAAAATTCATCCGTTCAGGGCTTATTTGGGGGGGGGGAGGGGGTGGCGGTGGAAGAGCGGCTGGCAGGGTTTCTTGGCCCCCCCTCTGGGCTGAAGGTAGGATGGTGGTACATCTCCTGCCCCTCCTCCCTCACTTCTGCGTGTCCCCCCCTTTCGCTGGGCGGTTAGTTCAAATCTTCCGGGTTGGAGGACGGTTCACTTCTGGGTCCGCGGGAAGGCTTGGAGATCTGGGTAGATCCCTTCAGAGGGTTTTTTTAAAAAAAGGACGGGAGGACAGAGGAGAAATCTTTGCCTTTGCAGGAAAAAAAAATAAGGAAACTTTGCAAGATCTTTTTAAGAGTGGAAGGTCGTTTCTTTTTCACTTCTGTTTTCTCACTCCCTTTTTCTCTTTTATCTCTTCCAACAATTTCCTCTTTCTGTCTGTCTTTCTCTCTTTTCCTTCTCTTTCTCTCTTTTCCTCTTTCAGTCTTTTTTTCTTTCACTCGTTTTCTCTTATTCTCTCTCTCCCTCTCTGTCTCTCTCACACACTCATACACATACACATCCTTCCCTCAACTTGGCAGGGTGTCTTCCTCTCCCCCCCCCTTTTCAAAAGACTTTGGAAGCTTCCAACTGTACAGGAGAAGGGGGAAAGGGCAGGGGGTTGCAGCCAAGAAAACACAGGGGGTGGGGGTGCATTCTGGCTGGGAGGGGCCAGTTGGGGGCAGTACCCCCCCTGCATCTCCAAATTTTGCAGAGCATCTAAGAAGAGGGGGGCAAGTGGGGGCTTCTCTGCTGGGATGCCTGCATTCCTGGGCTGGACTTTGCCGCCCCCAGACCAAAAAAAGGTCTTTAAATTAATGAAGGGACTCTTAGCTCTCCCCACCATCCAGCAAATAGCAACCTCAGGATCCCTCTTTGGATTGCTGACTCCCCCCCCCAGGAATTGTGTTTTGTGACCCCCTCCCCTTTTAATCCAGCCCCCTCCCAAGTTGAGAGGGATATGGGCCTCTTTTTGAGAAGGGGGCTGCAAGGAGAGAAATAACCAGGGGGGCCCTAAGCTCCAATAGGTAAATCCAAAGGAACAGCCCTCCCCCCCTCCCAAATCAGGGTTAGTTTGTTCCTTTATTATAGTGTCTTTTTAAAAAAAACATTCTTTTTTGATTATTTGAAAGTTTGTTATTCTCCTTTGTTACTTTGCTGGAGAAACACACAAAGCAATATTGCAGGTGGTTCTCGAGTTGCAACGGTTTGTTTAGTGACCATTTGAAGTCACAATGGTGCTGACAAAAGCCACTTAGGGCCGCTTTTCACTTAACAACCGTTGCGGCATTCCCCAGGGTCACAGGACCCAAACCCAGAGGTTCGCAAATGGCACGGACTTACGACAGTTGTATTTGATCCCCTCTTGCAACCTTCTGACCCGCAAAGTCAGTGGGGGAGCCAGATCCGCTTAATGACTGGCTGACTAACTTAACAACTGCAATGATACACTTAATGACAGTGATAAGAAAGGTCGTAAAACGGGGCAAAACTGGCGTCACAACTGTCTCACTGAGCAGCGGAAACATTAGGCTCTGTTGGGGTCATATTAAGTTGTGTTTTCTGTCCTGGGGGAGGCTGGTAGGGGGGGTAGAATCCAGTCGTTGGGGATGATGGGAGCTGGAGTTCAGGTGGGAGGAAGCTCAGGGCTGCCCTGTTTCAGCTAGCTCCGAGTGACGGGATTCAAACCCGTTCCCTCCCCCAGCCAAAAACGTCTGGAGGGCGAATTGTGGCTGAAGACTTCCCAGCTCTGGTTTCCTCTCCTCATCCCAGGTGGGCAGAGACCCCCCAAACTCCCCCCCTCCCCTGAGCTGAATCTGGAAGGAAAGAAGCTGCTGATCCCAGCGCCCAGCCTCTGCCAAGCCAAACAGGAGGGGAAGCTTGGCGGCTGGCCAGGAGCAACAAGGGAGGGGCTCTCTGCCTTGCAGCTCACCCCCCACCCACCCCCTCCCCGCATGGCAGGCCGGCCAGACCCCCCCCCCCCAGGGAGGGGAGGCCTTTGCTACAGGGCTGGGTTTGGAGTTTTCTCCTGCAGCTGGAAGGGGAGGGGGAGATGAGCCCAAACGACCTCCCTCCCATTTCCTCCAGCAGGGAGAAGGGGGGGGCTGAAAGTGGGCCTGGGTCTCAGAGGCCCCCTCCCTCCCAGAGTCCAGGGCTCTCCAAAGACGGAGGTTCAGGCTTCCCGCTGGGGAATCCTGGGAGTTGAAGTCCACAAGTCTTAAAGTGGCCACATTTGGAGACCCCCACCCAGCTCCATCTGGAAGGCTCCTGGGAAGCATCTCCCCCTCCCCAAATTCCACTCTTTCTCTGCAATACATTCACACAACGTAGTTAAACCTGCGGAATCCCATTGCTCCAGATTCTTTTTCCTTTAAGGCTTGTGAGTTGCTTTGCAATCCTTGGTTTCCTTAGCAGTTTGCTCTCCTTTGCCATCCCATAATTGTCTGCCTTTCCCTTTGCAGCTTCACTGCCTGGCCCTGGAATTAAAAATAAATTATCCAATTGAAATTGCAGGTTACTACATGAGGCTGGGCAATGCCCTCCCTGCTGGAGGAAGGATGACAGTATCAGAGTGCTGCCCTCCTGTGGCTCTTCTGAGCTATTGCAGCTCGAGAAGGCAGCCCTCTGGTGGTGCCTTGGCGCAATTACACCCAGCAAAGGCATTTTCACCAGTTCAACTTCAAAAGGAGAGCAAAATATTTTTTGTGGTCACTTTATTGTTATGAACTGCTGTTTGGCTCTACAAATATCTGAGATGCACAATAAACTTAAAAAAGGGTATTTGCTTTATTTATTAGATGTACAATATCAACATTTAAAAATGAAAAGGCCATTCTAGTTCCAGCTGAAGTCCCATGGAAAGTATTTTGGGATACTGGAATAGTCTTCTATTCATCCCCTTTTTGTGACACCCTTCCCTGAACCTAGGGGTCATGCTGCCCCCTGGTGGATCGCTGAACTGCTGCAGGCACAACAGGGAAAAGAAACACGACCCCCCTCTATTTTCAGCGCTTTGTCCTAGTTCTTTCTTTAGCCTGTAACATTCAAGTCCTCCACCACCGGCACTATGTCCTATGGTCCAAACACATTGCAATATGTTTCATATTGATTGCAGGAAATATTTACTTATTCATTGATTTATTTAATCAATTTGTCATTCAATGACTCTGGGTGGCTTACAGTTCAAAAATATATATGAATAAAATTGCAAAAAAAAAAAAAAATCAAACCCACTCAACCTACATACGAGCAAGAGACAATGTGTTCAGATTGTGGGTTGCAGCCCCCCCCTTTGGCTGCTGTGGGTCCTGCAGACTCCCAAGGGCATGCAATTCCTCCCCCTCCCTCTCTGGAACAGTGTCCCGCCCCAGGGCTCAGGGGGTGTTTCTGGGAGTTCACAGGATGAAAATTGAGTTTTAAGAGCCTTGTGGCCACCGTAGAAATCATTCCCCTCTGAAAATGAAAGTGAAACCAAGCCATGCACCTTCCAAGGCTGTGGGAAGTTTCTCAGCCTTGCAAGTGGCTCTAGAGCACCTCCTGTTGGAATGTAGGAGGGATTGCGGATTGAGGTCATAATGAATGCAGGCCAGCTGGTCAAGCTCTTTGGCTTCTGCATAAACCCCAAATCTTGGGTCATAGTAGAAACAAGCCTGTAGCACGTCAGCGTTTTGGGCACTCTGGTTGAAAGCCCCCCATCCTTGGACTCTGTTTGTCCTTACTGGGTGTGACCCCCCCCCCATCGCTGCAGGCTGTTAACTTCAAACCCCCCCCCCCAAGGGCTGCCAACTGCTGAACAAAAGAAGCCAAAGCTGAGATTTTGAACATTTTTATTCCTTTTTGGGGGTGGCGGGGAATGATCAATGCCCCAAAGCTGGACAGTCTGAATTTCCAGTAAAACTAGCAGGCCTAATGCCTGACATTCGGAAGTGTATCTTTTGGGGGATTTTAAAAACCTTTTGCGCTGTCCTGAAGGCCTGGTTTTTATCTCTACAACCTGGTATGTGAGCACAACTCCCGTCCGGTGTTGGTGAAACAGAAAACGATGGATGGAGCACCGTCTTGTCACCCACAGAAGAGGTCTATAGACCGGGCTTGAATTTGGGGAGAGGGGGAGGGTCCACGGTACTTGCTCTGAATTTTCTGGCAGACGTTTCATGGCCCAACCAGGTAACATCGTTGCTAGAAACCAGAAAACCCCTCTCCCTGCTAGCATTGATGTTGTTCCCTAGCTGGGTCAAACATCTGCAAGAAAACCCTCAAGCTCAGAGGGCACCAAGGACCCCACTATCCTCTTCCTCCTTCTCTTCCTCTGTACAGAACCCCCTCCATTCTAGCACGGATGATGTTTTCTAGTTGGGTCGAGAAATGTCTGCAAAAAGACACCAAGCTTCGAGGCCACCAAGCACCCCACCGTTGGGAGGGAGCAAAGGCTGGGGGCCACTTGGCCCACCTCAAAGCTGGGGCAGGCATGGCACCCCTGTTCTCTTGGGAGAATCCACATTGCAGGGAAAGGAAGGGAAACGCTACCCATCCCGTAAGACAATCCTTGAGACCACCAAACCTCCCCTCTCCCACGGAAGGAACACAGTCACACAGCACAGCAAAATTATGTCCCCAGGGAGGGATCACTTGGCGAAAATAACTTGGTCCTACGCATGCTCATAGGCAAGGGATCAAAAGGGACACACGCCCCCAGCCATCTGAGGAGGGGGATTTAAAGCAAGCTGACCCCAAATTCATGCGACCTCCAATAGCTCAAGGCTTCCAGCTGCGGCTGGCAAAACGAGCTGAGCGCCGGGACTCCCCAAAAACCTTAAATGAAAAGCCCCCGGGGGGAGGGGCGCTTAGTGGAGGACGGTGAGGAGGGAGGTGTGGAGATCCGTCTTCGACGGGTAGAGGACTTTTAGGTTGCCTTCTGCGTCCACAACCCGGACCTGTTCCAAGGTCAGGGGGGCATTTGGGGGGCTGCCTTCGGGCCGGAGGATTTCGGGATCCGAGCCCCCCTCCCCGTCTTTGCTGACTGTACTCAGCCGGTTCATCTCGGCCATTTTCTGCAGTTCGTATAAATAATAATAATAATAATAATAATAATAATAATAATAATAATAATAACAACCACCACCACCACCACCACCACCACCACCACCACCACCACCACCACCACCACAATAAAGGAGATTATTTTAGCTTCCTGCAAAGAGCAGAATCCAACACAGAAGGGGGTCCCAGCATCACGGTTGGTCCTGGGCTCCATGACAATCAAGAGCCAGGAGGGGGAAGGCTTTCTCGGCTGAGAGAGTTGCACCTAGAGTTCCAACCAGCCATCTAATCATGATGGACCCTCCCCTCAAAGTATTTTAGGCCTGATTCTGGAGTCCGTCCCTCCCCCTTGTGTTTGTAGGATCACATTTTGGGTGCTTGGCAATTGGCCCACATTCATGACTGCTTGCAGCGTCCTGCAGTCACCTAGCCAGGATTTAGAGTGTTTTTTGCTGAAATCCAGTTTTTCCTTCTGGGCTTTGGCCAAAACACCCACTGTGAACAACGGGTTCACTTAATGACCGCAGAGTTTACTTTACAATCACCATGATCACTGCAAAAAAGGCCATAAAATGGGGCCGGTCCTGTGATTGACTTGTTTTACGACTCTCACACCTTTTGCTTTTTTAATTGGCAGGTTCCATTACGGCCATAAGTTGAGGACTACCTGTAAACCTGCTACCAGCCAGTCACAGATGTAACGTGTCCCAGCTGTCAGCTGCAAACAGATGCCCTGTTGCAATTCCTGACAGCCCCAAGGCCCATGGTTCCCAGCCCTGAGGTGAGAGGCAGGGAAGGGGGTGGGGGGGAAAGGAGGACATACCACAATGAGAGTGTCCATCACATCTTTGCACAGCTGAAGACTAGTGGCACTGGTCACTTCCAGAAGCAAGTCGGTGGTCATTTTCCCAAGCTTGAAAAGACCAAAAAGGAAACATTAACCGTTTTCCCAAAGCAATCCCTGCGAGAAGCCGTCCTCAATTTACATGACCCAACTACACAACATCATCAGTGCTAGACGGGAAGGGGAAGTGCCTGAATTTGAGAAAAGCAGGAGGAGGAAGAGGACTGTGGAGTCCTTGGTGCTCTCTCAGCTTGGTGATTTTCTTGCAGACGTTTTATGACCCATCTAGGTATCATCATCAATACATTGTAGTCCCAACTGTGGTTGTAAGGACTTTCCTCCTTGATTGTAATTTATTTATATGCAAAGCTGCCTCGATTGTGTGATTGGCAGATTGAAGGACTGGTCTTAATAGTGCAGGAATCCGGGGCCCTTCCCCACCCACTGTCCAGCCAAGCCCCCTTACCTTTGTTTTCTCGCTGTTCGTAATAGGAGGGAAAGAAATCACGGCGCCTTCAGCATCAACCAGGCAGGGATAATTTTCCTTCCCATCCAGCAACTGAAGGTACCTGTCCAAATTGAAAGGAAGAAGGTCCATGTTATTAGGATGCTATGACAGTCAAATAAACACAAAATAACATGGAAGTCCCAAGCAATTGCCCTAGATTGATCCACTGTCTAAAAAAGAAATTAAAACTTGCATGATACTTCTTTAAAAACAGCAGCCGAGAGGCAAATCAAAAAGCATATTTAAGCATTTAATTTAATTTGAGCCACAAGAGGCTTCATGACAGAGTCATCAATGCTGGGTGTTTAAATCCACATTTGGGTTTTTCAATTCCTTTGTAAAACCTGGGTTTAATTTGTGTACACAATCTTGAGAGTTTTTCTTAGGAAATCCTGCTGCTAATCCTGGGATAAAAAGATAAAATAATATATTTTAAAACTAAATTTTAATGTAAATTCTGAGTTTATTTGGTTGGGGTATTTTTTAGGAAACCTTGCCAGCAACCCTGTTTAGTCTACAGTCGTGGTAGCTCTTGAATTCGTGCTCCAGCCTATTTTCTGTCCTCTACCTCAAACTTATGACGTACCTGTACAATCCAGAGATGTTCTGTCTTTTCTTCTGCTTCCGCTGTTCCTCAGCTTCGGCCTGCAACTGGCGAAGGAGGTCGTTGGCCTTGGTCTCCTTCCGGCCCAGGGGGACGATCTGAAAAACAGGAAACTGTTTCAAGATGGGGAGCTTCGGAGAGAGGGGAGAAAGACCAAGGAAGAAACAGGCAAGCAACTTATAGCTGTGGGGTCCTTAGTGCTCTCTGAGCTGGGTTGTTTTGCTATCTATGTTTCATGACCCAACTAGGGAACATCATCAGGGCTAGAACTGAGAGGGAGTTTGCTCCTAGCATTGATGACTTTCCTTACGTGGGTCATGAAATGTCTGCAAGGAAAGCACCTTGCTCAGGAAGCACCAAGGACCCCTCCTTTCCTCCACAAACCCCTCTGCTGGAAGATATCCCACCTTCAACTCCTCTGGGGCCCGAACCTCATAGACAAGTGGCCCTTTCACCAGCTGCAGGTCATGAGTTGCAATGGTGGCCGTTGTTCGTTTCTCACAAATGTCCTCGTGGAGCTTTGTCTGTTTATGGGATTAAAAGGAAAAAACAGATTTAGACTTATTCTGAATTATTCCTTCCCAGCGTTTCAAGCCGAATTCCTGCTGCCTGATCAGGAACAGCTGGACTTGAAAACAGAAGAGTTTTCTACATGGGACAGGAGGGTCCATAACAGCTTCGCGTCCCTTTTGGAACCCCACCTGAACGGAGAGGAACCTCTTCAGAGCATTGCCAGTGCTGAAATCCATGCCTTTCACCACACAACACACAATGTAAGGACGGACGTCTTTCGCACTAGGGCTGGCTTTCACCACCAACGGCGCTGGGCTCTCAGAGATGTGAAGGATTTTCACAAGCAGTTTTTGGGCGTCTTCCAGTTCATCATCGCTGCCTCCTTTCTTCTTGTTCTTCTCTCGCTTCTTCTTCCGGCTTTCTTCTCTCTCGGTGCCACCCTCCTGCTTGCCTCTCCCCCGGCGCAGATACTCCAGGATCGATTTGGTCTGGCAGCCATTCACCATCTTCTCCAGCCGTTTGTCCTTCAGGGCGTTGCCTTTCAGGTTGACGTCCTTCAGCTTCGGGCAATCGGCCAGCTCTGCTGGGATTTCAGAGAGCTTGTTATTGGAGATGTCCAAAGTCTGAAAAAAAGGACACAGAGCTGGTTGTTTTCCACCAAGAAAAGAGAGCAAATCCCTAGGAACAAGTCTTGCCCTCTCAGTCAGGCATGACAGCCTCAGCTGAAAAACCACAATAGGTGCCAGGGCAACAGCTCATACGGTGAAGTTAAGAGGTGCTAGGCATTGTTTTGGAACATTGTTTTACCACAAACCTTCACTCCTTCCACATTCTTAGGAGGGAAGTCACAGCCATCATCATTGGTGTGTGTATATTTCTATTCCAAAATCAGAATGTTTTATGACACTAATAAATGTCCATATCTTTGGTCCCTGAAGTCACTAGCAATCAGACACATTTTCTCCTCATTACAGAAATGCACAGCACGGGGGTGGGTTGAAGTTTATTTGCCTAAAAACAATGCTTTAGACCTATGTGTCTGTGAATTTATCCCCCCCCCCCATTTCATCACTAGATGTTGATGGCCACCTGGTTTCTCAGCCAGCACCGTCACCCACTGCATATAATGTAGAATACAAAGCTGAAAGGGACCTCAGAGGTCCTCTAGTCCAGCTGCCTGCTCAAGCAGGAGATCCTATATTATTCTGGACAAATGGCTGTCCAGTCTCTTCTTGAAGAGCTCCATTGATGGAGCAACCACAGCTTCTGCAGGGGAGCCCTTCCATTGAATTGAGCTAGGAGAGGAATCTGAAGGGGCCTTGGAGGTCTTCTAGTCTACTCTTCTGTGTAGGTGTGCTTTAATGAAACGTGACCCACTGGTCCATGCTGAGTTTCGTGCATTTACTAGGTTGGGCCTGCCTTGTTTGGCTCCTCCGGTCTTTAACTCACCTTCAGCCCGGCCAGGCGGGCCACCTCTGCGCCCAACACCTCCAGCTCGTTCCCGGCAGCTTCCAGCAGGCCCAGCAGTGGCAGAGGCGAGGGTGGAGGGGCGGGCCGGCGACACCCGTGGGCGGGGGGCGGCGGCGGCGGGGGCAGCATCGTCCCCGGGAGGGCCCGTAGCCGGTTCCCGCCCAGCAGCAGCTCCAGCAGCGCGGGGGCCGAGCGAGCCAGCCCGGGGCCCAGCGCGCGCAGCCGGTTGCGGCGCAGGTTCAGCACCCGCAGCTCGGGCAGGGCTGCCCCCGCCGTCCCCGTCTCCACCTCGGGGCCCTCCAGGCCGCCCAGCTGCGGCGGCAGCTCCTCCAAGCCGTTGTCCGACAGGTCGAGCGAGCGCAGCGCGGCAGGTAGCAGCCGCCCAGCCAGGGACAGCCCTGCCGGGCCCAGCGCGCAGCCGGGCAGCGCGAGCGCCTGCAGGCCCGAGAGGAGGCCCAGCGCTGCGCCGGGCTCACGTAACTCCGGGCAGCAGCGGACCTCCAGGGAGCGAAGCGCTGCGCCCAGTTCGCCCAACGCGGCAGGGAGGCGACCTCCGGCCGTTCGGACCCTCCGCTCCAGCGCCACGCCGGCTTCCAGCCGCAGCTCCCGCCGCCCTCCCGCCGCAGCCGCCGCCAGCTCGGGCCAGCTCTCCTCGTCTCCCTCAGGTGCCGCCATGTTTACTTGCCCGACCGCTTCCGGCGCGCGCTGTGACTTCCTGTGAGGAGCGCGGAGGCACAGCTGTCTCTTTCCCTTTACGTCACAGTTCCCGCCCTCGCCTTTTGCGCAGCCGCCGAAACATTTTAAAAGCAGCGTTTCTCAAGTTGGGTTTTTTTAAAGATGGGCGGACTTCCCGCCTGGGGAATGCTGGGAGCTGAAGTCCATCCATCTTAAAGGGGCTCAGATTGAAAAAGTTTTAGACCTTGAAGAGATATTTCCAGTAATGGGATTCAGATAATTTAACAACCGGGTCTCTGCCTACACCCTGTTCTTCCAACAACCTGCTGCTCACCAAACTGCTCAGAACCTTCACAACCGGTTCTCCCGAAGTGGTGCAAACTGGCTGAATCCCCCCCCCCCACCCCCGAGTTGGTGTCTCAGGTCTTCCAGTGCTGCTACTGCTGCCCCACTTCTCCAATAGTTGATTCGAGCAAGGGGTCTCTCCAAAGACTTGGGGCGGACGTGAGGAATTCTGGGAGCTGGAGTCTCCAAGTCTTAAAAGTTGCCCAGTTTGGAGAGACCCCTGGATTAGCAGCATCAAGGAAGCATCGACCCTACGTAGACCTTTTCCAGGGCAAGTGTCCCTAACTTGGTCATCCATCATGGTCTCTTTCTGGTTAATGTAGCCATCAATGATTCTAAAGAACCACAGACCTTTTCCCAAGGTTGTCTCTTACCTTGTCACAGTCCTTCTGGTCTTCCAATGGCGGCGTCCTCACTGCTATAATTGACTCTGTCTACCCTGTTGCTGGAGAACTTCTTCTGTGGGGTCCTCGGTGTTCTCTGAGCTTGGTTGTCTCCTCGCAGACGCTTCACAACCCAACTGGGGAACATTGTCAGTGCTTCTGTGGATTCATCTTCTCCAGCACTGATGATGTTCCCTAATTGGGTCATGAAATATTTGCAAGACAACGACCAATCTCAGAGAGCACCAAGGACCGTACAGTTCCCCTCTTCCTCTCCGCACACCCCACTCCCTTCTAGCACTGATGATGTTACCTAGCTGGGTTATTGCCTGGACAAATGGCTGTCCTTTTTTAGGGCAAGATTTCATGGTTTGCCATTGCCTCCTTCCTAGGGCTGAGAGGGAGGGACTGGCCCAACCTTACTCATCTGACTCTGTGTCCAAGTGCCATTAGAACTCACATTCTCCCCGGTTTCTAACCTGAGACCTTAAGTGCGACACTCAAATTATTCTTTGTTCTAAAGTACCAATTTGTAATCTTCCTTCTGAGCCAAGAAGGATGCTGCAAAAATAATAACAAAAAAAGAATTGAATGAGCAGAAAACAAGATGTAGGAAAAAGAGCCATCACCTATCAGCTGAAATTCAGAGCTTTATTATCATTTAAGTACAAACAGGAGCACAACACATTTCTACATAGCAGAGAGCCTGCAGGACTCTGGAATCAGACCTGCTATCCATCTTATTTGCTCTTTAGATTAAAACAGTCAGAATGAAAACGGCCCCGATCCCTTTGGGGCCTCAAAGGATTCCTTTGAGGTAGGACTCGACTTTGGCAGATCTAAAGGAATTCCTCCCCCCCCAAAATGTGCTTTTGCAAGCCTCCAGACGAGCCAGAGATTTCGAGACGAGGCCCTCAGCGGATGGAGAAGGTAATTTTTGAATTTCTGTTTTTCCAAAACCTTCTTTTCCCATCTTAGAGGAAAAGAAAATCAAAACAACCCAGGAAAAGAGGTTTGGGAGCATGTGATGAGTGCAGCGAGGGTCCTCCTTGTCCCCTCCTTCCCAGACAGGGCTGGGATCTGCCAGCTAATGCATCGCTCTGTCCTGTATACAGGCAGTCCTTGACTTACAACATTTAGTGACCGTTCAGTTACAAAGGCACTGGAAAAAAGTGACTGATGACCATTTTTCACACTTTCCACCATTGCAACATCCCGATCGCATGATCAAAATTCAGACACGTGGCATGACGTTTGCACAGCCATGGCCCTCCATTCTGAGTCTGAATTCAGCCCTCACTTGCACCTTTTATTCTACGGAACTGAAATGTGTTTGAATTTCTCTACAATTTCATTTTTTAAAAAAACACACACACTACAATTAAAAAAAACAGTTTGCAAGTGCCTACACAGTGTGCATTTGTGCATCTACAGGTATCGAGGGGGTGGACTGCATAGTAGAAAGTGCTCAAGTTATTCATGCCTACATGTGACCCTCAGCCCAAACCAAATTGGCCCAGTTGGGGTCTCCAGGGTGTGCCCTTTAAAAAGGAAAAAGGAATGCTAGTTTCCTGCAACCTGGTTTGTTTTTGTAAGTCTTTTAAAGTAAGGTTCTTGCCTGTCCTGAGCAAATTAAGGTAGGATAGGGAGATGATATATGGTTCCTTGGCTGTCTGTCAAAAAAGCATATTTTTTTCTGTATACTGGTGCATCTCAGAAACCTGTGCATAAGCCCTTGGTTAAGACATCTCAAAAGGAGATGCAAATCAATTCATTTAAAAAAAGGTACATTAAAAAAAAACACCCCCCATCTTTTCCAATGAGGGTTGGAAGGACAAGATCAAGAATGGTTTTTTTTTTTAAAAAAAGGATTCTGTAACTGTTTTCTACTTCCTTGCTTAGTTGTTTATAAACTTCTGTTATTTCCAAATATTTTTTTTTTATGATTCCTTTGCCCTTTTCTCTGAATGCCACACATACATACATACATACATACATACATACACACACACACACACACACACACACACACACACACACACACACACCAGTGGGCTGCAATCCTGAACAAAGTGAATTCCATTTTGATGACTTTCAGGGCATCAAAGTAGCTTGCTCAAGCTCGGCTCTTTGAGGCATAAAAAGTCAGAATGAAGCCAGAAAAAAGCTGCCAGGTTTCTTCCTTCCCCCTTTTTTGAGGATTTCACAGCACAGCTTCAGCGATCAAGCGTGCAAGGAAAAAAATCCCAGATTTTGCTCGGCTGGGCAAAGGGGAAAATTGAACGCTCAGGGTTAGGAATTTGGCCAGGGCTCTGCTTGGCCTGCCTCCCATCACTGGAGGTTTTAAGAAGAGACTGGACAGTTTATCTGGGAGGCTATAAAGTCTCCTGCCTTGAGTCAGGGGGTTGGATTAGAGGACCTCCAGGGTCCCTTTCATCCCTAGTATTCTATGTTCGAATCAGATGGAAAACCATTAAAGAGAGATCCAATCTTGAACTACAGAGAAATTTCCTGATGGTGAGAAGAGTTAATCCAGTGGAGTAATTTCCCTCCAGAAGTTGTGGCTGCTCCATCAAGAGATGGGACCAACATTTGACTGGGATGGTGCTCGAGCAGGAGGCTGGACTAGAAGACCTCCAAGGTCCCTTCGAACTCTGTTATTCTGTATGGAGTGCGAAATGCAGCGATTGCAAATGAGGGGAGGGGGTGAATGGCAGAGAATCAGGTTGGCCCCCTGCCAGACCGCCAATGCCCCCCCACCGCAAGACCTCCTACTGCAGCGAAAGCAGGGGCACGTGGCCCCCGGGAGGGCCCCCAGGAGGTAAAGAAGGGACCCGCCTCATCGCTTTGCATACGTTCTGCCAGTGTTTTTATTCAGGCCTCCGCGAGGGGTGGGGATTTTGCTCCCCACTGTGGGCGACCGCAGCTTCGTTCCCAGGGGGCCCGACCGGTTCAGGATGCTCCCACCAGCCCGGCCTGCAAAGGAAAGAGAAAAAGAGTGTGTGAGTTTAGCCCCCTTCGGAGGAAGAGATGGGAAGGGGAGAGGGGCTGCTGCCTTCACCCTTCAGGGTCTGCAGCCAGCAAGGGGCAGTGTGTGAGTGTGTAGCTAAAATTACAGGCAGTCCTCAGCTTACAACCTCAATGGGGACAGGATTCCCCACTGAAATCTTTAGGTGAAGTCATGCCAGATCCCACCATCTTTTGGTCCTTAAGCAAATTGCCTGGTTATTATTAATCATTTCAATTTTGAGGCTATATATATATTTTATTTATCCATTAAATGTATTCGCCACCACTCTAGGCGATTATGGCCAGTAAGACATGGATTCCCAGCCAGAAGTGCCAGGTATGATTTCTGGGGAGAAACAAAGTCATGAAGCGAGGGGTGGGGAAACACGAGAGGGTCTTTACCGGTGACGGTCTGCGCCGGCAGGCTCTTGTTCAGGGATTGTGTGCGCCTCGGGTTCATGCGGCAGCCGTCCTGGCCCATCAGGTGCACCTTCCAGGCCTGCAGGTGGGGGGGGGAGAGAGAGAGGATGAAAGAAAGGCTCAGAGAGTCCACTACAGTGACGACAAAGAGAGAGGAGCACAATGGACTATGGGCTCACCACCTCGTGGAAGAATGGAGGCTCGGCGGCAGTGGGGTTTCCCCTTGTGGCCTGTCTCACAAGAGGGCAAGCAAATACGGTGGGGAAGTGGAGGACAGGAAGGAAAAGCAGAATTAAAACAAAAGCAAAAAATAAACGAATAGGATAATCCACTCAGGGGGGAACGCTGTGACTTTTGGGGGACCAAGATCCTAACATAGTGCCCTTATTCTCATACTATTTGGAGTCAGGAACCTTTTCTTCATCCTTCTGTATATATACAATGTATTTGCATAGCTTTATATCTTGACACATGCAATCAGCTATAAATGAATACCCAGGGCAGTGTGTGGTTCAACCACTTTAAGAGGGGAGGACTTCAACTCCCAGCATTCCCAAGCCACTTGTGCTCTTAAAGTGGAGAAGGTTGTAAATGCTGCTTGCTAAGACCCTGAATTTTGGTCAGTTGAGAAATATAAGCAAGGTAGAAATATAAAAAGAAATGTGGAAATACAGAGAATTTATAGCTCTGCCAGTGTGCTGGATTGCCCCCACACCACCTTCCCCTCTTAAAGCAAGTCAGGCACTCTCCTTGGTCGCCTAGGACAGGAGGGGACCCTTCCCCTGTTCCCCCCGCTCTTAATTTGACTATCAATTCCTCTTGAGGAATAACTTCCACTTAATGCCCGCAGCTCTCACCTCCTCGCCCGGTGTAAAATTCTCATGGCATAATGGGCAACGGTTGGCCACTTTCTCAGGCTTGGCAGCTGGAGAGAGGAAAACGGGAGAACGTCAGCTGGGGAGGGTCCCAGCTGCCAACGTGATGTCCCAGGCGGACATAAACAAAGGACTTACGGTTGCAAGATCTGCTCTTGACATGCCGGGCGAGCTCGTCCTTCGGCAGGGCCTCGCAACAACGAGAACACTTGGCAAAATTGTCCTTTTTCTCACACTCTGTCAGCAAATGCTCAGTCAGGCTGGCGATTTCCACCACCTGCCCAGATGGGAAGAGGAGAGGAGAGGAGAGGAGAGGAGAGGAGAGGAGAGGAGAGGAGAGGAGAGGAGAGGAGAGGAGAAGAGAAGAGAAGAGAAGAGAAGAGAAGAGAAGAGAAGAGAAGA